>JANQBM010000003.1:4639127-4671253 GCA_025594535.1 Erythroxylum domingense
ATTATATTGTAGTTAATTAATTATTAATAATATTTTAATTAATAATATTGTATTCAATTAATTAATTAATTAAAATAAATAAATAAATAAATAATTATTAATATTTTAATTAATTATATTGTAATTCATTAATTAATTACAATATAAGTAATTAATTTCAATATTTTAATTAATGAATGAAATATATTTTAATTAATTATTAATTATATTTTAATTAGAGGAATGGGTATTACCCAAAAGTGGTAATCAAAATAATAACCCTATAATCATATCACCTTATCAAACTTAATCTTTCATTCCATACCTATACCCTTCTTTCCATACCCCCAAGCACCCCCTTAATCCTCAAGAGGAAATACTTTTCCAGGGGTCTTTGTACCGTAATAGCTGACTCTTCGAGGCAAGTAAGAGCCAAAGTTGCTGTAAAGACAAAACTCCCCTGGCCCTAATGTTTATCATCTATTGTTATGCATCTTTCTATTAGTAAAATATTATATGAACTTGTTAATCCGATAAATTAGAAAGGTCGGACTTTTTTGTGTGTGAACAGAAAGGGCAACATGTTATTATAATTGTAAATTCAATTTCTTTCCATACGGATTGATCTGATTAAGAAAAGTTCATGTCTGAAACAAAAGCTACAAAAAGCTTTCGGATTTTAAATTCTCGGTAAGTTAGAACTTCATCAAAGTATAAATAAATTCGTACTTACATATCTCTATCTTTATATATATTCACTTTCTGTGTAATATAGCACGACAATCAAGAGTAACAGATAGAAACTATGATAATCTAAGCTTATAAAACTAGCTTTCTTCTGTATCGAATTAATAGTTCCATTGCATAAAGGTTCGGTATTTTCAAGACTTGTCCTTTACCTTTTACATTGTCTTGTCAATCTTTCTAACGTATTTTCACTTGCATTGCCCCTATCTCTGTTTTGATTTGATGTTTATTTTCCTTCTTAATCAGTCTACTCCATTTCCAACTTTCATTTGTCATCTGAGATCTTCACGAAGCCTGCATCTGTGCATGTTTTGTGTTCTAGATAAGAGTCTCGTATTGGTTGAACTCGTGTTGTTTGCAAAACTGTTTCTTGGTCATGCCTTATTTTGATCCAGAGCGTCCCAGTTGTTGCCCAACAACTTCTCCTTCTTCTTCTTCACATGGAGTTACGGCTCAACCGAAGATATACCAAGCTTTTGTCTTTTGCGTGCCAATTCTCTTCACATTCATTCTTCTCTTTTTTTTTTACTTGTTTTATCTTCGACGTAGGAGAGTTGATTGGGCGTCTCTTCGAATGAGAACGTCCATACAAGGCCCCAATAAGGTTTTTGCCTTTTACAATGTAAGACAATTTGCATAATGAGTTGGGTTTGTGTCTTGTTTCATTTGTTTTGGTTGTGTAGCAGGCCGAATTGGGTTTGAAGAAGGAGCTGAGAGAGCTGTTGCCCGTTATAGTGTACAAGGAGAGTTTCTCTATCAGAGACACGCAGTAAGACAGCTAGATCTAGTTTATCTTTTTTAATTTGTAGACGTTCATATTCTTTATGACTTGGTTTTGCTGTCTCAAGGTATTACAGTGTATAAAAAGGGATAATCTGTTGTCCCAAGTCATTGTCTCCTTTTCTGGCTATCATATTGCAAGCATGAAGCTTTTATATTTCGTCTTTGACTTTACTCCTAATTGTTTATAAAGGTTAATTAAGCCTATTTTGTGGGTTAGATGCAGCATGGCTTTGTCCTAATTCATATAGAAGACTTCTAAATTGAACATTATGTACTTTATGGTAATCTTCTTAGTTGCAAGAAATAGTTTTTTTCCATGGATAATGCTCTAATGACTGGAAACCTTTATAGGAGTGTTTGACATGGCTTTACATGGTTAGTCAGGGAAATTCATATGCTGCAGAGTGCAGAAAGTAGAACAGTAATCAGAAAATCCTACGATGAAGCCTTTCATTTCTTGGCTGGCTCTACATTTTTTAAAGACGTACTGCTTTATCTAACAGGTGCCCGGTATGCTTAGGGGACTACCAAGCTGAGGATAGGCTTCAACAGATACCTTCTTGTGGCCACACATACCACATGGATTGCATTAACAACTGGCTTGTCAACCACACTACCTGTCCACTCTGTCGCCTTTCCCTTGTTTCATCTGCTAAAGTCCACAAAGAATCGCCTGATAATCTGTTGGAAAGTGCAAGAGGAAACGGTGGTGAAATATCTGGTGAACCAGGACCACAGGCTCTGGAAGATTATTATAATGGTGCATAATTGTGCAAGGGATGAAGACTGTGGAACCATTAAAAATAATGTTGAAGAAGAGGAAGGGAGAAATGAGAGAGGTTAGGGACAAAAGGAATGAAACTGAAGAGCATCACCAACAGTAGAAGTTTTGTCTGGCACTGTGCACTACCTGCTTTGAAAGCCTGATTAACTTGAGATTACTCGTTTGAACACATCTGTTATATGCAACTAACGTAATCTTAGAAGTTTTTGATTTGTGTCTGAAAATTATCTATTTAGATTAAATGATGATGAGATACTAAACTCTCTGTTCAACACTTCTGTAGATGACTTCTTAGTTTCAGGATCATCAAATTCCTTCCTTCTGTCCTATTAAGACTACCAATGTCATACGGTTCTGAAATATATGAACTCCATTTTATTGCATCGCATTAATTTTGAAGGTTGGTTCCATGCATGGACTGAAGTAAGGAAACTTACGATTCCATCACGACCTGCATTAACCATCCTACATAGATCTCATGTGACATGAAGAATGGTTGCACAAGAGATTCTGTGATTAAATTTGGCATTGCAGCTACTAATTCCAGTTCTTTCCATGGAGTTGTGGAAATGAAAGGCATGTGAATGCTGGCTTTGCTTTTGCCATCCGCATCACAAACAAGATGCTCAACTATTCCGGATTTCCTGAATATTATTTCTCAGATTCTTCCTTAGTGGTGCATTGTGTTACAGGTTCTACTTCTTCTATATTCCTTACCATGTAGAATTTGATTTAAGCATGACATATGGGACACGAGAGAAAATAAGTTCCAAAGGTATTTTTACGTGAAGTTTTAGGACTTGATCATCCTAGGACGTCAGCAGTCAAGAATGGCTGATAATTTTAATTGGCAGAGTCTGTTGGATGATATGTAACTGCTGACAAATGGCCTCCCTCTGGTAGGTTACTTCAGTTCATTGAACCAGTCTTGGAAAAGAGCTACATTCAATATATAAACAATTTGCATCGAGTTGAATTTTATTTTATTTTTTTAGTTTATAAATTTTGAATTAAGTCTTATTTTTAATATAAAAATTAATTTAATGAATGACTGAAATCAATGAATGACTAATTGTCTCTCTGTTAAAAGTAATTAGTAATAATGAATTGTGCAATTATGATTAGTCCTTGAACATGCTAATTATCATGTGCTTAAATGACAACAACACATTTCTAGATAGAGATGTGTTGCAAAATTTGGTTTGCTTCAATTTTTGGATTTATACAAAAATGTATAAAAATGGAAGTTAAAATATTGAATAAAAATTACAAATTAAAAAAATTTAACGTATAAATTAAAAGAATTATGTTAATTAAAATAGTTATTTATATTTAAAATTAAATTAATTATATATTTATTTTGTTAAAGTAAACTATTGACTTTAAAATTAAAATATTTTTAAAATTGAACTATTAGTATAATTTTTTAAATTTTTTTTGAAATAGTATAATACTAATATCAAATCACAACATCTTTTATTGAAAGGAAAACAGCTTGCAAAAGAAAAGGGGCACGTTGTTCTTTCTTTTTTTGTTGTTGTGACCATTACGGTTTACTTATCATGCACATAAATCACAATCAGAAATAACTAATTTCATCTATCAAGTCATGTTATGTATATATATAAATATATATAATACTCAAAAAGTAAGATTATGTACAAAGTAAATTTTTCAAAAAAAAATAAAAATAAATAAATAAACATATATTCTTCGTGACCGGAAAATTCAACCAACTCCATAAGTTTAATCTTAAAAATTTTTTAATTGTTCAATTTTTTGATTTAATTTTTAATTTTTTAATTTAATTTACTTTAATAATTCTTATTATAAAAATTGATCAATTTATTAAATAATCAGTTAATTTTTATTAATTAATAATTTTTTATAAATTAAAATAAATTAATAAATTTTTGTTTAATAATCTTTTAATTGCATTTCAATTTTTCGATGGATATAAACATTTTTTTAATTATATTTTTAATTATTTCATTTTATTTTTAATTGAATTTATGATAATTTCATACTAATTAAATTTTTTAAAATTTAAATATTTTATTTTATTGGTTTAAATTAGATTTTTAAAACATGGTACTGAATATTAATTTACTTGCCCAACCTCAATCATTACTGTGTCTCTATCCACTAACAATAATACATGTATTTTGGTGTGGTCAAGAAAACAAAATCTGGGATAATATTATATGTTAGGCAGTCTTAGCTCATAATTACCATAATAATAAGTCAAAACTTGCTGTATCTTCACATCCTCAGTATGCCATATAAGGTTAAAGTGAAAAAGAAAACAATTCAGGAGAAATTAGAAAATTTACTTTTGTAAGAGATACAAACTACAGAAGAAAAAGTGAAACAGTGATTGGTGGGAGTCAATACCTGGAAATCTTTTAGTCCGCTGCATAAAACTCGTGCTTCTGCCCAGGAGCACCACATATGTTTAACTTACATTTTGAGCTCCGACAACTACCCTCTCTCTCTCTACACGCGTGTTCCCTTTTGGGTTACTACATGGGTAATGTTACTTTCCATGGAAAATCAATTTTTTAGGTGATCTGGTTGGTTGGTAAGAAAGTTTCGAGATTTTTCGACATGGGTTTGATCGATCCTCGCCTTTCATTTCAAAAGTTCGTTACTTTAGTCTTCTTTAGCGTGACTGTTTCCACTTTGACTTCACTTCAGATCATTTCGTTTTGGTTTGTGAGTATATTGTTATTTGTTAATACGGTTTTGTGGAGTTGAGAGGGCATTTTGACTATTGATTGTGGTTGGGTTTTTTGTCAAATCTTCATGATCTAACCACTTCTGCTGTTAATTTGATTACAGGTTTAGGGCAGGGATTGTATTCTAACGTGTCTTCACGGGTGTTATCCTTTACAAGATAGGTATGAAAGACGAGGCTTTGCATTTGGAAGCTTTCAATTTGGTTAACGAGGAGTTCCTTCCGTTCCTTGCTCTAGTATCCTATTGGGTTTCTGTCTTTTCATATTGAGATTGCTTAGTTTCATAAGCATGCAATGATTAACCCAAGTGGGTTCAGGATCTGAAACTAGGAAGACAGAAAGACAGGGCTCTAATTTGAAAGTTGGCTATTAGTTCAAAGTAACGTGTGAATGGCTTCAATTCAAAACTTGGTTCACTACTGTTGTATATCAAGGGGTAGCCGAGCTTTGTACGTGTATAGCAGTGGAGAACGTGAGATTGAGAATTTGGCAGCCTTGGCCCTGGAATGCACTCCTGCATACCACAAGTGGTACTTTGAGACCGTTGGGAAAAGGACATTCGGTTTTCTAATAGAAGATAGCTATCTTTACTTCACTATTGTTGATGAGGGCCTTCAGAACATGGGCATACTTAAATTTCTAGAGCACCTAAGAGATGAGTTCAAAAAGGTCGCTAGAAAGGGTTCAAGGGGAAGTTTTTCAGGTATTAACTCAATCAACAACATGCATGAGCAATTAGTACCTGCAATCCACCGATTGATAACTTCATTGGAGCATGTTTCTGAGAGTGGAATTAATTGGAATGCTGAGAACCCCTCCTTTGATGATGCGGGCATCTCTCCCTCTCCTAGTAATTTGAATGGAAAAGTTGAGGTTGTTAATTCCACAAAGGCTCCTTTACTGGGCAAATCTAATAAGCAAGACAAAAGAAAATCCAAAGACCATGTGATTGCAATGAGAGATGTTGAATTGGAAGAGCATAGGAGGTCTACAGATAGAGGAGTGAAGATTGATGCAACTACAATGGATTCTAATAACCAAAGTGGAGCAGCATCTTCAATCACATTACAGAAGGATTTGGGTTCAATGAGAATCAGATCAAACACTCAGAGCAACAGAAAAAAGTGGTGGCGGCAAGTGAGGATTGTCCTTGCCATTGATGCTGCTATATGTTTGATATTGTTTATAGTATGGTTGTCAATATGTGGTGGTTTTGGGTGCATTCGTGGATCTTGAGTTGGAGCATTTAGAAATATGCTTGCCAATATGTGGTAGTTTTGGATGCATCACTTGATGTTGGAGCATTTTAGCCGGCATGTTGTTAGCTAGGAGACTTGCTTCTCCGGAGGAAACGAGTGCAGAAGTCAATCTTGGTCTTTTCATTTGTTTAGAACTTCTACTACAGTGTATGCTGTTTGTATTTATATGGTGGTACTGATTAACATCTTTGTACAGTTCTCTAGATTAAAGGCATAATATATGGCCTTAGAATGTTACCAACATCTTCGTTTCAGTTCTATATACTGCTTCATCGTGCATGTATGTAATTCAGTGTTGCAATACATGAAAATGTTCATCTAATCATGGTTTTGGCCGCTATTTGCTCTCCCACTTGCATATGATGAGCTTCAATATCAATTTTCTGGCAGTGGACGTCGTATCAATGCCCAGAACTTAATGGAACTGAACAATCATGTTTTGATGACATTTAACTAGTCTTGCATCTACCCTTTTCCCCCTTTGCCACTAGGCAAACTAAAAATACACCGATCTAGTTGGACTAGTTAATCATAAGCAACTAGATTTTCTTTTGCAAGAAAATATCAGAAATCAGAAAATCATGCCTCACGGTTGAAAACAGTTAGAGAATGTAAACAACGAGAGAAGCATTTACACATATATGCACTCATCATACGTTCTGTGATGGTCGAATCACTGGAGTACCTTGCTTTATGTGTGTGTTACAGATAGGTTGTAAATTGCAAGCACTCGAGAACATGCATATCAATAGGCTAATGGTGACGTCAAAGTCACCAATTACTGAAGAACGATGTTGTGACGTTCTGGGAAAGCACTCATATTCGGGAAAGCACGTTCTTTTAAATAAATAAAGTCTAGTTTGAGTACATTTAAATAACTCAGTTCCTTAAGTAGATCAATACCCCAATTTGGCCATTAAAAATTGGATGGAACATTGGCAGTTCTTAATGAATAAGCATCGTACACTAAGTAGATAAATACAATGTGCGAACTCCCTTCCTATAGAGAGTGATGCTATGCACACTTTCCTTGCACCTCTTTTTGACTAACAATACCGAGTCAGTAGTACTTCTTCAGGTACCATGATCCTGAAAACAGCATAGTGATGATTTAAGCTTTTCTCTCCTTGTAACCTGTGAATGCTGCCCAGTGCCCCAGCCTTTGGATTGGGGAAAGCGTAAAATATCCGCCTAATTCTTTGATGAACAAGTGCCATTGCACACCTTAAATAAAAAAAGTGGTCGAGAATCAGACCATTTGGTTGAAGAATCAATTCTAGCGGGGGAACAAAAACTATAATAAATACAGAAAATAAGTGTTGAACTTCTTAGTGTATTCTGCTACTATTTCTCATAATAAAATCATCTTGGACTCTAAAATAAACTGTTTCAAACCATTTTTGAACTCAAGAAAAGGAAATCACGTTTGCAAATTTTGTCCAGGGTGTAAAACAATGCAGCTCCTATTAATGCCATCAAATGCTATGAATAAGTTTAAATATCATCGAGCGATTTAGATATGCAGGGAAAAACCAAATTCCTAGCGTTAAACAACTGAAATGAATAAGCAATTCATTAGCAGGTATACGTGAATATATGTGAATCTGTTATAATGCACTTCATTAGCTGACTACACAATTGAGCAGGGAAAATGAAAAAAGAAAAATATTAACTGAAGAAACCTATATGTCATCCCAAGTACAATTTAGTGATAGCCCTGTAAAGAGCTAAATGAAAATCATAAAGATCACGTAAATACTACTGTACAATTGAAAAGCTTCAAAACATGGAAAAACAAAAGGGTGAAAAGCTTCAACACTTAGAAAAACAAAAGGGAGAATATTTTAAGTGTGGAACTCACATAGTACATGGCTCCCAAACAAGGTAAGCATCAAATCCAGTACATAGATAAGGCCTCTCAGATGCAGAATTAGAATCTCCATTGTCAGCATCTGATTCCTTCCCACTGTCAACCTAAGGTAGAATGGAAAGAAGCTGACACTCCATTAAACCAGTTGCAACAAGAAAGTGCAGGGAAAAAGCAAGGAAAATGTAACTGCCACAAATCTAGATGTTTCTTTCAACTAATTTAACAAGGGTAGTGCCTAACTAGATGATACATTTACCAAGTTGTCCAGTAAAGAGAATTAGCTCACATTTTTAAGGTTGGTCTTTTGTCTTTTTGCTGGTGAAACTGAACTGTAAGACTGCATAGATTCTGCCTCACATAACTTCTCCCTCTTGTAATCTACACTTGGGAAGAGGTGACTATCCCTCTCAGCAGAAGATTCAATAGCAACAATAACTGCATGTCGTAAAGGGTGACAATAACAAGAACTTGTATTAGGTTGCTGATGGGACCACCCTCGAGGATTTAAACAAGAAACACCAAGTTTTTCCAATTTATTAGGTAAATCATTTGGAAGGGCGGCTCTTTGGCTTTCTAATCCATTAGAATGAGGATGCAATTCAGGATTTGTTGACTCTTTAAAGCAGTCATCTCCAGTGCTGGCCTTGTATGTCGAAGCATTCCACGAATAGATTTCATCACGTCCACTAGCAATAATCTGTCTGACTATAGGGTCCACTATCACTGCAGCATTGACCAACTGTAGACAATAAATCAGAAGGCCACACATACATTAATAACAAAGCGTAGACTTGGCAATTTCAAGAGCATTATAGAAGGCATTAGAATCGACAGTAATCAGTCAAATGTTGCAAATACAAGCAAGCAATGGAATCGTTTTTCAGATAAAGGCTTCAACGCAAAGGGAAAATGACTGTTTTATTTTGCTGACAATATTTATGTTTAAACAAAACACAAGACTTTCCAACATCTCTATGCAACCTTAAAGTAGGATCCTTTTATCCTCAAACTAAAAATAATGTGGTAAGAAGTCTGTGCCTGACTAGTTGACTTTGATGGCAAATATTTTAGCGTTGACTCGAAGTATTATCGAACAGTAGGCTGATCATACATTAACCTAAAGTTGAATTCACAAGAAACATACAAAGTTTCACTTTTTATGAAGAAATAGTGTTTTAAAACAAAGAAATCAACTAGTTACCGAATTATCACCAGATTTTGCCAACTCGATAGTCACTTTCATGAAGCTTAAAATTGATTGTGAGTCATCTTCACTAAATCCAGTTATTCCATCAATATTGCTGCAAAGCAAGAAAAGAATAGATGGTAACAGTAAGAATAAACCAAAACATTACAACTTTATAACATGCAGTGCTTAGAGGATTTATGTTTTACCTAAATAAAGGCTACAGAAACTTTTAGAACCGTAGTGCAGTGGCATACTTAGGATTGCCTTATGTTGGATTACATGGAAAGTTATGCCACCATCATCCAATGCCATTTTTTTTTTAATTGTACATTAATACTTTACACTGTAAAATCTTTGAGAAACAATGAAAACCAAGACCCCTGGCAATGAAACCTCAATGACATCACTACAAAGTTGACATTATTACTATGTACAGTATGGATGCGTCCCTAACACCCAAAGAAATATCCTCTCATTGAATGCCTTAATTGCCCCACAGTGTAGCAGGGATATAATTTTCTTTGGTACATAGGGAAGCATAAACTCTTCACCCTTGCACCCACCAATATTTGAACCTTGGTGAAGGGCAGGTAATCCTACCTCCCTACCACCAAGCCAAATCCCTTTCCTTTAGATCACTCACTAGTTCAACAAACTTCATATATATGAGGGGCAGTGTGTAACAAACTTATCCATCAAATTACTTTGTTAACCTGAATCCTATGATTGCACAGTACAACATAATTACGCTTAAGTACTTTTACCGATTGTTTTCATACAAGGTAGCATTAGCCATATAAAGATCCTAGGTGACAGAGTAAACCCATATACAGCTAATAGCCATGAAATAATGACAAGAGAGAATATAAAGTTGCAAAAATTACTAAGTAGGTGGATGAAAAGAAGTTGGCCACAGCTTGCATTGTTCGTCCCATTCTTCTCTAGATGTAGCAGCATATTTGCAAACCTGAAATTGGTTGGAAGTTAGTATAAAGGATGGGCATCTTCAACATATTCTAAAAAGCTCAATATAGCTCGACTCAATTGCAAACCAAGGCATATCAACTGTTAAACACAACACCACATAATCCATTTCCTTATGGCACTTGCATCTCAAAGACTAAAGAAAAAAAAAAAAACCATGTTTGAACAAGCCATTATATAATCAAATAACGAACAAGGGCAGTTTACAAAGAAAAAAAAATTCAATGTTGCAAGGGGGAATAAGAGTAAACAACTTCACCAAATTCAAATCCATGAATCTTTTTCACTCAACACATAAAAATCATATTTAAAACAAATCAATTGCTGCAATAACAAAGCTTTAAGGAAAGAAAAATAAACCCACTTTTGTGATAAAAGGACTCAACTCAAAGGATTGAATTAGCTCCTCTAAATTTTGTGATAAATGATCATAATCCTTGGAATGTAGGCATAAGATAACTGAAAGCTCAATTTTCCCTGTCAAGAATTCACCTTTAAGGAAGCATATACCAAGTGCTGAACTAATTGAATTAAAAAAAATTAAAAGGAATGCACCTCCTTCCACATGTCGTTTCTGAATCCGCTTGACATGTCGGAGATTTTCTAGGGGAGCTATCTGGTTTAAACGCCTATCCACAGAATGATAAATTCAAAATTAATGATTACCAACAAAAAGCTTCACTCTTTTATCATTAAAAAAAAAAGAGTGCTAAATAGCTAACTAACTAACCTTATAAGAGTATGTGCGTCCTTTGGATTTTTGATCACCGAAGCAACCACATCAACTGCTTATTAATATTGAAAATTCAGAACATGCAAAATGAGTAATACATTGCATACATTTAGTAAACAAGAGGTCCTAGTGACCTCACCAGTGGGTTGTTGGTCAGGTGGGACTGGTGGTTTGTCGGGAATGTGAACAATCGTCGGAGACACGGGTGACACATCGTTCATAATCCCCTTCAGTTATTACTTACTCATCAACGGCGCCGTCAACAGTAACAATAGGAGACTTGCCGTCCCCCTACTACTGAAATTTTGGGGTTTTAAGGGTTTGGAATTGGAATCCCTATTCCACGATAACAATGCTTTTCTTAACCCTAACAATTGTATCCTATCGAACAATGCCGCTCTCGTGAGCTTTTGCCAATGAAAACCTAACACGCGACCCGAACCGACCCGAATATACCAGACTAGACCCGACCCGGTTAGCACTATAACCCCCGCAAGCCACAATACTTCTACAGCGAGAGCAAACGTCAAACGACAACCCCTGATCCTGATACAGACTTCACGACGGGTCGAAACGGGTCGGGTAGGGGACGGGTCGACCCTAATTTAGAATCTAAAAAGTATTTAGATGTGAATTTAATTAAATTGATTTGAATTTGAGTTAAATATAATTTAATATATTAAATTTAAAATTCAGATGTAAAGAGATGAATTACAAAAAAGTGATATAAAATTATTTATCTATAAAAGAAAAGAATATGCTTTCACTAATAGTGTAAAAAATTATTTTATTTTAATTAAACATCTCGTAAATAGAATAAATAATACCGAAAAATTAATTTAATTTTAATTCAGTTTTGCAAATAAAATAATTATTGCATTAGAGGAAAACAAACTAATTAATATTAAATATGTTAAAAAAGCTTATAAATATTTTTCACATAAAGCTTATCCCTTAGATTCGTCTGCCTGACATGACATACCATTACAAAAAAGAGACGGCGGTCACATTCCAAGCTTTGTCCCCAAGCTAGAAACTGATACTCGTTTTACTTTATTTCATTAAATCTTATCCACAAAACAGGGGGACGTGATCCTCTGTCCCTCTTCCCCTATCCCAACTCTGTCCCATTGCATCTCCGCCACTCATTTGTGTAGAACCCACATAAATGAGTGGCTGAGATGTAATGAGACAGAGTTGGGACAGGGGAAGGGGGACAGAGGATCTGAAGGCCAAAACAGGATAGGAACAGACTATCTAAAACATGTGTTCACCGTAACTCCCAAGTTTCCGTTTTTTTTGACTCTAGCTTAATGAAACATTGACACGTTATATTATTCAGAAATTACAGTAACTTTTGATAATATTTTATTAATTCAACTAAAGGACTGTTTAATTGGATGTTAATTAATAAAATAGAATAGAACGGAACAATTTATAATAAAATAGAATGTAATATAGTAAAAAGTTATTTGAGAGGGATGGAAGAATTTATAATGTAATTTAATGAAATGTTGTTTAGAAGATGGATAAGATGAAATGGAATATAATGTATAATAAATGATTATTATATTTTCATATTAAAATAGTTATTGCAAGAGGTTTAACTCTATGATTTTAAAACAAAAATTATGTTCAATTAAAAAGTCACGGTTGTGACTTGTTTAACTGTGACAAATAAATTTTTATATATTCTTTATTTTAAAATAATAAAAATTTATTATTAATTATATAAAAATATTATTAATAATTATTTAATAAATTTTATTTCATTATATGTGATTTATGTTTTAAAATTATTTATTCATATTTTTATTTATATAAAAATATATACAAATAATTAAAGAATGATTTTTTATATATTTTATATTTTCATTAAAAATTTATTAATTTATTAATTTTATTATTAATTATATACAATTTTTATTAATAATATAAAAATATTATTATTAGAGTAAGGACTGTAATAAATGAGTCTCGAAACAAAAAAGATCTAATTAGAAGAAATAATTTATATTAAGAAAAATTATTGAAAATATATTAGATAATATATATTTATTAGTTTATATTTCGTTCTATTCCTCTCAAATGAGAGGTTTTTAATTTTTAGAACGTAATATGAAACTTTCACTTTAATCTCATTCTGTCTCATTTTATTATAGAACTGTCAACAGACGTGATACATTTTATCCCGTTACATTACCAAAATCTCACGGCCTAAAAGATTTGTGCCGCGTGGTAAACTTCATTTGCTTTTAAGTGCTTCCAGGAATCTTCCTGTAACCTACTTGGTGTGGAAGTTAAGTCAATTCGTTAGTCAACTCATTCGATTTGTATATATTCGTTACCTTCCCTGTGAGAGTTCCTGAAGTGAATTGCAGTTTACTTTTAGCATTTAGATCAACAACCATGGAGCAAAAGCTTTCTTCTGTACTCATCAGGGATTCCAATATTGCGACAAGAGGATTCGTTTGTCACTACCAGTTTGAAGATGGTTCGTCCCAGTTTGTTTTTCTTCAGGCCAATAGGGATACTGGGGTTTTTGGAATAAACCATTCACTCAGCTTTTCAACCAAAAGTTATGTTCAAGTTGTATGTTCTTGCAAAGGTATGCTGTTGTTGTCTAGTATCGGACAGGATGGGATTGAGTTCCATGTCTTCAATCCCAACTCCGGGCAATCTGTGACTCTTCCTCAGCCTGGAATCGACAGGAGAATCATCAGGTCTGGTTTAGCTTTTGATGGGGTTGATGGTCACTACCAAGTTGTGCTTGTCCATGTTGCTGAAACGGAGGGCTTAGCGGAAGCATGTTTTAATGGTCTACAATTTCAAGTTTTCTCTTCTAAAACTGGAGTATGGAGAAGATTCATTCCCAGCAATCTGTTCTTGCCTGTGCCAGTGCCGGAATTCGAGTTCACCGACCTCAGAGTAACTCCACTCTACTGCAATGGAGCCATTCACTGGGAAATAAATGGGTACCTGCTGCTGTATGAGGTTGAGAATGAGCATTGTGAGCTGGTGGAGCTTCCAAATGTCTTGAAGGACTGGTGTTGGCAATCAACAATGACCTATAGGAGGTGCTTTTGGGAATCTAAAGGAAGAGTTCACTACTGCTACACTGATTTCGAAGGAGTTCATTCGTGGCGTCTTCTCAATGAACATGATCATAACGAATACTCGCGCTACAATAGTTATGATCGTCAAAAGTTCAGGTGGGCACTGGCACACAGTGTCCATCACGAAGACTTGCTGCCATTGAAGCATCTGGACCAATGTTTCTTCCAACATGCCCAATGGGAGCCTTATGATGCATCTCCATTGTCCTTTGATGAAGACTCAGAGACCATGTACTTAAGGTTTCAAGGCAAAGTGATTTCTTACAGCACAAGGTCAGACGTTTTGGAGGAAATTTGCAGCTTCACATTTCCAGGTGGAGATTATAACTGCTGTTCCGTCTTTCCCCATGTTTATGGCGATGATCAGCAGCATAAAGTGTCTGAAGGTGGAGTAGTGCAAATGGGAACCATCAATTTGCCTATTTCAGAAGAAATAAGTTCCTTTCCGTTTTAAACAAAAATCCTTTTGCAGAGTTTAGTACTCATTTTGTCTTGCTGCACTGCTACTTGTGTTACCCTATTTGGGCCATCAACATACCCCGTGTTTATTGTTCACATGATTTCACCCTCTCTATTAGATGAATAAAGTGACACCTCTTGTGTTGCATCGCAACTTGTATCTTTTTTGCCATACATCAGATGTTTCCCAACCCCTGCTCTTTTTCCTTTTCCTTTTTTTGGAAATGTCTACCTCTGTCTTCATTGCTTTTAGCAATTCAAAAACAATGACCGGATGCTAATTACAGAATAACAAGTGCCTAGCACAAAGAATCTATTATAAACATATCAGGTAGTACATAACTATGGGTGGCTCAGTGACGTATGGAAATGAAAAGTATAGACCTGAGAATTTTCCTTCCGTGAATAATTGTGTATCAATAGCCAGTACTAGGGCTTCTATACCCGAGTATCAGAGATACCCCTCGTAAAAAACCTTGTTTCACAAGTTTTAAATTCACAATGATCAGAGATAATGACAAAGTAGACACCTCTATTTCGGTTGCCATTTGCTAACTTCAGAGAAGATAGGACAAGATCCACCTAGAAATCCATCTCAATTTTATCATGATATCCAGCCTTTACTTGGGATGATAATCAAACATGCAGCAAGGACAGAAACAGCCAGCAAATAATGAGCATTCCATTTCCCACATCACCACAAAAAGCAGATGTTCCAAGTTGCAACTATTATACAGAGCCGACAGATAAGACATTGTTACAGAGATGATAATGACATAGTTAAAACCATTAAACCAATTAATTTTGCAAAGCGTGGGTTCATCATATCAAAAAGAACATATAATTGGATTCCGATGTACCCTACAAAAAGAGAGCAGACAACGTTCTCACTTATCCCACTCTAAATCACGCATTCGTGGATCAATTTTAGATGGACCCTCAACTGTGCCTTCATGATGCGGATTAGTCAATCGATCCCAACCCATGATGTGGGGCAATGCAAACTGCAGGGAGAAAAAAATAAAAATCAAGTTGAATTTGCTCATGAGAAACTAAATAATACATCAGAAGACATTTCATCTAGCAAAGAGATCAATGCATGACAACGCATTTCGTCTGAGCAACTACAAGTTAACATAAATCCTACCAAGTTCATTCAAGTTTTTGATGCACCTACAGGCATATGACAAGGAAGAAGTTGAATCCATATGATGCAATCATATTTTTCCTTCTGATTATATGCTTTGTAAATACAACCATTACAAAACTTCCATATCTGAAAAAAGGGAAAGTAGGAAAAAAATGATATTTACTGATTGGTTTACATTGAAAAGCATGACAATTAACTTCAAATCACAACTGCACATGGCATCCCATGTTGCTTCATAGGGATCAATATATGCTCTCAATTTCGTGTTTTCCATATGACAACGGGGATAAATATATCCTATAAAATATGACGGAGAACAAGGTAAACAATTTGCTAGAATTTGACCTTCAACGCATAAGTACCAAACCAAACTCTTATATGGCATACATATTCAAATCATCCTCATCACTTCTTTCCTCAGAAATCTCTGAAGATCTATAAGCAATGAGTAGGAACCAGTAATAAATCTTGGCATCTGTCTAAGTATCTGGTCCAGAATAGTTAAGCATTTAGGTTATATAGCCATATACCCAGGAGTCAAGAACAGGATGTCACGGTGATACAATATTTCAAGTCATTACCTTCCATAGAAGTAACTGGCATGTCTTCATAATAACTAGGATAGAAAACTCAAAAAGTTATATGGCTTTCAAAATGGAATCATAGTATTGAATGGTCTTCTAGCCATAAATGCAAGGAGCTTTACAGAATCATGCATCATAGCAACGGACAAAATAATGTTATTACAATAATTCCCCTTGACTTTCAAAGTCAAAGTCATAATTGCGAAATGATGACTGCCAAAAGTCTTCCAGTTTAAGTTTAAACGATATAAGTTTCATCCACTTCTGTTCACTTGGATGTCTTCTTTTGTTTCCAGTAATTAGCCAAGTTTCAGAAATCCAACTCAAGAACACCAGTCAGACAAGGAAATAAGTAATTGTATTGAAAGGGAAAACAAAAAGAACATAGACAGAGAGATTTAGAATGCCATACGCTGCAAGCTGTCCTCAAAACAGCAAATTCACCACTTGTGACTGGAACTAAAAATTTGTCATTGGTTTTCAGAATGTTGTTGACTACATCTGTGAAAAAAATTACATCAAGAAACAATATATTGAGTTCAATGCTACCAAAACAGGACAACAGATAAATCTGATATCTCAAGGACTTAAAATACACAATTAGGGAATAATACTACGAGATCTCCTTATAACATTAGACAGCTTAACTTTCAAAAGAAGTAGACAACACGACAACGCAATTTCACAAAAAGGTTTAACTTTCCACATTTGACCAGCAAGAGTGTAAGCAAGTACAGAAACTAATACAACAAGAAGGATTTTCAAGAGCACAGCTTGGAATATCCGCAAGTCTACGCCCTCTAATAAACAGCAGGACAAAAAAAATTAAAAAATTACAAGCAGCTATCTGACTCCTCCCACTTTTAAATTAAACAATTACAAGCAGCTATCATTGTTTCATCCTCTGACTCCTCCCACTTTTGATAAACTAAAAGTCCACTACATAAAAAATAGATGAAATGCAACAGAGTCATGGTAAAACAATGAGAAATATATTTCCAAGACCCAGTCATGTTTTAGAAGAGAAGATTTAAACTACATGGACGGATTGAGCAATAACTCCTAAACAATTGAAAAATGGCATTATTTAGGTTTTTATTTATTTTCCACTTTGTTCTTATACCTACTTCAAGACAACCATTAATTCATTCTACCTCATATTAAAACTTTTTTTTAATTTTCCGCATATCATATTATGGTGCAATGAGTAACAACATGATCAAAAAAACAGAAATATTTGGATTCTATTAGGATAAGTTAGGGACTGTTTCACATGTCTTTCATCTGTTACAATTCCCATTATATTTAACATTTCATGACTGTTGTAAAATAAATTGCTTCCAATACTTGCAATTCCATAACAAAGGACACAACTGATGCTTGAATATAAAAAAAGGCTACAAAAACAAACATTATGGCTCCCAAACAGTCTAATAAACCAATATACAACAAAAAAAAACATGAATTTGAAAGGAACCAATGTCAATACAACCATGATAAGGAACAATACTTACTTAAAGAAATGAAGTAACCATTGCCCTCTGTATACGGCTTAATAGATAAGCTCTTTCTAACTTGTCCAGCATTGCTGTCACAAAAAGAAGTTAAGTTTTGGTAACAATATAAAAACTGGACTGCAATGCTTCCACAGTATATAACAATACTGAATGAAAAGGATAAGCAAGGATGGATCTGAAAGTTTAATTTAATGGGGGTAAACTATTAAGTAAATGAATGAGTGGTGGAAAATAACATTTCGTCCATAAACTAATTGGGAAAAAATAAAAATTCATGTATATATTAGTTAACAATAGAGCTTATGTATCTTCTTTGTGGAGGTGGGCACCCCCCATCATCATGTTTTATAGTTGCTGCAACATTGCACAATAACATCAACAATGGAAAGATAAATCAGTTGCAGTAGTTCAAGGAAAGTCGACCTTGATAGCATTGCAGGATCATGGAAAAATTCAGTCGAATCCTTGGGACCCAAGCTGATCAAAGACCCCACTTCTGTTGCTGACAGAGCAAACAGCTGCAAATCATGAACAAATTAATTGTCTACAAAGACAGAGAAAGAGAAAAATGTATAAAAAATGAAATATGAATGTGACATGACATATTCCACAGCCCCCGGATTGTGGAGTTAATTGAACGTCCTCATTTTAATGCTAAATAGATAAAATACTTTACCTGCCTCTTTTCATAATCATATTTCCGCTCTCCTACAGCAGGACAGAAAGTGAACATCACACTACCACGTCGACCAACTTTAAACCCTCCAGACTGTATAAAGTAGTAATTGGTGAAACACTTAAAACTTCATGGTTAGTACATAATATAAAAGCAGAGAAATTATGCTTACATTCGACTTGGTGAACGTAGGCAGACAAGGATTAACAGAAAGTGAAGCTTTTCCCTTGAATACAGTATATGGAGCAAATATTCGATCTGCAAAACTTCTGCAGGTCAGATAAAAGATATAAATAAAGATGCCCATAGTCCTCCAAGCGTGGACCATACGGCAGAGTTTGTTAGTGGTACCTTTTACAGTAAAATCTGATCTAGCAGTTGAGATTCCAGCCTGGGATGAAAATACATGCAAACCCAAGGCATCTCCTACGCTAGGCTTCCCAAGCAAGTTGCTGCTTACACCAAAAAAAGAAGAGTACAATTAAATGATAAGAAACAAAAGCAGAAGGAAAAAAAAAGACTTTACAAAGAATGCTTGCCAGAATTCAGTGAAAGATAAAATAGTATTATTTTCATAAGGAGAATATGCAGAACAACTATCTACTATGGGTGCAACATTGAAAGCAAGGAAAAAAAAAAAAAAAAGATATCAAAAGAGCTCTAAAAGTGACAACCCTAAGCAAGAAAGACATTTTTATCGCACAGAAGGATAGCCAGATTGCCTTTAAGAAGCAATTCCCCGGTTTAAGGTTTTGTCCTTTGATTATCACTGCCTTTAGTTTTCATTCAGAATCCCAGCAATTAAAAAATACTTCAAACACTGGAGACTATAGGTAAAGTAATTAAATAGTACTTCAAGTCTAGCACGCCCTTCAAGCGCTGCAGACTACAACTTCATCAACTGGTTTCTAACAAGAGTTAAATTGTGTCTTTAAAGGTTGTTGCTTCATACTAAAACATCCATTAAACTCACAGTATGTTCCACAACCAGGAAAAGGAATGAGAGCAGATACAAACTGTCAATGGAAATCAACAATCTTCTGCCATGTTTCCGTAACCAAGAGCCAAAAAACAAAACACAAAATGTCCAAAAAAAAGAGAGAGAGAAAGCGAATGCTTACAAGGCTCCATAACCAACGATCCATTTAACCCGAAACAGAAAACAATAACAGGGAAAGCAGATAAGGAAAAGAAGAATCAAGAACCTCATAAACATAGTCAATTTCGTAACCCATTATCTTCTCAAGTAAAAATGACCAAAGAGGAAGCATCCAAAGGTATCATCTTTCTTCCACTCCTCCGATCAATTTACAGTAGAAAAGATTAGAAAAATAAAAAAAGACACATGCAGTATGGGATTAGATAGGGTGAAAACAGTCGGTACCTGGATTTTAGAAATCGTGATAGCTTCATCATCTTCCCTGAGAGAGAGACACAGTGTCTTAGAGAGTAAGAGGGAAAGAGAGGGTTTATTGGGGTTTGTAAAGAAGAGGGACGAGGTTCATTTGATTTTGATATACATACCGACATATATGTTAATTTTTATTTTTATTATCGAAATGTACAAAACTTAAGATAACGAAATTATTTAATACATTTCAATCAATTTGTAACAAAATTTAATATTGGATATTCTTAAACTATTTATTCTTTAAAATTGTTAAAATGTAAAACTTAGAGCATTACCTAAATTTTCTAATATGAATTCTTAAGAATTATAATTTCAACTGTTTTAACTGTCAACTTATTGAATCTTACAAAAGGTGCTCTTAATTTAAGTATACATTGAAAAGTTATAGAAACTATCATCATAATTATGTGAAAATAGTTATTCAAATCTTTAATTAAGTTGGAATTTGACATTTTTTTCCAATGTGATTAGTGTACATAGGCTAATGAATTACTTCTAAATTTGGCTAACACAAAAGTAGAAATTAAAGAGAAGGAAAAGGAAATATGATTCATCTGAACCTTCACAATCACTCAAAACAATCCAAGAAAACACCCCAAAACCATGTCTTTTGGAAGAATACAGGATAAGGAGAGAACGATAATAACATAACCAAATATACTAATGAACAGGGCAAGTGGTCTCCAAACTGACTGTCCTCCATTCTTTAAACCAAGATTGTCTTTGTCATTCTTGGATCCATTCTATTTGCAGCTGAGTCTGAGAGTCGTTCTGAAGTAGAAGAATCCCACATTTCTTCACAGTACATTGCTTTGGGAAGCAAAACAAGGTCTCGACGTGGAATTCAAATGAAACCTGACGACCAGAATATTTCTTGAACAATTCTATTTCATCACCAGAACCTCCCTCAAATGTTTCTCTACAGGGATCGTACCATATTAAGACGTGGTCAGATTTAGCTATGTCAAGGTTACCAAACTTCCGTTCCCACTCACAGAGGACGATGCTATCTTTTGCACCTTCATTAGCTTTAGTGGAGAATTTGCAACCAAAACTTACTATCGTTGAAGTAACTTCACTGGCCTTTTTCAAGAGCAACGATGAGTCTTCCGGTCCAAATACCATACAAAAAACAATTCCATTGAACTTTGTCCAATCCGATGGCCACCACATGGCTACTGAAGATCCCTCATTAGTTTGATTGTAGGTTAGTGGTGGCATTTCATTTCGTGGGAAAAGAAACTGAACGGGATATGCTTCCTCTCGAGACTGTAATAAAAAAACACATTTCTGAGAAGGAGAAAAAAGGAAGGAAGAGAAATGGAAAGATACAGAAGTAATACTGATAAGCTGCTTATACCTTCCTTGCCATACGCTGAATAATTGATTGAGCATTTCCCACGATTTCGCTTTGTGTCTTCTGATCCAATTTTCTACAATTTTCAAGATTGAGGTACTTGAAACTGCTGCTACTGAATAAGCTCTCTAATGATGTACAGTTATCTGCATCCAGTATTTCTAGAGATGGCGAAAACTCTGGTATGGATCGAAGCTTCTTGCATTTGCTCAAGTCTATGAACTGAAGCTGTGAGAGTTGTTTGATGCTCGAAGGCAAACTCTCAAAACCCATCCGCTTTAGAACCAGATATTTTAATGAGATTAAGCCGCCTAGGTCATCAGGGATTTTGCTAGAAAGCGTACTGGGTTCTTTTGGAAGCAAAGCCTTAGTTTTGCCGCCACCAAAAACAGTAAGGATTCCTGTTGGCAGTCCCTTAGTTTTGCTTTCGCCAGGTGCTTCTGGTGGCGTCACTTTAGCTGCTTTACTACTTTCAACTACCTTGCTTCTACTTTCACTGATGACACTTGGGAATTCTGGTAAGAATCCTTTAATTTTGCCGTAACTGGATATGCCAGATGCTAGTCCTTTAGTTTTTGTGGCAAGCTCCTCTTTGGTTTTGTTAATTTCGCGGAACTGAAGGCTTGCAAAATTATAGAGATTGCCTGGCATGCTCTTAATATTCTGTTGGCCATCAGCTGCAAACTTCTTAATTGTAGTTGTACCACTTGAATGCATTTCTTTCAGAGATTCCATTGTAAACATGTTGTCTGCAAGAGGCGAGAGCTTTTTGCAGTTACCAATGTCCAGTTTAACAAGTCTAGTGAGAAACTTGATTGACGAGGGTAGTCCGTTTATTGCGGTATCACTTAGATATAGCTCTTCTATACTATCTGATGTCTCTGGAAACTTGGTGACTCTTGAGCAACCATTGAGATGAAGAACTCTAAGACATTTCAACTGCTGAATTGATGGATCGAGTTCTTTAATTGCAGTCCAACTTAAATCCAATTCTTCCATCGGTCCTGAAAGCTCTGGACATTCTGTGACATTTGAGCAATATGATAGATCAAGAAATTTAAGGCAGTTTGAACCAAGTCTTTTTGGAAAACTCCGAAGTTCTTGACATCCCCCCAAATCTAGGTGTTCCAACTTTTCGAGATGTTGAACAAATTGATCAAGATCTGTCAAACTGGTGCAGTCGTGAAGAATCAAACTCTCAAGATTGATAGCTTTAGACAACTGTGAAACTTTATGCAGATATTCAGAATGGCTGAGATCAACCCTCTTCAAGTTTACTAGATCCTGTTAACATAGAGATGAATTTAGCATTTATTGAACTATATACCCCCGGAAAGATGACAATTTGGAGAAATTTTGAAACAAAAAGTTGTGTGAGCTTAGAGAGCACCTGCTTTCCTAGCGCAAGTTCCTCAACCTTGCTGTATGGTAGGCTTAGTTCAACCAAGTTTTCAGCACAAAATTTCTTCGGCAAGGATGTGAGAGGATATCTATACCAATGGAGGTAACTCAGCTTTTCAGAAAGTGACAGAGAGCCGCCTGAGAGGTTGACTTTACTATTACAACCCATAGAGGACCTAGGAACATAGAATTTGAGCAACCTAAGACGATCCATTTTTGTAAAGGTTTCAGGTTCTAGTTTTAACTCTTTGTTCTGAGATACGTCCAAACTGATGCCTTCAACTGTTTCATTTCCCTGATAATCAAGGATAGAGAGATTAGTCTCCACGATATGAAAAAGGGTACAGAGAATGGAAAAAATGGAGGAAAGAAAGCATAGATTTGTTAGAATCTAGTGTAGTTGTGTGTGCCTTAGCTTCTGAATCTTGTGTTCATTTGTAGAGAAAGTAAGTTAAACGTCACGATCTTTGGTTTTCACCTTCTTTTTGATTAGTGCATCACAAACTTCCTCGTAGGTCCACAACCTGCTGCGCTTTCCAGATTCAGCTTCACGAACAATGCTCAATCCCATTTCTTGTACTAAATCATGCATTTCTATTTTGTTGTTGGACATTGTTATGAGAGACTTATCGATGAGTACACCTATATTATAAAGCACAGAAGAATAAGAACCCTCCAAGATTTTTGTCACATAATCTCGCTCCTCTCCTTCGAAGAAACAGGCAATATCAAGAAATATTTCCTTCTGATCGCGGGTCAGTGAATCATAGCTCATTCTTATCAAATTCTGAATTCGAGGGTCAGAATCCAACTTTTCTAGTTTGCTCTGCCATTCCTCCTTGGTTGCCTTGAAGAGTCCAGAACCCAAAACTTTAAGAGCCAGCGGGTTATACTTGGTATAATTTACTACACTCATAGACATCTCCATGTAATCACCTGGCGGATACTTTGCCTTGAAGGCACTCAAGCTAAACAGTTCAAGAGCTTCGTGGAAGCTAAGTTTTTGCACCTCATAGACATCATCAGTTACACTCTTTAACACTTTCCTATCCCTACTTGTGATGATAATTCTACTCCCACGTCCAAATAAATCATTTCTTTCACCTAGCAAATTCTGCAATGGCACTGACTCATCGACATCATCAAGAACTAGAAGAACCTTTTTACGACGAAGACGATCTTTTATGAATGTTTGCTCTAAATTTGGGGTGTTCAGATTCAGATTCTCCTCCTCCAATATGCTTGAGATTACCTTGTTTCTTAGGTCTGCTTCATTACCCCTTTTCAGTTCTTCACTGACGTTAGGTCGAAAATAGAATCCTTCGAACTGCATGTAGATTTGATTGAATAGTGCTCCTGCAATGGCCGTCTTGCCAGACCCTGCCATGCCCCATATTCCTACAATGCCAACACTTTGAGAGTCGTTCATCCTTAAGATGGATTGAACGTCCTTGATGCGTGAATCAATCCCAACAAGATTAGAGCATTCTACTGGAGACATTCGGTTCAATTTCTTCAGAATATCTCCCACAAGTAGGTCGATTAACTTGGACTCTGCCCTGTCAAATACGAGAAATACATACGTTCTAGAAGTCGAAATTTTAAATATACATAAATGTTATGCAGGAACAGTGGATTTGTAGGTGCTTCTTGCATTCACTTGTGAAACAAAAGAACTTCAATATCAATTCCAAAAAAAGGAGAAAAAACATATCTCATCCAAACTCAAGCATGCGGTTTCTAGATTCGATTGAAGTGTATACAAAACAAGTTGTCTTTGAAACCCATAGATTGCGAAAGTCCTCAGTGTATTCGTTTTTTGTATTAATTTCTCGAAAAAGTAGTTTTTTCTCGAAAACAGTAAGCACCAGAAAGATGTACCCAAGTTCTGAGTTTATATGAAGGAGAACATTTGCTTCAATCTAGAGCAAAATATGAAGAGTTACCCGATCTTCCCGGAGCTCCACCCCGATAGATTGGCTGCTTCCTTCAAAGCATGTCTCCATTTCTCGATCTGTGCATCACCGTAATGTTTCTTGAGTTTACCAAATGCTTCCTCGTAGCTGTTTTTTTGGCGTCGTACATCGGATGGATCTGTTTTGTAGAACACAGGTATAACAATCTGTCCATTGTTTTTCTTACATTCCAGGATATGTAGCAGCTCATTCAAGCACCATCCTGAGTCGGCATAGTTTGCTGAGAATACAATGACAGAAACCTTGGATTCTTCGATTGCTTTCAGGAGCGAGGGCGAAATCTCATCGCCTCTCTGGAGTCCATCATCATCGATGAATGTTTGAATCTTGGCCTTACATAAAGCATCGAAGAGATGACTGGTAAAACCTTCGCGAGTATCCCCACCTCTGAAACTAAGGAAGACATCAAGTTTCTCTTGATGGGTTACAGAAGAGGGTAAAGATGGAATCGGTCGTTCCATAGAAGAAGAAGTAGAAAATTTGCTAGTCTTGCAAGACCAAAGTAACTGTATAGAGTATGGAAGTATCAATATAGCACCATGCAGTAGGAGACTAACTTGAAGAATGCACAAGGGAGTTATATGCTGGCTGCTTTCTCTAATTTCCTAAGACTTTCTTGTCCTTTCAGTTTCTAATATTTTTCTTACAAAGAAAAAGATATGCATAATTAGTATTCTTCGAGAGCAAATTAAGTAAATATGAAACGTGTATAATAACCCACTACTTATGTGTATTTCAAATACATTTTATAATAAATAAAACTAGATTATAAATAATAAATTCTAACGTAAAACAAAAGTCACCCATAAAAAGGGATGCAAGTTTTCCATAAAAAGAATGAAAGCGATAATGATGTTAAGAGAATTATTGATGTGCAAGTGCGACCAGTGGGCATGGCTATGGAAAGTTAAAGTTGGGAAGAGAAGAAAAGTATTAACATTTCTTGGACTAGTAATTAAGATGTGGCATAGTGATTTCTTGGTCTTTTTTTTATTGTTTTCCTGACCTCTACAAAGTCTTCGTCAACACTAAAGCAGAGATGCAGAGATGATTGATAGGGTACAGTGCTTTCCAAAGTGAAAAGTATTAACGTTTTGTGGACTAGTAATAAAGATGTGGCACAGTGCTTTCTTGGTCTTTTTATAATGTTTTCCTGACCCCTATAAGTCTTCGTCAACAGTAAAGCAGAGATGCTGAGATGATTGATAGGTACAGTGTTTTCCAAAGTGAAAAGTATTAACATTTCGTGGACTAGTAATAAAGTATGGCATAGTGCTTTCTTGGCCTTTTCTTGTTGTTTTCCTGACCTCTATATCAGCATGTTTGATTATAAATAAAGAATAAAATAATTATTTTTAGAAATTAGAACAAATAAAAAATAGAATAAAATGTTTATTAAATAGGATAAAATGTGTATTACTTTATTTGATTCAAGGAATAAAATAAATAAAGAATTATTATGTGAGTGTTTGGTTTAAAAATATAAACTTAGAATGAAAAAGGAATAACTAACAAAAATATCAAAATATCCTTATCTTTATCATTTTCATTATTATTATTATTATTATTTAAATTTTTACTTATTATTATACTTATTATTATTAATTTTATTAATTACATTAATTATTATTATTATTATTATTATTATTATTATTATACCTTATTAAATCATATCTCTTAATTTTGATGTTCAAAAATTGCAAACTTTGTACCATTAGAAAGCTAAAAGGATAAGCTACAATTTTTATAAAGACACCTTTGTCTGATTCGGCCTACATCTGTGACATCCCATGTTCGGGGTTAAACTCCAAAATAGTAAATTGAGAGTATACTGAGAAATTAGAAGTACATTTCATGCATCATATGACACATTTAAATATGTGAATTGTGTTGATATTCATGAAATAATTGTACATGCATTCATTGGCATTTTTCGGAGTATAAAAAGTTTAAAATGTTCATTATATAAATTGTAACAAGTTTTTGTCTTGAATTTTAGTGCGATTGATTACAGTAGTAAATTTGGAATTAATTGATTAATTGAAAATTTGAGGGATTATAATGTATATTTGATTTAGGAAAAATGTCAAGTGATAAGATAAATTGATACATGAAAATTAGAATGATTAAACCTATAATTGAGTGACATTTGACATTGATTATTGTGGGACAAATGAACTAGTAAGTTAACGATAAATGGCATTGATTAATGGACAAATGGCTGCTGTACTTAAATGATAATAACCTAGCTTTAATGGTAATATATGGTAGCACCTATACTTGATAAGTATTGAACATGCCTTTAGACATGTGACCATTTCATTAGATGACACCTAACACCTTAGGTGTAACATTCAATCGGAGCAAACTTGGTTCAGCTCATTTCTTGTCTTTGTTCTCTCACACACATCACTGAAATTCTCTTCGTTCACCCCCCCTAAACTTGTTTATGGTTATGCCTAACTGTTGCACAAATAATCCATGTTTTAGCCTCACAAAGTTAAGTAAAAGATTAGCTTGAAATTGCCTTACTAAACATAACTGAAATCCATTCAAGTTCCACCCTGGATGTATGATGATTATGCATTTTTGAAGTACTGGTTTAGAGTGACTTTTGAGCTGAACTGAGAGCCTAACAAGTAAGTAAATTTGTGATCTTTATAGAATGGTTAATGGTAAAAGAATGATACCTAAATTGGAATATATTGCATGTGGGATTGATGATCAAAGTGCGCTGGAATCTGTTGACTGTAATGTTTTTATTGAACATGCATATGTATTTTGGCCATAACTTGATCTGTGAATGTCCAAATTAGATGAATTTTGATCTATAGTAAACTAGCGACATATGACTACATTTTTCATGAAGGAATCAAATATGAATTATGTCATTAAGAGTCTTGAAATTGACTTGAATTTGAGAATGGAGTTTTTTCAACTTATGAGAATAGTATGTGGTATTTTGATTGTAACTTGCACGACCAAAATGCATGAAATTGAATAGACACTTAAGGCATTGTTTTTCCTCCCTATAAAAATTTAAAGCCATCTGAATTGATTTGAAAAAGATTGATTGGATGAAAGTGGGGGAGTCTGCTGGAATATTATGAACTGGAATATTTTCATTTAATATGCTTCGGTATTTTTATTATATATTGATCTATAGATTTCCAAATGAGTTGATTCTTAGTTTTGATTAACTTAGAGACTTATGGTTACAACTTTCTTGAAGAAGTATACTTTTAATTCTGTCTCTAAGAATTTCAAAATTTGGCATGAAATTGAGTCTTGGCTTAAGCTATAGTACTACTAGGGATATAAATCATATCTTGTAGTTATTGAATAAACTGTATTAATGTAGGCCGAATTAGACTAAGGTGTCTTAACCAAAGTTGTATCTTATTCTCTTAGCTTTAAATAGGTATAAAGTTTGTAATTTTTGGATATTGGAATTGAGAGATATGAGTTGCAAAACTTGACTACTTGATCATGCTCTAGCCAAAATTTCAAATGTACATAGTTCGTAGTTTTTGAGCATAACTCATAGAATAATAAACTAAATTATATAATCTTGGTATCATTAGAAACTTAAGACACAGAGAAACAATTGTCTAGAAGAAATTGGTACATAAATACATCATTTTCTTAATCTTATTGCTTATGTAATGTTGACCCGAATGAGGTGCTTTCAACAAAAGCTGGAATAGTGATTTAGTGTGTGACTTTTGGCACAATTAGATTACAATTAATATGTACATCAATTTGTTACAAAAATATACCTGAGAATTTGTCATTGCACATGCATGACACATGATACCTTTCAATATATATGTGTTTACCTAGTTACACAAGCAGTACAGTAATGTGAAATTGTTTTAATGTATATAGGAAAGCAAATATCATGACCACTTCCGGATATAGCCGGAACGTCAAGGCGATAGGCTTAAGGGAGCAATTATGAGTAACCTAAGATGGTTTCACTTTAATTTGATTTGATCATTACTGAATTGAAATTGATATTTAATGAATATGTACTAATTGTGTACTGAATTCCGGACAATACTTGTCAGAAGCTTTTAATGCATGTGAATACTATTAGAAGTGCTACTTGTATATGAATGAGACTACCTAAATGATTCTCAACTAAAAGTGACTGAATGTTATGACTGATTGTATTGACTGAGATAATGTGAATGAAAGTGATTGAATGTATTTGAATGATTTTTGGCATGCACTTTATTTCAATACATGTAATATAAAGGCAGTTGTAACTGGTGATTCTACTGACTGAGACTGCGACTGAAAAGAGCTTAAAGCTCAAGCATATATGTGATTAGAGCCTAAGGCTCACTGTGATCAATGAAACCAATAACACGGGATATTGAAAAAGCACACAGTCACAACAATGTAAAAACGAATGTGAGTCTCATATATATAGCATACACATATAATTTGAATTCATTGAATGATTTACAAAGCTGTAAGAATGTTAAATGATTGAATACATGGTATTAAACCAATGATTATGTTTTTATTCAAGTGTTATGAAGTAATACTTTGATTCAATTGTTTGACTGAAATACAATTTGTTAGTGATAGATCTTGATGATATTCAAGTTGATATGAACTATGTGACAATATGTTTATGATTGATTGTGTGTTATAACATGAGTGAACCACCGAGGATAGTTACTTTATTGAGTTCGCAAAACTCACCAAAATTGCACGTTGATAATTTCAGGTTCGAGAGTGAGACGACCTAGCTTCTAAAACTCCATAAAAGCGTATTTTGTGCAACTTTGATGTTCAGATATGGCGGTTAGTCAGTTAGGAATTGAAGATATAGTTTGTTAATAACTTTTGTGCATTCCTCATGTTTGTAGTATACTGTGTAAACTAAGTTGTTTATGCCCATAAGACGAGGTTGTATAATTATGGATAATATTGAACTTGAAGCTACAATGTATATGATGATATGATATAAAATGAGAAAATTTTGGATGTTAGCAAATGTGTGAATTGTGATTTTAATTTTGATGCCATGTTATAAATTGAAAGTGAGATAACACATTATTTTTGTCAGGCATATGCATGTGTGACCGAAGGGCACAAGTGCATGTGTCAGATGGGAGTGGGGTGTTACAACATCAATACAATTTAATCGTTAAAATCAGGATATAAATTTCTGTCAGGGATAGGCTGCAGCTTATGCCAGCACCAGTGATGTTATTGTGTAAAGGTCATATCTCTTTCGTCTGGAGTCCAAAAATTACATGTGATATACCATTGATAACTAAAAGGACGAACTACAATTTTTTTGAAGACAACTTTGTCCAATTATGCCTATATTAATATAGTTTATTAATGGAAGTTAGAGTCATTACTTCTGTCCAAGGTAGTACTGCGGCTGTGTTCCCCCTTTGTCTTCTTTTGCTTATTGCGAGCTTTTACATGACTCTATATATATTAGACTATGCCTATTTTACTTAACACACACACACACACACACAGAGAGAGAGAGAGAGAGAGAGAGACAGATATATGTTGCATGTCATATATATATATATATATTAGACTCTGCCTATTTTACGTAACACACACACACACACACACACACACACACATATATATATATTAACAATGAATAATAATGAGAATGAAAGGGCTTATTTTTTTTGGAAGAAGACATATCAAATTGATGGTAATGAAAGAAATGTGAAACAAACTTTTATGACTATTAATTCGTTTGGCGTTAAAAGTATTTTTTCCTATCCTCATGAATCGGACAATACTATGTTATTTCCTATGTTTGTTTTGGTACTATTTATTTTTTTTATTGGAGCCATAGGAATTCCTTTTAATCCATTTAATCAACAAAGGGTTTATGTGGATATATTGTCCAAACTGTTAACCCCTTCTTTGAATCTTTTGCATCCAAATAATACAAATAATTCTCTAAATTGGTATGAATTTTAACAAACCTTACTATTTCAATTAGTATAGCTTATTTCGGAATAATTATAGCATCTTCGTCATATAAGCCTGTTTATTCATCGTTACAAAATTGGAACTTCTTCATTTTTATCGTTCAAAAAGGACCTAAAAGAATTCTTTTGGACAAAGTACTAAATAGGATATATGATTGGTCTTATAATCGTGGTTACATAGATGCTTTTTATGCAAAATTTTTAACTGGAGGTACACGAAAATTAGCAGCATTGACTAATTTTTTTGATAGGAGAGGGCTTGATGGAATTATCAATGGGGTAGGTATTACAAGTCTCTTTCTAGGGGAGGGTATAAAATATATAGGGGGAGGTCGTATTTCTTCTTATCTCTTAGTTTATTTATTTTTTGTGTTAATCTTTTTATTTATTTACTATATTATTTGATTTTTTTTTTTTCAATTTTCAATTTCCTTTATCTAGAGTTTTGACTCTAGTTATAAACTCATTACATAGGTTTTTCTTTTTTTGGTTATTATAAAAATTCCAATGATTATACAACTCGTCAGAGGAGATTTTTTCTGTTTTGAATAGGGACATTTTTTTTTGTATCATTTTCAAAAAAGTTGATAAACTGGGTGGATATGTAAAAGAGATTCTTTCTTTGCCATCACTTCGACATGTATAAAAAAAATATTGTGACATCTCCTTTCTTACAGCATTTTCAAATTGATTGTTTTTTATATATCGAAATGGACGATTCCAACATTTAGAGTCGAAAAGAATAGTTACAAGAGGTTTTTCAAACCAGAAGAGATCTTTATCTATCAATATTTCTAACTTCGAATTTTCTTGATTCCCATCTAGATAAAAAGTTTCATAAACAGGTCTATTTTGATAGTATGTCTCTTTAAAGTGAAAATGGAATTCATCCTTTGTTTTTTCCTTTCCATTCATTCGGATCTCTTCCGTTTCGTCGATTTTGTCCGGATCCTCCTTTTCTTCCGAAAAAAGGGAAGAAGCAGGATTTTCTTCAGTGGATGCCTCTTGTTCCTGTTTAGTCCCCTTCGTTCCGGAAGTTGTTTCTATTTCTACATCGGTTTCTTCTTCCGTTTCTGAGGTTTCTTGCAGTTTTTTAGTAAAAATGGGTGACGGTATTCTGCCTAAAGAGTAGACACAGGTAATAAATAAGAGAATACTAAAGATTCGAGCCATAGAATTTCTCAATTCTGACACAAGGTACTTATTCGATCGAATAAGTACATTAGATCTAATAGAATTATTTTGCTGTATCCAGACTAATATCAATCCAACCCATTTCATGAATAAAATGTGACCAATTAACCAACCAACAAAACTACTTGTTACAAATAACATCTTGTTGTTGCATCGAAACATATAAATGTTGACTAATCTGACTAACATGGAACTTGGTAAAATGAAATGGTTGAATAATTGAAAAATGAGA
>JANQBM010000003.1:4671353-4687773 GCA_025594535.1 Erythroxylum domingense
GATGATGGTTACCTCACTGAGTTCACAAACTCACCCAAAATTGCAACATATTTTTCAAGACCGAGAGTAGACTCCTAGCTCCAGAGGGGCTTTTCTAGCCGTGTAGATCTTGTTGGCGAGAGAAGTCATAGCTCACAGGTCGGTCAGCTGGGACTTTTGGGATGACCTAGATAGAATTGATGTATTCTTTCTCTTTTGTATAGCATTATGTACTAGGTTGTTGTATTTATGTACAGATAGTACAGTATGGAATGATGTATAAACTTTTGATTTTGATCAATGAAATGAGGAAGCGTTTGATTTTAAAAATATTGTGGGTTACAATTAATGCTTTATTATACAAATTGATGTGATGTCATGTGGAGTGATTGTAGTGATCGCACGTAGCCCTCCCTTATCTTAGGATATGTACCAGAATAATCTGCGGGCGTCCCGGTGCATACCCTACGATAAGGGGGTGTTACAAAATAAATGTTGACAGCTCATTTTGATATGAAATATCTTGGCGATGCTTCTTTTTTTTTGGGCATTGAAATTCATCGTGATAGATCTCATAATGTTCTTGGTTTGTCTCAGAAAAGGTATATTGAAAGGATCTTAAATAGATTCAACATGAAGAATTGTAATCCTTGCAGTGTACCCATCCAAAAGGGTGACAAACTCTTGAATAGCCATTGTCCTCAAAATGATAAAGATAAATTAGAGATGGAAAAGGTCCCATATGCTTCTGCTGTTGGCAGTCTTATGTATGCTCAAGTTTGTACACGTTCTGATATTGTTTTTGTTGTTGGTGTACTTGGGAGATACTTGAGCAACCTTGGTGTGTGTCATTGACAAGCTGTGAAACGAGTTCTGAGGTATTTATAAGGTACTAAAGATCATATGCTCACTTACAGGATGTCTGATCACCTTAAGGTGATAGGTTATTCTGATTCTGATTATGTTGGTTGCCTTAATGATCACAAATTCACATTAGGATATATCTTTTTGCTTGCTAAAGGAGCTATATCTTGCAAAAATGTTAAAAAATACTTACAGCAACTTCAACAATGGAGGCAGAGTATGTGACTTGTTACGAAGCTACTCGACAGGCAATATGGTTGAGGAATTTCATTTCTGAGCTTCATCTTGTGGAGAGTGTTTCCAGACCTCTAACCATATATTGTGATAACTCTACTGTAGTGGGATTCTCTTAAATATACAAGAACTCTAAGCGTTCAAAGCATTTTAATACAAAGTATATGTTTGTTAGAGAGAATTTTAAGGAATATCAAACATGTATAGAGCATAAACCTACCGATCTTATGGTGGCAGACCCTCTAACCAAAGACTTGACTATTAAGGCTTTTGTAAATCATGTAACCCGTATGGGTCTATTTAAATCTTTTGATGCCTTGGATTAGTGGGAGTCTGTCTTTTATTTTGTTATTCAATCTAGAGACTTTTGTTTATAATTGTTGCTATTATTGTTATTGCCACATACTTTTTGGATATATTGCGCAAATACGTTTAAATATTTGCATATATATGGCATTTTGTTGGAGACATTTTGTACCCAATTTCATTTTGATGTCCTGAGATATTTTGTTAAATCTCAATTGGCATCTTGGGTGGATGCTTGGGCCATTTTGTTTAGACTTACACAAATGGATCACCATTTTGTGTGCATTACCTTATAACACATTTTGTTTAGGTCATTGAGGCATGGGTATCTTGCATATATGTTATCAATACTCCTATCTGGTCTGATTTCTATACTGTTGAGGTACTTCTAACCTCATTTTAGACTTATGATTGAGAGATTATTGGCTATATTTTGATATCTTATTATGGCCACATATTGTTATATTAATATAGGGATTTGTTTCTGTTGTTTATTGATGTTTGTTATGCTGTCCAAGTGGAAGAATAATAGAATTTTATCATTTAATTTTGTGGCCTAACATAATAAACAATAAACATAATTTTGTACAAACCCCGATTAATTAGATGTCAAGATCTCAAACGTGTCATTGGACCTGTGTACATGAGCTTGCTATAATAGATAAGATTGACTCATGTTTATAGTGCACAGGAGGCCCTACTGCTAGCCAACCTTAAATACAATCGCCCCATTAAAAACGGTATGTGCGTTTTTTAAGGTTTGAAATAGCAGTAGTTAATTCTCTGTATCTCTATCACTCCGCTTTACAGAAAACAACAATTGACTCAATTGCTCCTCAGTTTCTAGGTATTTGTCCCTCTAATTTTGAATCTAACGTATTGCAATTATATGGTTAGTCTAATTGTATTGATTAATCATGACATTAATCAATAATTTCATATGATTTATTCTTTCAAACTTTCCTCGTGCCTTATAGTTTAAAGCCGTGACGTCATATGAATCAAATGCCCTTTCTATTTTCGTTTTTTCTTTTTCATATAAATATGCTCTATATATCTAATTAAGAAAATAATAAACAATTCTTAATCGAAATATATATCAAATAGTGCCACCAATTTATTCTTTGGCCTTGTGGTTCTCTGAGTAAGATATCTCACAATTATTCTCTTATTTTGCAAAAACAGTAAAAGCAACGATTCTATTGCACATCCTACCATTAAATGGACAGTACTTAGGATGGAGCCAAAGCTTGAGAAATCAAGTTCCCCACACATACGACCTCCGCTTCATCACAGCGAACGTTTTTCCAAAGTGCAATGACAGACCTCCTGTTGTTGAAGTCGTTAGAATGAAAATAATTGAGCTACATTTGTCAAGTAGCAATAATGCAACGGGCCAGTATATATTCGTACAATAATTTTCTATTACTTGTTGATAATTATTCTGTCTTCTTCCGAAAAGATGAAGTTAACTATTCGATTACCCACACCACAAATTATGTAAGAAAGGTACGCAACAAAAATATCAGAAATCAAGTTCCTCATTCTAATAATAACGAAATCGTTTTCATGCGTTTCAGCAATTATAAACTTGGAAAGTTTGTGCATGAAATGATTGAGATGCTTTAGCAAAATGGCGATGCATGAATTTATAGAAAACTTTAATCTTACTTTTTCTACTTGTCTTCTTAAAGATGCGGTGGAATAGTTCTTTTTTGGTATTTTCTTATTGTTTTCCTGACCTCTATAAGTCTTCGTCAACAGCAAATCAGTGATGCTTAGATGACGGGTAAGGCGCAATGCGTTCCAAAGTCTTAACAGGAACCTCAACCAATAAACGATCAAAAAACAAAAGAGAAGTCAAATGATGACAACACCTTATAGTTTGTTGAATACAACGTCACAAAGATGACGTAACAAAATTTATGACAAAATGTGGAGCATGCTTAGCTCACTGGATAACTATTAACAAGTCTGCTTTTATTTTGCTTTATTTGCTTTTCTTTCATATTTTATGATTTTACGAATTATATTTCCTATTTTTGTTGGGAATTTACTTTAGATTTTATACTTAATTAGGAGTCCTAATTAGGGTAGTTAATTTATCCTTAATCCTATTTAAAGGTTGCTATGGTTAATAAAGAGACAAGCAAACTTTTATAAAAAAACATACAGCCACTAGATAAAAAAATAGCAGCAACTGTATGGGACCTTATCGAGGACATCTCTTTTCCTTGTGTCGGTATAGATCTTTAAAGAAAGGAGAGAACACGGTTAAGGAAAAGGAGGTAGCTTTTCCCATGTCTTGACCTGTGACTAGATCTTACGCTAGAGTACATAATAACTTGGTATCACAGCCACTTATCATGGGTGACTCAGAAGGCCTAGTCAATAAATTGGAGGTTTTTATACAAACTATGGTGGTGATGCAGCATAGTCAATAAATTGGAGGTTATTATACAAACTATGGTGGTGATGCAGCAGGCACTAAAAGAATAAATGGAGGGGCTCACATGCTATATCCATGGATTGGAGAAGGATTCAGGAAGGGACAAAGATGGTGATTCTAGCAGTAGCAACTGAGGGAACCGAAACTGTTCAAGGGAGAGAACAAATGAGTAGGTTGGGGTCAGTTGGTATCGCATACTCCATGTTTGAATTTACGGCCTATGATGGGTCGAAAGACCCCTTAATATAGTTAAGGAGATATGAACAATTTTTTAGGAATCAAACAATCCAAGATAAAGAAAAAGGTGGTATAAGCAGCCTTCCAATTCATGGGGGAGGAGCTGCTATAGTTTTGTCAGTTAGAGCAAGAGGAGTCATAATTAGAGTGGGAAGGATTTAAAGAGTATTGTCTTGTAAGGTTTGAACCACCTATAAGCTACAATCCTTTACGAGAGTTGGTAAATTTTAAGCTAACAAGAACTGTAAAAGATTATCAACAACAGTTTCAGTCCTTGTTAGCAAGGACTATAGACTTGAACTCCCGTCAAAAGGTAAATTTATTTATGACAGGACTAGTGGAAAACCTTTGGAGAGGTAGAGATGTAACAACTTGGTAATTTGGGAGGCGATGAATATGGCACGGGCTTTAGAGAGGAAACAACAGTGTATATTACAATGCAACTCTAAATTTTCGGCAGGGTGGACAAGCTCTAAATTAGTTGTAACAAACGTTGTCTCTATTAGGAATCGAAGTACTAAAGGTGCGAGCGGAGGAGGGAACTACCGGGAACAACCACCAACAATTCAGGTAGCACCCCACCTCCATTTTTTAAGAGGCTTTCAAGGGCAGAGATGGCAAAAAGAAGGACTAAAGGGTTTTGTTTTAAATGTGATTATCTTACTCAATGGGACATAAGTGGAAGAGGAATTTTTGGTTCAAAGTGTTAGACTCATATAATGAGCAGGAGGAAGAGGTGGTAGGCAACCTGGAGATTTTGTTACATGTTATAAGTGGGATTCATAGATTATAAATGATGCAATTGTTGGTTCTGGAGGCTACTTTCATGTGAGATCTACGTCATGGGCCTAGTACAGGAAAATACTCATGGACTTTGATACCACACTTTAACTCAAAATCTTAAGGCATTATGTTTATGGGTCCTTTTCACTTATATCCCCCTCACTAATTTCATCTCTTTCCAATATAGGATTGTCACTCACACTTGAAATCCCAACAACAATTGCAAGCACTAGTGGCTGGGTGGCTGATGTGGGTATTGGTAGATTTAAGGAGCACCACAATTTCATTCAAGAGGGAGTGATACTCAAGATTGGTATTATAATGAGGGAGCGACTAGGACTCTAGGTGGCGATGGCCAATAGAAAATAGTGCCCAGTTTGGGTATCTGCAAGGCGGTAACTGATGCAGCCTAGATTCCAAATACAGCCCACGGCATAACCCAATACCAGGCAGAAGCCCACATTGCAGAATCAACTGTGGAAGAGAAGAGAAGGAGTAAACGTTCTAGAATGAAGTATGATAAATTAGCTAAATATGAGATGTGAATAGGAACAAAAACAGTTATACCTGCCAAAGGAATGTTATAACAAATTACGCTTTATTGTTATAACAGATGCATTATAAATAATGAAAAGCGTAACCATATCAGTATGCAAAAGTTTATCACAATTCCCCTTCTTCAAATTCTTCTTTATCTCCTCCATTGCTCTTCTTATCTAAATCCATTCTTATCCCCTTCATTTTGGTGCTCTCGTTGGTCTCTTACTTCCTGCTGCTCAATTTTCTCTAACGGCAGAAGGTACTACAGCACGGTATAAAGCATTGGAGGAGACTATCAATGTTTTAGCCAAAGATTTTCGAGACATGCAAACAACAATCCAACAACATTCTTCTACAATGCTTCAACATTCTGAAGAAATTTCAAAAAATAGTGCAGCTAATGAATGGGTTCAAAAAACTCTTGAATCCATGTGTCAATCACTATCTCGCATGGAGAAACAGTCTACTGTTGTTGTCTTTCCACCTCAGCTAGCATTGTTACCACCCCTTACCACCAAACCTTACAGGTAGTTCCTTTGCTCCATCAGCATTGCCTAGGGACTCTTCTAATCATTCTCGTGCTCCTGTTCCGAAGCTTGAAATTCCATCGTTTTCTGGTGAAGATGTTACTGGTTGGATCTTTCAGAACCAACGTTTCTTTGATTATCATTGGACTCTAGAAGATCAGAAGCTCTCTATTGCTTCTTTCTATATGAATGGTCAAGCCGTGTGGTGGTTCCGCTGGCTGATGGCTACTCAGTAGATTCCTTATTGGACTGAGTTGGTCCGGTAGCTGGAGATACGATTTGGACCTTCCCGTTTCATTAATCATCAAGCAATGTTATTCAAACTATCTCAAACTGGTTCTGTGAATACATATATGCAAGTGTTTGCTAATCTATCTAACCGTAGGACAACATTAAGTGCAGAAAGTCTATTGAATTGCTTTGTCTCAAGGTTAAAAGAGGAAATAAAGCGGGAAATATACATTCTCAAACCTTATACTATGGCTGACGCTATAGGAATCACACGCATGATTGAAGATAAATTGGAAGCCAGCAAGTTCTACTATCCATAGGTTCCACGCCTTCCTGCTTCCCCAGTAGCAGATAATCGAAATTCCTTCTGTCAGCCTTATCTAGCACTACCTGCTCCTCCCCCATGCTAAAACACTTTCTCCTACAACAGTATCAAAGGTGCCAATAAAAAAATTAAAGATGGCAGAAATGGAAGCTCGCCGAGCCAAAGGGCTGTGTTTTAATTGTGATGACAAATTTTTCATCGGTCATCAATGGAAATGAACACAATTTCACTGTTTGATTGCTAATGAACAAGAGGAGTATGAAATGGTAGAGTTGGGAGAATCTTCTAGCTCGGCTGATATAGATGATGATGTTTCTCTAGCTACTAAAGTACTAACTATCTTTCTGCATGCATTAGAAGGACACTCTGTCCCTTCTACCTTACGCTTGCAAGGCACCGTTCAAGGAAAACCAGTCATTTTTTTAGTAGACGATGGTTCTACTCATAATTTCATGCAGGAGAGGATTGCATATTTTCTCAAATTACCTATTCAGAAGTCCAACATTGTGAATATTACTGTGGGCAATGGCGAATGTTTAACTTATGCTGGCCTTAGTTTGCAAACACGTCTACAAATTACTCTCTATCTATTTCTGATTGATTTTTATCTACTTACAATATTTGGTACAGATGTGGTGCTCGGGATTGAATGGCTAGCCACAATTAGTCCTATTTTATTTGATTACAAGGGCAGATACAAAGGAGTCATCGGACGAATGCAATTTCGACTCTGTATCAATTGATTGTCTGTCCATCCATTGGTATTTCTACAGCTTGTATCGGTAAAGGCTGTTCTGATTCACTACTACCAATGCTCTGAGCTTTGTTGCAGTAATTTTCTTTGGTGTTTGTGCAACCGGAAGGCCTTCCATCCTTCAGGGAATTGGAGCATCGCATTCTTCTCCAGTGAATGTTCGTCCCTACAGATATCCTCACATACAGAAAGCAAAAATCAAAAAGTTAGTTCATAAAATGTTGTAAGACGGAATAATACAACCCAGTAATAGTCCTTTTTCATCACCTGTCTTACTGGTTAAGAAAAAGGACAGCACCTAGCGGTTCTGTGTTGACTACCATGCCTTGGATGCTATCACAGTGCTAGATAGATACTCCATTCCTACAGCTGATGAATTATTTGATGAACTTTGTGGTGTTACCTTGCTTTCGAAGCTTTATTTGTGGGCTGGATACCACCAATTGCGTCTTCATCCTGATGAGCTCCATAAGATGGCATTTAGAACTTATGATGGCTACTATCAATTTGTGATTCTTCCATTCGGTCTTACCAATGCTCTTTCAGCCTTCCAATCTGAAATGAGCAACCTCTTCCGACCTGTCCTTTTTGCCAATTTGTCCTTGTATTTTTTGATGATATTCTCATCTACAATACCACTTAGAACTTGCACTTACAGCATTTGACCTATGTGCTACATCGCTTACAAGACTAAATGTTTTACATTAAACTTTCTAAATGTGAATTTGCTTGCTCATCACTTATTTACCTGGGTCACGTGATCTCCTCACAGGGGCTTGCTGTAGATGCCAGCAAAATTGTAGCCATCCAAAATTGGCCACTACTAGCTACTGTCAAAAAATTGAGTGGGTTTTTGGGGCTTGTGGGATATTACTGCAAGTTCATCCACTAGTATATCACTCTTTCTGCACCACTTGCCAAACTTTTAAAAAAGATGCCTTTTTATGGGATCAGGAGGCAACCAAGGCGTTTGACACTCTGAAGTAGGCTCTTATGACAACTTCGATCCTCGCTCTACCATATTTCACTAAGAAATTCGTAGTCCAGACCAATGCTTCAGGAACATGAGTGGGTGTTGTGCTCACCCAAGAAGGTCGTACTGTTGCCTATTATAGCAAACAACTACCACATCATATGCTTTCAACTTCTGCTTATGTCTGGGAGATATATGCTATGACCATGATAGTAAAACAGTGGACACAATATCTACTAGGAACGCACTTCACCATTGAAATTGACCACCAACCATTACACTCTCTAATGACTCAAGTCATCCAGACGTCTGAGCAGCAACACTGGGTTTCGAAGTTGCTGAGATATGACTTCAACATTAAGTATAAACCTGGTCAAGATAATGGACCGGCGGATGCCCTATCCAAGGTACGTAAGAGTGATTTCATGGCTTTGCAACTTTTACAACCAATCCACGGCCTCCTCTTAGCCCTTCGCAAATTTATCGCCTCACATCCGGCATCTTCTACTTTGTATTAGGCAATTTTAGAGCATCCTGCAGACCATCAGACTCGGCTCTTTAAGAGCTAATTCTTCAGGAACACCACGATTCTCCCTTAAGAGGACATGCAGGAGCTAAGCGGACTCTAGCACGTATTTCTTCCATTTTCTATTGGCCTCATCTTCGCCAAGAGGTCGAGACTTATGTGAGGAACTGCTCCGTCTGTCAATAAGTGAAAAGTAACAATCACGCTCCTCAAGGGCTGCTACAGTTGTTGGCGATTCCGAAACAAATTTGGGAATCCATTTTGATGGATTTTGTTACTCATTTAGCTACAGCAAGTGGCAAAACAATTATATTAGTTGTGGTGGATCGTTTGACCAAATATGCCCACTTTATACCTCTTCTGACTAATTTCACGGTTGTTTCACTGGCAAAGGTCTTTGTGAAGGAAGTGTGTCGGTTGCATGGCTACCCGTTGGACATAGTTTTCGACCGTGACCACCTCTTCATGAGCTCTTTTTGGAAAGAACTCTTCAAACTTCAGGGGACGCGTCTATCCATCAGCTCCACTTATTAGCTGCAGTTAGATGGCTAGACAGAGGTTGTCAATCGGTACCTGCAAGACTACTTAAGATGTTATGTAGCTAAAAATCCAAAAACGTGGCTCAAATTTTTATCTTGGGCCGAGTATCATTATAACACAGTGAAACACTCCTCCATTAACATGACGCCATTCGAGGTTGTATATGGATGGCCTCCTCCACCGATCCGTCATTATCTGCAAAGGTCTTCGAACATCGAGAGCTTGGATTCCTTTTTAATAGTTTGTTCACGTCTATTGCCTTAACTCACTTCCAACTTAGTGAGAGCACAGCACTGAATGAAGCAACAGTTGGACAAGCGCCGCAAAGATAAGAGGTTTCAAGTGGGAAATTGGGTTTTCTTGAAACTACAACCCTACCGTCAGTGCTCTATTACGAGTGGTCATTTCAACAAGCTGTCAAAAAGATTTTACGGGCTTTTTGAGAAAGTGGAGCGAGTAAGGTCTATCGCCTACAAACTTAAGTTACCAGAGTCAGCAAGGATATATGATGTCTTTCATGTATCTTTACTTCGGAAATGTCGAGGAGACCCAGAGAAGCAACAATCTCCTTTACCTGTTGTTTTTACTGAAGGCTATCTAGTTCTAACTCCTTACAAAGCGTTGGGCTTCTGTTAGATTTTTCACAAACCTCAATTAGTCCAACAGGCTCTTATCCAGTGGACTGGGCAGCCTCTATCGGATGCTACTTGGGAACCCGTCAGCAAAATCCAGAAGGAATCTCCAAACTTTATCCTTAAGGACAAGGATAATGTTAAGGGGGAAAGTAATGATGCAGCCTAGATTTCAAGTACAACCCACGACACAACCCAAGACCAGGCAGAAGCCCACATTACAGAATCAGCTATTGAAGAAAAGAGGAGGAGTAAACATTCTAGAATGAAATCTGTTAAATTAGCTAAATATGAGCTATGAATAGGGACAAAAACAATTATACTTGTCAAAGGAATGTTATATCAAATTACTCTATATTGTTATAACATATGCATTATAAATAAAGACAAGCATAACCATATCGGTATGCAAAAGTTTATCAGAATTCCCCTTCTTCAAATTCTTCTCTATCTCCTCTATTTCTCTTCTCATCTAAATCCATTCTTATCCCTTCAGTAACTCTACAAGTGATTTTGATCTTTTACCACTAACTGCTATTTTATTCCTTTATATGGTTTTGATGTTGTTTTAGAGGTCAAATGATTGTGTACATTAGGTCTTATACTTTAGGACTTTGCTTTTCTAATGTTGAGTTTTGAGCTGGATAGGAAGAAGGTGTAGTGGAAGCAGTAAGTTTTAAATGTTAAATCGAGAGTAACAATAATGAAGTGACAATATTCGACCTCCATCACTTCAGAAAAATTGTTGGCATAATTCTTAGATTTGATTACAGAACCTTCAGGGTTATCACTCAGTCGAAGTTATAATTACAAAATTCCTTTAATGTCATTTTCTAGACCGATGATGGTGCGTCTTTACAATTATCCTCACCTTCAAAAGCATGAGATAGAAAAACAACGTGAGGTTATGCTACAATAAGGAAAAATAAGACGAAGTTGATTTCCCTTTTTCTTCGCTTGTACTATTAGTGAGGAAACATGACGAGACATGGAAGTTTTATGTGTACTATAGAGAGCTTAACATTCACATAGTAAAGGATAAGTTTCAGATCTCAATAGTGGATTACTTGTTAGTTGCATGGAGCACGATATTTCAAAAAGTTAGTTCTTTGTTTGAGATACCATCAAATTAGAATAAATTATCGAGATATAGAGAAGACAACTTTTAAGACGAACCTGGTAATGCCCTTTGGGTTGATCAATGCCACCTACTGTTCAAAGTTTGATGAATAACGTGTTTTAAGCCTTATTTAAGTCATCTTTAATGACGTTTTAATATATAGTAAGACTTGGATTGAGTATATTTAGTACATGCATTTAGTTTTTGAATTGTTGGAGTTCACCATCTTTTTCTTAGGAAATCAAAGTGTGCATTTGAGAAGAATAGGTGGCTTACTGGGGTCATGTTATGCATGGTGAAAGAGTGGAAGTGAATGTAAATAAAATTGAGGCAATAGTAGAGTGGCCAGTAATACCATAATTGACCAAGGCTCTTAGGAGCTTCCTGGGTTTAGTGAGGTATTACAAGAAGTATGTAAAAAATTATAGGCAAATAGTGGTACCTATAACTAGCCTGTTGAAAAAAAAATTCACTCCAACGGGAATGAGAACTATTTGGCTTTTTCTAATTTATCATACATTCTTTTTACAAAAAACTTGCACCCCTTTTTATGGGTGATTTTACCATAGGAGCGTGTCTCTAGATCTGTAATTTTGCTTTCATACATTCTTTTTATAAAAAACTTGCATCCCCTTTCATGGGTGACTTGCAGATCTAGAGACACGCAAGTCACCCATAAAAGGGGATGCTAAGTTTTTTATAAAAAGAATGAAAGTGATAATGATGTTAGAGAATTATTGATGAGCGAGTGCGGCCAGTGGACATGGCTATGGAAAGTTAAAGTTGGGAAGAGAAGAAGATTATTAACATTTCGTGGACTAGTGATAAACATGCGGAATAATGCTTTCTTGGTCTTTTCCTATTTTTTTTCCCGACCTCTATATGTCTTCGTCAACAGCAAAGCAGAGATGCTGAGCTGCTGGATAAGGCACGGTGCTTTCCAAAGTCTAACAGTAACTTCAACCACAAATGATCAAAGAACAAAAGACAACTAAAATGTAGACAACAGCTTAGTTTGTTGAATGCAACGTGACAAAGATGATGTAACAAAATTTATAACAAAATATTCAAATATGTATGTTTTGCACGTTATTAAAATCCCTTTCTTTATAGCTTAAACTTGTGAAGTTTATATATGTATATAATTTATGTATACTTGAAGTATATGTTCAAAAACTTAGCTTGTTTCCTTCTGCTCTTCGGTAGTCGTCACGTCATATGAATCAAATGCCCTTTCTATTTTCGTTTTTTCTTTTTCATATAAATATGCTCTGTATACCCGATTAAGAAAATAATACACAATTCTTAATCGAAATATAATATGAAATCTGAAAAGATAGTTTCACCAATTTATTCTTCGGCCTTTTGGTTCTCTGAGTAAACATCTCACAATTATTCTCTTATTTTGCAAAAACAGTAACAGCAACGATTCTATTGCACATCCTACCATTAAATGGACAGTACGTAGATGGAGCCAAAGCTTGAGAAATCAAGTTCCCCACACATACAACCTCCTCTTCATCAGAGCGAACGTTTTTCCAAAGTGCAATGATAGACCTCCTGTTGTTGAAGTCGTTAGAATGAAAACAATTCAGCAACATTTGTCAAATAGCAATAATGCAGCGGGCCAGTATTTGTTCTGTCTTCTTTTAAAAAGATGAAGGTAACTATTCGATTACCAAATTAGGTAGGAAAGGTACGCAACAAAAATATCAGAAATCAGGTTCTCCATGCGACGACATGTCCAGTAATAACAAAATCGTTTTCATTGTGAAATTATTGAGATGCTTTAGCATTAATCCCGAAAATCATGACGTTTCAGTAATTATAAACTTGGAAAGTTTGCGCATGAAATGATTGAGATGCTTAAGCAAAATGGCGATGCACGAATTTATAGAAAACTTTAATCTTACTTTTTCTATTTGTGTTCTTAAAGATGCGGTGGAATAGTTCTTTTTTGGTATTTTCTTATTATTTTCCTGACCTTTATAAGTCTTCGTCAACAGCAAATCAGAGATGCTCAGACGATGAGTAAGGCGCAATGCGTTCCAAAGTCTAGCAGGAACTTCAACCACTAAATGATCAAAGAACAAAAGACAAGTAAAATGAAGACAATACCTTATAATTTGTTGAATACAACGTCACAAAGATGACGTAACAAAATTTATAACAAAATGTAGAGCATGCTTGGCTGACTGGATAATTATTAACAAGTCTGCTTTTATTTTGCTTTATTTGATTTTCTTTCATATTTTATGATTTTACAAATTATATTTCCTATTTTTGTTGGGAATTTATTTTACATTTTATACTTAATTAGGAGTCCTAATTAGGGTTGTTAATTTATCCTTAATCCTATTTAAAGGTTGCTATGGTTAATAAAGAGACAAGCAAACTTTTATAAAAAAACATACAACCACTAGATAAAAAAATAGCAACAACTGTATGGGACCTTATGTTGGCCCCAGGTTTTAATATGAATTTTATGGCGATTACTTGCTATCATTAGGATTTATTAGAATTAATAATAAATAGATTTTAGAACTTAGCAATAAAATAAAATATAACATTTAATTTAATTAAAGTCTAGACAAGGAAATTTATGGTGGGACTTTTCTGATATAAGCAAATAATAATTAAAATGCCATAAAACAATTTTAGACATGAAATTAAATTTATAAGAAATCATGAATTAATATAAACAATTAATTAATAATAAAATAAATAATAGATAATAAATAAATGGATAAATTAATAATTATATAAATAAATAAAATTCATAAGAGAAGTAAAAGCAATACCCAACAATTTATTAAAAAATATCATAGCAAAAAGTGGGAATAGAATAAATATATTTGAATGTAAAATGAATTAATAGCAATTTGGATTAAGGAGTTAAAAGCAATATGTAAAAGGGAGAGAGTCATAGGCGTAACTCTTCACTCATACCTGTGACAAGTAAGGACAAAGGATGAATAGTGGGATAAATTAATTGGAAGAGGAAAAAGTCACAGGCGTGAGTTGCATCTCTGGCACCCGTGAGAGAGAGGCGTCTCGATTGTGCACAAGGCGTCGCGATCGTGCTTGTGCACGATCGCGACATATGGTGAACATTAGCAAGAAAACGAGAGGAGTCATGATCGTGCTGTGTCACAATCGCAACTTTTGTGAAATTCTGGGACTGTCGCAATCATGCTTCTTCGCGATCGCGACTTTCCAGTTAAACATCCTCACTTCTAAACAATATAACTTTTAATCCAGATGTCCAAAAATTTCAAACTTTATATCGTTGAAAAGCTAAGAAAAAGATATACAACTTCATGAAGACAATTTTGTCTAATTTAGTCTGTATTGATACAGTTTAATCATTTAAGTAAAGATTACTATTTCAGTCAAAAATTTGTACACCAATACTGCTATCTTATAAAGGCCATAACTCTTGTGTTTGAAGTCCAAAAATTTCAATCTTTATACCATTAGAAAGCTAAAAAAATAATCTACAACTTTTATGAAGACCACTTAGCCTAATTCTACCTATATCATCGCAATTTATTCCTTAAAGTTTCAGATCATATTTTATCCTATTCTCTGTTTTCCATTTATCTGTTCACATACATTTCTAATACAAATTCCAAAGGACCCGAGCCAATATTCAATTCCCTATGTATAACACTCCTTTGATAAACAATTTACTTCAAACAAGTCCATCCAAAGATCTCCCAACATTCAACACAAAGCCAACTTAACAGAAGAAAAAGGAATCTGCATATATATTTATACATACATATATTAGAGAAATTTTTGCTCTTTCGCTAACAACTTTCACTATCAATTTGCAATAACAAAGTTGATACACATCTTCATACTTCATATCAAAATGTCATATCAGTATCATAATTACAAAATACATACAGAAATATTTATGCTGATATGCTTCTAAGGTTAGCAAAAAATGATCCTCACTAACTTAGTTACAAAAAGTCTGGAATTCTTGGAAATTGCCAAAACTTTGCAAGGCTCAGTTATGATCTGCTGATTCTTCACCTGAAGAGTAGAAAATTTATGAGGTGAGTTGGAAAGCTCAGTGGATAATATGTTTATAGCCAGTGATAATGAACTACACACAAACATATACGAATACTCATATAGGCATACTTGTCTTAATCTAGCAATGAAATTTCAGCATTCACAATTCCAACTCATATCTCATAATTCAACATATCATCACATAAAACATATTAGATGTAATTTATCATCAAAGCATAACACTCAAATTGCATCATGACTTGACATATCAAAATGCAATGCGCAACATAATGGCTCGAGAGTTCCGTGGAACGAAACGGAGAAACCAAAGATTTCTCCGTGAAACGAAACGATTCTGATTTCTCATGATCTCGTAGCCTCAAGCGGGCAGCTGGGAGAAAGCTATAGGTCATCGTGCACATGACTAACGAAACGGATTCCTCTCTTGCCCACATAAGCAGATTTCCAATGCTCATACATTTCAGAACATATTCATGCTTTCATGTTTCTTAGATTTTCTATTTTTCATTCATAAAAAAGCAACCAAATTTTTTACAAAGAAACATGATATACATTCACAGAACATTTTTCCCACATTCACAATGAGTAAAAACAAACATATTTAACATATATACACACAATTATTTTAGTTCATCATCACAAAACTATAAACATATTACCCACCTATTTTACTGGATACTTCCAAGATCAAGCTTGTTCTTCTCCTTGTTCTTGACTTCGACTAGCTTGATTCCCTTCAACCACACATATATATATTCATTTACTCAATATAACAAATAAATTTTCCTTAAACCTAACTATCCATAAATGAACTTAAGGGTAATCTATTGTTGATTTTTTGAACTCAAAGAACTAAGATCTAACTAAAGTTATAAGAATCCAAGAAGATAAAGCTCTTGTTTTTGTTCTCTCTCTCTCTCTCTCTTCATTTTCTTCTTATAAAACCTACTTTCTCTACTTAATCTATCAAAACAAAAAGAATAGAGAATACCAAAAGAACTCACCTAAACTTTTCCTTCTTCTTCTTTCTCCTTTTTCTTTCTTCTTTCTTCTTCCTTTTCTTTCTCCTTCTCTCCTTCTAGTCTCTTCTACGACACTCTCTCTTACTTTTATTTTCCTTCACCCTCACGACACCTCTCTTCTTTGTCTTATTAACTTAAGACATTTTTTTTATTTTCAAATTTTTCCCTTCTTTATTAAGTCAAATTTCTACTAACTCCTCCACTTTATTTTTAATTATTTCTTTCTAATTCATGCCACCTTATAAAATTCATATTATACCATATTAAACTCCAAAAATTTTTAATTCATAAATTCTAATTTATTTTCATGCTTGATAATTTAATAAAATAA
>JANQBM010000003.1:4736699-4758947 GCA_025594535.1 Erythroxylum domingense
CATGATAAACCCGCTATAGATGAACATAAAATGAGCATAAATGACTCTGAATTAAGTCCTAAAGAGCCACTCAAAATATCCATTAACATCATACTATAAATCGCTTCCTTTAGTTCCTCCGGACTGAGGGGACAGCCTAGATCAGCGTAAGTCTGATGAGGGAGGGGAGGGAACTGGCCCTGATGTAGCCAGATAGCAAGTTGTGTGTGCTTGACTGTGTAAAGCTTCTTAAAATATTGTTGCGCTATCCCTCGAATTCTTGTAGGGTCTGAAAGCACATTACCATTGCCATCTTGCAAAACACAAATCCGTACTTGTCGTTGTTTGGCCATAGTGATCGCGTGGTAGTATTTAGTATTGCGGTCTCCCTGATCTAGCCATTAACTTTGGGATTTCTGATGCCAGTATAATTCCTCTTAATACAGGACCTGCTCCAACTTTGACCTAAGGTATTCCTCTAGTTCTCGAATGGAGGTCGAGTCTGGGTCGTCAAGCTGGTTCTGGATGCCTTCGAGTCGAGCTAAAAGTCTCTTCTTCCGATGGAATATATTGCCAAACGTGGTCTTGTTCCATTGCTTTAACCGATATGAGAATAGACTGATTGATCCACTGAAGTCTTGAGGATTTAGGTGCCAGTTCTTAGCTACAAATGGACCAAAGCAGTTATGAGTAAGCCACGCTGATTGAAATTGAAACGGCTTAGTCGACAGAATAGTATGTGTGCTATTTGTAATAGAAATGAGGAGAGGTCGGTAATTGGACTTCAGGAAAGGCAGGTGGTCAGCGGTCATCTGAGGGAAAGTTGAGTGTCAAAGATTCAAACAAAAGGCACGATCTAAGAGAGCAAGTATAGGCCCTCGTCTCTACGTTTACCGAGGTCCTGAAAATCTGAGATCCTGCAGTTGGCAACTGTGCACACAGTCCCGAAAATGAGTGTTGACAGTGGGTTGGAAGCGAGAGCCTCCTCGTTTATCAATACTTTCTAACTTGGCATTGAAGTCTCGTCCCAATAGCCAGGGTTTAGAGGTGATCCTAGCGATATGTCGGAGGTACTACCATAAATAATTCTATAAGGAATAGGTCGGACTTGTTATCTGAAAAGCTCTATTAGCTCAAGTGAAACCACGAGTCAACAAGTGAAAAGCATAAATTTGAAGGTAAGTTCCACTAAAACAAATGAAAACCCCCGTACCCTAGAGTGATTTGTAAGGGCGAACCAGAAATTAATAAAGGAGATAAAAGAAGTGTATGTTATTCGAACAATTTTCCCAATTTGTTGTCTTTTACAATAACTAGATGATTAAATATTTTGTTTTTCAAATAAATACTAGTGAAAAAGGCACGCGGTCTCCGAAATTACTTTCCTAATTAAATCTCAAACCTCAGCCCTCTGAAGCGCCAACTGCTATAGTGGGCTTGATCCTGACTTTTTTTCACATCTACGAGTGTGAACTCAATTAGTTATCTGCACTGTAAATTGCACGTGGAGCGCACACACCAATAGCATAATTAAAAAAGCTTGCGACAAGCTATTTTATAATCACATGAAATCTTTTTTGTCTATAAAGGTGTTCCAATCTTGTCCCATTCAATTTTATTCACACATTTGCTTGAATTTTATGTAAATATATAGATGAGATTTAATAAAATAGATTAAGAACTAATTTATAAGAACCGAATGTCTGTCCTATTTATAACAGCTAAAGCATACGAATGTAATAAGCTATCAAACATAAGCATACGAAACAACTTAATTGATATTTGTAATAGTTTTAAGTTCGAACTAATTTTAATAATGTCACTTTCAAATGAAAATTTATAAGTAAAAAAGTCAGTTAAAGCTCTTTTTTAATATAAAATTTTACGCTATTCATTTCTTATGTATAATTTATTCTTATACCTTTTTAGTTAAAAATTTAATAGGATTTTTATCGTGAATATGACTTTCCATCTTCGTCATATTTGAGTATTATAAATTTCAATTTTTACTTGATCAATCTTGACTGAATATTATATTTATAAAGATTAATTTTAATATCATTTATAATAGTTTAATTCTAAGAACAATTACATTTCAAAATTTATAAAACTATAACATAAAAATAGTTACAATTCTATAGATTTATCAACTTTTTCTGTCTTTTAAAATATATAATTTGACACTCTTAATGTCACAAAATTTCCAAGTAATTTTTAACAAAAAATGTGTACTCTTCATTGCAGTTAATTACACTCAACTTTGATGCATCTAGATTTGACAAGGTTTTCTTAAAGCGCAAATCTTAATATAGATATGAGATTCATAATTATATACTCAAACTTGTTCAATAACTAAACATCATCGATTGTATAGAAAAGAATCAAGTTGTAAAATATCTTACCAGTGACTTCAATTGAGGTAAAATCAATCTCCTATTCCCCAGCTGAGAAGAGCACGAAAGAAAATCAGATTGTTTTGGAGAAAACAAGGTGCATATATATGAGGAATGATTAAGATATTACTTTGTAAATGAGGACAGGCTTTTGGCAAGTTTGTCAATCTTAGTGTCATTCTAGTCGCAGTTGAGTGTCATTCTGAAGTAGAAGAATCCCACATTTTTTCGCAGTACATTGGCTTGAGAAGCAAAGGAGGGTCTCAACATGAAATTCAAATGAAAGCTTACGACCAGAATATTTCTTGAACCATTCTATTTCATCATCAGAACCTTCTTCAAATGTTTCTATGCAGGGATCGTACCATGTCAACAAATGGTCGGATTTAGCTAAATTAAGGTGACCGAAGTTCCGTTCCCATTCACAAATCACACTGCTCGTTGCACCTTTATTGGCTTTAATGCAGCATTTGCAACCAAAACTGAGTATCGTCAGCGACGCAGCTTCGTTGATTTTTTTAAGGAGCGTTGAGTCCTCTTCTGGTCCAAATAACGTACAAAAGGCAATACCATTGAACTTAGTCCAATCTGATGGCCACTGCATGGTTACCGAAGATCCGACATTAGTATGATTGTATGATAATGGTGGCATTTCGCTTCCTGGGAAAAGAAACTGAACCGGATATGCTTCCTCACGAGACTGCACCATAAAAAAGAAGAAAAACAATCTGAGGTAAAGCAAGCAACACAAATATACAGAACTAGTACGATAACCTCGTTATACCTTCCTTGCCATACACTGAATAATTGATTGAGCATTTTCCATGATGTCTTTGTGTGTCTTTTGATCCAATTTTCGACAATTTTAAGGATTGAAGTACTTGAAATTGATGCTACTGAACAAGCTTTCCAATGATGTGCAGTTATCTGCGTCCAGTATTTCTAGAGATGGAGGAAGCTCTGTCAAGGATTTAAGCCTCTTGCATTTGCTCAAAGTTGGATATAATTGTTTTGTGGAATCAGAAATGTTAAAGCCCGCAGAGGACCTTGCATTAGCAATTAAGATGAAGAAGAGAGGAAAGGTGAAGACCAAGCTGAAGCCCCCAAAACAGCTCAGGAAACTCGAATTGATGATTCTGGGAATAATTCAAAAGATCATGCATCCAAGAAGTGAAGTTCTGAAAATTGAAAATTAAGGGAGGGAGTTTGAAGAAGAAGATGAAGAAACCAACAGAAGAGTTACACAGCCTGATAATATGAAAAAAAACCTAACAAGTTTATTCTACTTGAAGTTAAAAGGGAGATTAAGCTAAAGTTGCCAAGCTCAAGAACAAGCTGATGTGGAGAATGAGTTAAATTTGCCAAGGCACAAGTTCAAGCTGATGTGGAGGATGTTAGTTAAAGGTTGTCCATTTTATACTAAAAGTGTATGAAAGTGGTCTAGCATATCAGATTCTGTTTTTTATAAAGCTTTTAAATCAGTAGGCTTTTAATGAATGTCAGTTGCTGTTTAGCATGTTTTGTTTTTTAGCTGATCAAAGGACAAGGAGACGTGTTAAGCTCCTGTCCTTGAATTAGAAGCATGTTTTTTTTCAGTTCCTTTTAATTTCCAGATGTATTAAAACATGTAAGAGCTGAATATATAAAGCTCACACTATCATCATCTTCAATACAACAGTAACATTGTCCGAAAACTTTCTGTTTTTTTTCTTCAAAGTTTTGAGTGTAAAATTTTGCAAAGTCACAAATACGGACATTGGTTTTGTAATTTCATAGTGATTGAACCAATCGTTACATTCAAACCAAAACCTTCCATTCAAAATCAAAATAATCAAACCAGAACCTATTCTATTTTACATTTGAAGGAAGTAGCTCAACACATTCAGTAAAGCCAGTTCGAAAACATCAAAAATTGATCACAAAATTTCCTGAGTGGTGCTGTAGAAGTTGTCATTGAGCTGGACAGTTGCATAACTTCAATCTGCAAGTCTGAAACTAGCTAGTTGTAAGAAGTGAAGGAGGCAGTGCATCAACTTCCAAGAGTGGTATCAGAGCTCCAAGGTTCATCTAACCTGGAATAGATCAAAACATGGCAGGAACAAGCATTCCAGCAATGAGTCTACAGAATATTCAGGCAAACATACTTGTTCTGATTGGTGAGAACTATAAGGCATGGGCTCTTAGAGTTGAAGATTTTCTCACCATTTGTGATTGCTGGGATGTAGTGAATGAAGAAGTAGTTGAACATGAGGGAACAACAAACTTAACCGAACAGCAAGTGTTGAGATTAAGTTAGGATAGAGATAAAGACTTTAAAGCACTTATATTCCTGAGATCTGTGGTGAGTGAGACTATACTGTTGAGACGTGCTGGGTGTAAGAGTTCAAAGGAGCTGTGGAATATATTGAAGTTAGAACATGTAGGATCTGCTCAATCTTTGAGACTGAAGAAACAAGCTATTATGAGAAGTTTTGAGAATTTCTCAATGAAGGATAAAGAGAATGTAGTTACTGTAAAAGCAAGATTCATGGGCTTGGTGCAACAACTGAAGGAATTTGGTGAGAATACGAGTTCAAAAAGGTTAGTTGATAAATTGTTAAGCAGATTACCTTTGAGATTCGAAGCTAGCATAGCTCCTGTTGAGTGGCAGTTTAGTAATGATCCAAATTCTATCACATTGGAGCAAGTTTTTAATGTGTTGGAAATGTATGAAGAGAGGCATATGGTTAGAAGAGAAGGTGAGGAGTATGCACTGAAAGCATAACGCTTTAAGGTTCCAAAAAATCCGCCCTTCCAAACTCAAACCAAAAACCTGAATCAAAGCCATTATGAACATAGCCTGATGCATTCACAGACACAGACTCACCAATATTCACAAAACCAACCACAAAACACTCAAAATCCTTACCAAACCTCATTCCCTCAAAACCAGACTTACCAAAACCAAGTGCAATATCAACAGCCCTAAATGTATTCTCAAACACAATATCCTCCACAAATACCTTACCCAAACTTCCAAAACACTAACCAATACCCTGGAAACAATGCCAATCGAATGCAAAGTGGATCAAGAACAACAAGAGGGACATGTTTCCAAATTGTAGATTTTGTGGCAAAACTAACCATACAGCTGACGAATGCTTCTAGAATGAAAATGCTGATTGCATTCATTGTAGGCAGAAGGGACATTCAAAGAGAGTGTGTTATAAGAAGTGGTTAACATAATAGAAAAATACTCAATGTCCTATCTATGGAAAACCCCCACCAATACATCCATTCTTAAGACAAAATATTCCCTCTAACCAATTCCCAACCCAGTCACAACCTTATCAAAACCCTCCTGAACCACAAATGTAACAGGCCAACTGTGTTATAAATTCTGGAAAACCACACACTCCTCAGCATTATTCATTACAGTCTTACATGACTCAACCTCAACCTATTCAACCTCAAAACGGTCAGTCCTACATGTTACTGCCAAACTACCCACATCAGATGCCTTACCAATCCTTACCAACACAAACACCAAGCTAACTACCACAAACTACTTATTCTACCAACCATGCCACATCATAACCACAAACTGAAAATCACCTAATTACCCCTAACACTCAACTTGGATCCTCACAGACCAGTAAATTATCCGAAAAACCTGTTACAGAAGAAAGTGTGTTTGTTTCAGAAATTTGTCAAGAAATTAGAGAAAAAGTTCCTGCAACTGGAATTTGTGCAGCAGGAGTAAAAGATGAGAAAAGCAGTGAGTGATTGGTGGATAGTGGTTGTTCTAACCGCATGACAAAAAGGAAGGAAGCTTTTGTTAAAACAAATGTTGATCTGGATACTATGGTGAAGATAGGCAATGGAGAAATAATACTAGTCACTTGGAAGGGAAATGTAGAGTTAATTACAAAGGCTAGAAATACCACACTTGAAGGGGTATACTACATTCCTGAGTTAGATCAAAATCTGATCAGTGTTGGACAATTGCTGGAAAAGGACTATAAAGTATATTTTGAGGATGGCATGTGTAAAATCTTCAATGCACAAGGAGAGTTAGTTCATAAGGTACCAATGGTGAACAGAGTTTTTAAAATACGAATGACAGAAGTTGATGGAGCCTTTGCTGCAATTCCAGTGGCTGAGTTAACACAATTATGGCATAAAAGGTATGGTCATGCAAACCTTGATTACATCATTAAAATGCAGAAAAAGGAATTGGTTGTTGGAATACCTCATTTGAGCAGTAAGATGAAATTAGTATGTGAAGCTTGTGCAAAAGGGAAGAGCCATATTTTACCATTTCCAGCAAGTGAGTGGAGAGCCACAAAAAAATTGCAATTAGTGGACATTGATGTTTGTGGACCTTTGAATACACCATTAGCTGGAGGAAGTAGGTATTATGTTGAGTTTATAGATGATGTATTGAGGTACTCATGGATTTACTTCATGAAGAGCAAAGATCAAGTATTTGGCATATTTAAAGTATGGAGGGCATAAGCTGAAAGTGAATGTGGGAAGAAAGTAAGATATTTAAGAAGTGACAGAGGAGGAGAGTACATTTCAAATGAGATGAAGGTTTACTTTGAGAAAGAAGGCATTTTCCATCAATTTTTAGTTGCTTACTCTCCACAGCAGAATAGAGTTTCAGAAAGAAAGAATAGGAGCATAGTGGAGATGGCTAGATCAATGATGCTTGGGATGAGAGTAATAAGGAAATTCTGTCCTGAAGCATGCTTTACAGCAGTATACTTGCAAAATAGATTGAAGACCAGATCATTGGAAGGAAAAACTCCATTTGAAATCTGGTTTGGAGTGAAACCTAAGGTAAATCATCTGAGGGTATTCAGATGTGTTGCTTATATGCACATTCCTAAAGCAAAAAGAACTAAATTGGATGAGAAGGCAGTGAAGGGAGTGATGATGGGGTACAACACTAAATCAAAAGGTTATAGAATCTATAGCCCTGAAACTAAGAAGATGTTGGTATCTAGGGATGTGAAATTTGATGAGAATGAAAGCTGGAAATGGGAAAAACCTACTGCAATGAAAGTAAGAAGTGTTGGAATTGACTTACCAATAGATGAGTGAAGTGGTGTATGAAGGTTGGGAGATGCCACAGATCAAGAAATGTATGATGCAGATAATTCAATCCATCCAGTGGATAGAAGACTTCAAATGGAGTCAACTTAGCTGGAATCACAAGATAAAACTAGCATAGGAAGTGATGGATTACTTGAAGACGTTGTACCAGATTCTAAAGATGACTCAGCTCCAGGAAGAGAGGAATCGAGGTCACCACCTCAGGAGGAGTTATCCAGTTCAAATAGTGCACACAAGGAGAGGGATCTGGCCTCCATTTATGATGAAAACCTTGTCTGATTTCAGGTATAATGCAGCTAATGAAGAGGAGACATATGAGAATCTAACAATCACAGAATATGCTTTATCTGCAGAATCTAAACCAATGACATACAAACAAGTAGTCAAGCAAGGAGTATGGCAAAGCTCAATGGATGAGGAGATAAAAGCAATTGAAGAAAAAGGAACCTGGTTGTTGGTGGATCTGCCAAGTCTAAAAACCAAAGTGGTCGACTCCAAATGGATTTACAAGAAAAAATTGAATCCGAATGGAACAATCAACAAATACAAAGCCAAACTTGTTGTGAGGGGATACAAACAAGAGTATGGAGTAGATTACACTGACACATATGCACCAGTAGCTAGATTGGACACTGTGAGATTGTTATTGGCTCTAGCTGCAAACAATGGGTGGAGGGCGCATTAAATGGATGTGAATAGTGCATTTCTAAATGGAATGCTAGATGAAGAAGTGTACTTGAAGCAACCCGAAGGTTATATGGTAAATGGACAAGAGTAGAAAGTCTATAACCTTGTGAAGGCTTTGTCATGCTCCAAGAGCCTGGTATTCAAGGATCAACAGCTATCTAGTACAAAATGGTTTTTCAAGAATCAAAAGTTGCTTAACTTGTATGTAAAAGTCAGAGATGGGGAAAAGGTAATTTGTTCCCTATATGTGGATGATTTACTGATAATTGGAACACAAGACAAATTGATAGAAGAGTTCAAGGAGTTAATGAAATCAGAATTTCAAATGACAGACTTGGGAGAGATAAGCTTCTTCTTAGATCTGGAGATAGATCAGAAGGGAGAGGAATTTTCATACACCAGAAAAAGTATACAGAAGAATTAATTTATGAGTTTGGATTGAAAAAGAGCAGTGGAATGGGAACCCCTATGGAACATCAACTGAAGCTGGAACCAATGAAACCAGGTGAGGAATTTGATGCAACTTATTTTAGAAGCATGATTAGATCATTAATGTATTTAAGTGCATCAAAGCCTGATATTATTTGTGTTGTGAATATAATGGCTGGCTTTAATCAAAATCCTTCAAGGCAATATGCTATTTATGCTAGGAGAATAATTAGATATGTTAAGCAAACAATTGATTGTGGAAACTAGTTTGGAAGAGGAGAAAAGGTGGATTAGTATGTGTTTAGTGATGCTAGCTAAGTAAGTAATGAAAGCAAGAGCAGAAGTGGTTATTGCTACAACCTAGGATCTGGAATATTTGTTTGGAGTTCAAAGAAGTAGAGGAGTGTTACACAATCATCAGCTGAGGCTGAATATGTGGCAGTAAACATGGCTACAAAACAAGCTCAATGGTTGAAGAAAATTCTGATGGATGCCAATGATTTGAGAGAAAAATGTGTGACAATTTATTGTGACTCAAGTGCTACAATTTCAATGGCTGAGAATCCATATGATCACATTAGAACCAAGCATATAAAAGTGAAGTATCATTATGTGAGGGAATTGATTGAGGAAAAGGAGATCAAGATGGCCTTCTACAGATCAAGCTTTCAATTAGCTGATTTGTTCATTAAGGCCTAACCAAAATGGAGGTTTGAATCTTTAAGGAATATGGTAGGAGAGCAAGTTCCACAAAATAAGGGAGGAGCTGTTAGATATAATTATTTTGTGGAACCAGAAATGTTAAACCTCGCAGAGGACCTTACATTAGCAATTAAGATGAAGAAGAGAGGAAAGGTGAAGACCAAGCTAAAGCCTCCAAAACAGCTCAGGAAACTCGAATTGATGATTTTGGGAATAATTCAAAAGATCATGCATCCAATAAGTGAAGTTCTGAAAATTCAAGATTAAGGGATGGAGCTTGAGGAAGAAGATGAAGAAACCAGCAGAAGAGTTACACAGCCTGATGATATGAAAAAAAAACCTAACATGTTTATTCTACTTGAAGTTAAAAGGGAGATTAAGCTAAAGTTGCCAAGCTCAAGAACAAGCTGATGTGGAGAATGAGTTAAATTTTCCAAGGCACAAATTCAAGCTGATGTGGAGGATGTTAGTTAAAGGTTGTCCATTTTATACTAAAAGTGTATCAAAGTGGTCTAGCAAATCAGATTCTGTTTTTTATAAAGCTTTTAAATCAGTAGGCTTTTAAAGAATGTTAGTTGCTTTCAGTTGCTGTTTAGCATGTTTTGTTTTTTAGCTAATCAAAGGACAAGGAGATGTGTTAAGCTCCCGTCCCTGAATCAGAAGCATGTTTTTTTCAGTTCCTTTTAATTTCCAGATGTATTAAAACATGTAAAAGCTGAATATATAAAGCTCACACTATCATCATCTTCAATACAACAGTAACATTGTCCGAAAACTCTCTGTTTTTTTCTTCATAGTTTTGAGTGTAAAATTTTGCAAAGTCACAAATACAGACATTAGTTCTGTAATTTCATAGTGATTGCAACCAATCTTTACATTCAAACCAAAATCTTACATTCAAAATCAAAACAATCAAACTAGAACCTATTCTATTTTACATTTGAGAGGAAGTAGCTCAACACATTCAGTGAAGTCAGTTCGAAAACAACAAAAAATGTTCACAAAATTTCTTGAGTGGTGCTGTAGAAGTTGTCATTAAGCTAGACAGTTGCATAGCTTCAATCTGCAAGTCTAAAACTAGATGGCTGGAAGAAGTGAAGGAAGCAGTGCATCAACTTCTAAGACTTAAGTCTATAAGTTGCAGCTGTGAGAGGTGTTTAGTGCTTAAAGACAAGCTCTCAAAATCCATCCGTTTTAGAATAAGATGCTTTAGTGAGAGTAAGCAACCAAGGTCATCAGGGATTTACTGGAAAGGGCAGTGGTGTCTTTTGTGGATGAAGCCTTAGTTCTGCTGACACAAAAACTCTAGGGACCCTTGTCAATAGTCCCTTTTTGCTTTCGCCATGTATTTCTGCAGGTGCCTTTGCTTTACTTGTCTTACTGCCATCAAGTAATACCTTAGTTTTTCTTTCGCCAGGTGCTTCTGGTTGCATCAATTTAGCTATTTTACTACTGCCAGCTACTTCCTTACTTTTACTTTCGTTGATGACACTTGGGAATTCCGGCAAGAACCCTTTGATTTTACTGTAACTAGATATTCCAGATACTAGTCCTTTGGTTTTAGTGGCAAGCTCCTCTTTGGTTTTGCTCACTTTATGGAACTGACGGCTTGCAAAATTATAGAGATTGCTTGGAATGCTCTTAATATTCTGTTGTCCATCAACTGTAACCTTCTTAATTGTAGCTGTACCATTTGAATGCATTTCTTTCAAATATTTCAAAGGAAAGATGTTGTCTGCAAGATTTGAGAGCTTCCAGCAGTTACCAATGTCCAATTTCGTAAGTCGTGTGAGAAACTTGATTGACGAGGGTAGTTCTTTTATTACGGTATAACTTAGGTATAACTCTTTTATACTCTCGGGGATAACAAGAAACTTGGTGACATTTAAGCAGCCATTGAGGCGAAGAACTTTAAGACATTTTAACTGCTGAATTGATGGGTGGACATTTTCAATTGCAGTCCAACTTAAATCTAATTCTTCCATTTGTCCTTAAATCTCTAGACAATCTTGTAAAATTATATGCAGTCTTGGCTCTCAGCTCAGCAGTACAAGCCACAAGAATTGTTGTCAGCAACATGCATTGTTCTCAGCTCAGTAGCTCAGTAGCATAAGCAGCACGTTTTTTTCCTTATTATTAAGGTTGTTATTTTTTGTCTTCGTCGTACATATGGCGTATCATTTGTAATAATGAGTTGTACAAAAGTTGTTTTATGTTTTTCATTTTCCAGCACACTATGTATGTAAACCTTTGTATATATTACTGCTTCTGTTAACGATGAATGACATGAGAAATTCTCTCATCCACTGCGTATTTCCCTCTTGCTACTAAACCCTTTACTACATTGCTTCTTATTTTTGTTCATGGTATCAGAGCTAGTCTTTTAAATCTGTGATTTTACCTACCCCTATTTTGAAACTTAGTCACTTATTCTTATTTTTTTGTCATGGCAAATGTTGATGAAGTTGTTGACCCCGCAAATAGATTCGCAAACATGCCTGAAAATTTTGATGATCCTTTGTTCTTACAAGGATCCGATAACCTAGGAATGACCCTTGTAACCGTGTTGCTCAACGACAATAACTTTCTCACATGGAACAGATCTATGAAGAGAGCTCTTGCAGCAAAGAACAAACTGGGTTTTATCAATGGTATTATAACAAAACCGACAGATGAAGCTATTCGATTGAAATGGAGGAGAGTAGATGAAATGGTTAGCTCATGGATAATCAGCTCCATGCAGAAGGACATAGCGGAAACCTTCATTTACTCCACTTCTGCTAGACAACTCTGGCAGGAACTAGAGGAACAATTTGGTGAGAGCAATGGCCCTCATATTTACCAGATTCGGTGACAAATTTCTTCCATGGAACAAGGTAATTCCTCTGTTGTCATGTATTACAGTAAAATGAAGAAACTATGGAAAGAACTAAATGTGTTACAAACTATTCCGCAATGTTCTTGTGGTGCTATGAGGGAATGCACTTTTAATGTTGCTGGAGATTTTCTGGACATCATATCACAGACAAAGCTTATGCAATTTCTCATGGGTTTAAACGAAAGTTATGATAATGTTAGGAATCAAATTCTATTCCTGGAACCAATGCCTTTAGTTAATAAAGCCTATTCAATGATTTTGCGGGTGGAAAAATAGAAGAATGTGTAAACTAATTTTTCAAAAAATGCTGAAATGAATGCTATGATGGTAAAAGGAATGAGATTAGGAACTGATGGAAACAAAACTAACTCATATAAGAAAAGAGAGCTACAGAAGAAAGATGATAGGAGATGTGATTATTACAAGGGAGGAGGACATACCAAGGATACTTGTTTTAAACTACATGGGTACCCAGATTGGTACAAACAACTGAAAAGGGACAGAGCTACAAAATGGTAAGTCAACTTGGTTAATAATCCTCTTGAAGATAACCACAATGATGATTCAAAAGAATCAGTGATAAAATGGACACCTCTAATGACAGAGATGCTTCAACAAGAAATAATCAAGGTTTTGAAGGGAAAGCAGGTGGCAGTACTAGAACAAGTAAACTTTGCTCAGCTCTCAGATTTTGCAGGTAATTCAGTTCTTGAACCTATATCTGATGAACATAAAGATGAATGGATTGTGGATACTAGACTAATCATATATGTGCATTTAAACATTTATTCACCTTCCAAAAACCTTTAACCATAAATTTTTTTGTCTATCTACCTGAAGGAACTGTCAAACATGTTAAGTCATATGGAGATGTGATCCTACATGATAATGTGAGGTTGAAAAATGCTCTATACATTCCTAGTTTTAAACACAACCTTTTGTCCATAAGAAACTAGTTAAAAGGGAATTCTTATGTTGAAGAGTTTACCCAAAGTTTTGTAATTTTCAAGACCTAAAGACTAGTAGAGTTCTTAGAGTGGAAAAATTGAAGGGAAACTTATACATTCTTGATTCCAGTTCCTTCACATCAGAGGTCATTCATAGATACTGCAACTTTCTCAACCTAGTACCTAAAGGAAACGATGTTTGTTGCTTGAATAATGTAGTTGATGTAAATGTTCCCACATGGCATCAAAGATTAGGACATCCTTTAGACATTGTACTTAAGCATTTACCTTTTATGAAGGGAATCGAATTTTTTATTGATTGCAACATCTGTCCTCTTGCAAAACAAACCAGATTGTCGTTTTCACAAAGTAGCAACAATGCCAATGATGTTCTTGAATTAATTCATGTTGACATATGGGGACCATATAAACATCCTAGTATGATAGGAGCTCATTATTTCCTCATTATTGTAGATCATTTGAGCAAATGTACGTGGGTTTTTTTGATGAAAAATAAGAGTTAATCTGCATCTGTTTTGAGAAATTTTATTACCATGGCTAAAAATCAGTTTGACAAATCTATTAAGAAGGTTAGAACTGATAATGGATTAGAGTTTGTGGGAGAAAAATGTCAACAGATTTTAAGAAAGCTTGGATTTGTGCATAAAAAAACTTGTATTTACACACCTCAGCAAAATGGGGTAATGGAAAGAAGACATAGGTCCATACTCCAACTAGCAAGATCAATGATGTTTCAATCTAACCTTCCGATAAAATTCTGGGGAGAAGCTATCTTACATGCTACTTTTCTTCTAAATCGAATACCTACAGCTATTCTTAAAATGAAAAACTCCCTATGAGATTCTGCATAAAAAGGAGCCCTCCTATTATAACCTTAAATGTTTCGGGTGCCTTTGTTTTGCAACAAACATTCTACCTCACAAGGACAAGTTTTCCTCAAGAGCTTTTAGGAGTATTTTTCTGGGAAATTCACCAGGACAAAAGGGATTCAAATTGTATGATCTAGACAATAGCAGAATGTATGTGTCTAGAGATGTCATCTTTCATAAACATATCTATCCCTTTAAAACCAAGGAAAGCTATGTCATTGTAACACCAAATAATCAAATACCTTTACCCATCATACCAGATAATCCAAATGAATCTATGGAGGAGGATGCTATTTTTGATACTCCTATTGAACATACGCAAGCAGAATCAGAAAATGATGTTGAACAACTAGAAATCAGTGATTCATTTTTTCCCACACCTACACCTGAAACAGTTCCTACTAGACATCACACAAGATTAAAAAAACCTCCAAGTTGGATAAGTGATTATGTATTAAACATTGCAGATGATGCATCAAGCTATCAAAACTATCTGAATATCAGTAAACTCACTAAGTACACTACTCCTACTTACCCATACATTGTACCGAAACACTTATTAAATGCACATATATATTTTCTTTCCAATTTATCTTAAATGCAGGAACCAAGATCATACCAGGAAGCAAAGGTCAATTCAAGATGGGTGAAGGCCATGAACGAAGAGTTTGAAGCCTTAGAAAGAAATAAAACCTGGGAGATCACATAATTACCAGTAGGTAAGAAGCCTATAAGGTGCAAATGGGTGTTTAAGGTGAAATTAAATGAACAAGGAAAAGTTGATAGATACAAGGCAAGATTGGTAGCAAAGGGCTACAATCAAATAGAAGGAGTAGATTTCCATGAAAGCTTCTCATCTGTGGCTAAGGTAGTAACTGTCAGAATATTTTTTGCCATTGCTATAGCAAAATCATGGAATCTACATCAACTTGATATTAACAACGCATTCTTGCATGGTCATTTGGATGAAGAAGTGTTTATGACTTTACTAGAGGGATATGACAAAGCAAAACTGACCTAAGTATGAAAGCTAAGGAAATTGATATATGGACTCAAAAAAGCCTCTAGACAATGGAACACTGAAATGACTTCACAATTACAGCAGTATGGCTTTAGAGAATCACGTCATGATAATTGTCTTTTTTACACTCTCTAAATCTGATACATTCCTAGCTTTGTTGGTATATGTGGATGATGTTCTAATTACAAGAAACTCTGAAGAAGAAATTGCAGCAGTAAAGTTGTTTCTGGACATAAGGTTTACCATCAAAGATCTTCAACAAGAAAAATATTTCCTTGGTCTAGAAATAACCAGATCTGCAGATGGTATATATGTCAACCAAAGAAAATATGCTCTTGACTTGATTCAAGATGCATGATTAATGGGCAGTAAACCTGTTGCTACACCATTAATGAAGGGCCACAAGATGAGCTCTAAAGATGGTCCGAAATTAAAGGACCTATATTCATACAAAAAATTAGTAGGAAGATTACTCTATTTGGGATACACACGACCTGATTTGGCTCATGCAACACAACAACTGAGCCAGTATGTACATGATCCTAGGGAACTTCACTTGAAGAATGCTCTGCATGTTTTAAAATATATCAAGATCAGTCCTTCCTTAGGACTATACTTTCCAGCAAACAATTCCTTAAGATTGGAAGCTTTTTGTGATGCTGATTGGGGGTCCTGTGTTGATAGCCAAAAATCATTAACAGGGAACTGTATTTTTCTTGGGAATTCACTTATTAGTCGGAAGACCAAGAAGCAAACAACAGTGTCAAAATCCTCAGCTAAAGCAGAGTACAGATCCATAGCATCAACAGTATGTAAGCTGCAATGGATCTCATACATCTTGAGAGATTTTTTACTTCCAGTTTTCACTCCTATACCTTTTCACTGTGACAATCAAGCTGCGTTGCATATAACAGCCAATCCAGTTTCCATGAAAGGACTAAGCATTTGGATATTGATTGTCACATTGTGCGGGAACAATTCAAGTTGGATTTTATTTCACTGCAAAAAATATCTTCCTATCAGTAGCTAGCAAATACTTTCACAAAGGTTCTCAGTGCTCCAGCATTTCACAAGCTAGTTTCCAAGTTAGGCCTTTGTGATTATTACCAGGCCTTAACTTGAGGAGGGGATGTAAAATTATATGCAGTCTTGGCTCTCAGCTCAGTAGTACCAGTCGCAAGAACTGTTGTCAGCAGCACGCATTGTTCTTAGCTCAGTAGCTCAATAGCATAAGCAGCACATTTGTTTCCTTATTGTTAAGGTGGTAATTTTTTGTCTCCGTCGTACATATGGCATATCATTTGTAATAATGAGTTGTACAAAAGTTGTTTTATGTTTTTCATTTTCCAGCACACCATATATGCAAACCCTTGTATATATTACTGCTTCTGTTAATGATGAATGACATGAGAAATTCTCTCATCCACTGCGTATTTCCCTCTTGCTACTAAACCCTTTACTACATTGCTACAATAAGACAGATCGAGAAATTTAAGGTATTTCGAACCAAGACCCGTAAGCTCTTCACACCCAGCCAGATCTAAGAGTTTTATCTTTTCAAAATATTAGATAGATTGATCAAGATCTCCTAAACGGGTATAATCTTGAAGAACCAAACTCTCGAGATTTTTAGCTCTGGAAAGTCCTGAAATTTTATCCAGATATTCAAACCACCTGAGGTCAACCCACTTCAAGTTTGGTAGATCCTATTTAGATAGAGATGAAGATTTAGCATATTGAACTGTAGAATTCCTGGAAAGATGAAAATTTGGACAAAGAAAAAATAAAACAAAAAGATGTCTTGATCTTTAAGAACACCTATTTTCCTAGTGTAAGTTCCTCAACCTTACTGTAGGGTAGGTTTAGTTCAACCAGCTTTTTAGCATAAAAGTTATTTGGCAAGGACTTGAGAGGATATCTATACTAATGGAGGTAGCTCAGCTTTCCAGAAAGTGACAGTTTGCCACCAGGGAGATTCACTTCATTACTACAACCCATAGAGGAAGCAGGAACATAGAATTTAGGCGACCTAAGATGATTCATTCTTTTAAAGGCATCATATTCTAACTTTAGGTCTTTTGTTTGAGATATGTCCAAAATGATGCCTTCGACTTCTTCATTTCCCTGATGATAAAGGATAGGAAGATTAGTGAAACTAATGCTTATGTGTAGAATAAGTAAGATAAAGGTTATGATCTTTGGTTTTCACCTTTTTTTCTGTCAGTGTGTCACAGATTTCCTCATAGGTCCAAAACCTACTGCGACTTCCAGATTCATCTTCATAAATAGTGTTCAATCCCATTTCTTGTATTAAATCATGCATTTATATTTTATTGTTGGATATAGTTACGAGAGTCTTATCGATGAGTACACCTATATTGTTAAATTGAATTATTTTGTGCAGCCTGAAATATTGAAGATGATGGAAGAATTAGCTATGTCAGTGAAGATAAGGAAGAAAAGAAGACTGAAAGGGAAGCAAAAGGATTCTAGGTGCAAATGGAAATTGAAAATGATGATGCTTGGCATAATTCAAGGTTGCATAAATCGAAGAAATGAAGGTCAAGTCCAGATGAGTGAAATTCAATGCAAAAGGGAAGATGAAGAGAAGATAAAAGCAACTATGAAGACATCAGAACATGTAGATTGAAGAAGAACAGAATAGAAGAAGAAATGCAGAACAGGAAGAATAGCAAGCAAAAACTGAAACCAAATTTGAGGAAGATTAATCAGTGTAATCAAGACTCATTAGAGTTAAACAAAATAATGTGTAGCTGGCACACCATGCATTTCACTTTCTTAGCTGACAATCAGATTTGCAATGTTAGGATTTTGTCCCCTGAAGAATTAATTAGTTGTTGAAGACTTTAGTTTCTGTTTTGGTAAAAAGACAAATTGTTTTACTTTTTGTTTTGGAAAATGAGGAAATGCTTATACTAGTCTAGTTTTATTCTTCAGATCATGCCTTTATCTTTCAATCATGTATCAGATGCTTTAGAGCTAATATAAAGCTCATTTTCATTCCTTTCAAGTATGAGAGAAAAATACAAAAAAAGATCATCAATACAAAGTTTTTTTTTCAGAATCGTTGCTGTGTTCATCTTGTTGTGTTTTTTCTTGTATGTTTTTTTCAGAAGCAAAACCTTTTTAGAAGTTCTTAACTGAAGTATTACATTACTAAAAAAAACAGAAGTTTAGCTAAAAAAGGGAGAAGTTGTTATTCAGATTCCATATGAAAATGACAAAGAATTTCACAAATACAAGCAATCTATAATCATACATTCATAAGCCAGTGTGGAAGTATCATACAACTTGAAGGAACATTCTGAATACAAATCAAGGTACAGAAGTTAGAAAATCTTCAATCTTGTTGCAGCCTGTGTGAACAGTGTTTGAAGGAGTCTTCAAAGGTCCTGAAAAGCTTGTCTTATAGTAGCTAGCAGAAGGTACATTCTTCAACCTTCAAGAGTGGTATCAGAGCACTCAGGTTCATATAGACTGGACCAATCAAAGCTATGACAGGTATGAATCCATCCTTGATGAACTTGCAAAATGTTCAAGCAAATATTCCAGTGTTAATCGGTGAAAACTACAAAGCATGGGCCCTTCGAGTGGAGGACTGCCTCAGGATTAGTGACTGCTGGAATGTAGTAGCTGAAAGAATAGCTGAAGATCTGGGAATCACAACTCAAGCAGAACTGACAAGATTGAGCCAAGATAGAGATAAAGACTTCAGAGCACTTGTCTTTTTGAGATCGGTGGTAAGTGAATCAATTTTGCTGAGGCATGCTAGTTGTAGGAGTGCTAAGGAATTATGGGACACACTGAAAATAGAACATGTGGGATCAGCTCAATCATTGAGGCTAAAGGAACAAGCAATCATGAGAAGCTTTGAAAATTTCTCGTTGAAAGATGAAGAAAGTGTGTCAGCATCAAAGACTAGATTTTTTAGTTTTGTGCAGCAGCTAAAGGAATTTAGGGAGAACACAAGCAATGAAAGGTTGGTAGACAAGTTCCTAAGTAGATTTCCACTGAGGTTTGAAGCAAGTGTAGCACCAGTGGAGTGGCAATTTAGCAATGATCTAGAGCCAGTCACCTTGGAGCAAGTTTTCAATGTTCTGGAAATGTATGAGGAGAGACATGGGAATAGAAGAGAAGGGGAGGAGTGTGCCTTAAGGACAAAACATTTTAAGACACCAGAAAACCCACCAAACTATACACAAAGCCAAAATTCACTTGAACCAAAATCTGCACAAATCCAAATCCACCAGAATCCACCAAATCTGCTTCACAATAATCAAATTTCTCATCAAATGACTCCCTATCCTTAGAACCAACCATATCCGAACCATATGATCCTACAACACAATTCTCTCCACAAATGTCTTACCCAAATTTCCAAAACACCACTTAATTTCCTGGAAATAAAGACACCCGAATGCAAGGTGGATCAAGAACGACAAGATGGGGCATGTTTGCAAATTGCAAATTCTATGGAAGGAATAATCATGCAGCTGAAGAATGCTATTGGAATGATAATGTTGAATGTATTTTTTGCAGGAAAAGGGGACACTCCAGAAGGGTATGCTATGAAAAATGGTTAAAAGAATAGCAAAATCCTCAAAGCACTCTCTTTGGCAAACCACTTCCAATACATCCTCTACAAAGACTAAATACCTCACCAAATTTGATACAGCTCAATCACAACCTTACCAACATTCTTCTGAATCACAAATGCACTAAGCACATTTTATTGGAAAACCTGAAAACCATCAAACATCACAATTAGTTCAATATTACACAATTCCATTTTTAGTACCTCAGTCACATATATTTCAACCTCATTCGAATCAACATTCCTTGATCCCTCAACCCCATAGCTCTTACCCTCAAATGGCATAGCCAAACTCATCTCAATCAGGTCTGATATATCAGACTCATCACTAAACCACACAAACGCCAATTTCTAGCCAATCAAGCCAACAATCTCAAGGAATAAGCTCACTGAGAGAGTGTATTTGTGGCAGAAGTTTGTCAAGAGTTAGAAATGGACTCTGCAGACAGTGTTTATGAATCTGAAGTGGAAAATGAGAAGAAATGTGAGTGGGTGATAGATAGTAGTTGTTCCAACCACATGAAAAAGAAGGGGGCTTTTGTAGAGAAAGATAATAGAGTCAATGATGTTGTTAAAATTGGTAATGGAGAGATCTTACCTATTACATGGAAAGGGGCTGTGAAGTTGGGAACAAAAGCTAGAAACACTATTCTTGAAGAAGTCTATTACATACCCGAGCTTGATCGAAATTTGATATGTGTTGGCCAGCTTTTGGAGAAGAAGTACAAAGTGCATTTTGAAGAAGGGATGTGTAGAATCTTTAATGCAGAAGGTGAGCTGATACATAAAATTCCTATGGTGAATATAGTTTTCAAATTAAAGATGGAAGAAGTCGAAGGAGCATTTGTTGCAATACCAATGAATGAACTAACATAATTGTGACATAGAAGGTATGGGCACGCAAGCTTCGATTATATATCAGAAATGTAGAAGAAGGAGTTAGTTATGGGACTACCTCAATTGAGCACCAAGTTGAAGAGTATGTGTGAACCTTGTGCCAAAGGAAAGAGCTATGTCTTACCCTTTCCAATAAGTGATTGGAGAGCTACAAAAAGGACGCAATTGGTACACACTGATGTTTGTGGACCAATGGACACACTATCAACTAGAGGGAGTAGGTATTATGTAGAGTTTATTGATGATGCATCAAGATACTCATGGATTTACTTTATGAAAAGAAAAGATCAAGTGTTTGGGCTGTTCAAAGTATGGAGGGATGAAGCTGAAAGTCAAAGTGGAAATAAGGTGAGATGCTTAAGAAGTGAAAGAGGAGGAGAATATGTCTCAAATGAGATAAAGAAATACTTCAAAAAAGAAGGGATCTTCCATCAATTTTCTGTAGCTTATTCACCACAGCAGAATGGAGTTTCAGAGAGGAAGAACAAGAGCATAGTGGAGATGGCTAAATCGATAATGGTTGGGATGAAGGTACCAAGGAAATTCTAGCCTGAAGCATGTTATATAGCAGTGTATTTGCAAAATAGACTGAAGACTAGATCAGTGGAAGGAAAAACTCCATTTAAAGTCTAGTTTGGACTGAAACCAAAGGTGCAACATTTGAGGGTATTTGGATGCATAGCATACATGCATATTCCTGAAGCTAAAAGAACCAAGTTGGATGAGAAAGCAATCAAAGGAGTCATGATGGGATATAGTGGAGAGTCCAAAGGATACAGAATCTACAATCCAAAAACAGGAAAACTTCTGGTATCCAGAGATGTGAGATTTGATGAGAATGAAGGATGGAAATGGGAAGAGCAAGTTGGTAGAAATTCTGGAAAAGTGGAGTGTGAATTTCCACTGAACACTGTCAATGATGATGAGACAATAAAAGAGGATAGTGGTGATGGATCTCAGGAGGAGGTAATTTAGTTAGATCCTCAAGGTTCTGATGATTCGGGTAGTGATGGAATTCAGGAGGAGACCACATCAAGTTCTGAAAATGGAACCTCAATCTCAGATAGTGCCCATAAAACAAGAGACTTGTCCTCCATTTATAGAGAAACTAACCCCATATTTGATTTCAAGTACAATGTAGCTGATGGAGAGGAGACAGATGAAGCTCTAACCATTATAGAGTGTGCCTCATCTATAGACTAGTGGTGAGGGGTTACAAACAAGAGTATGGAGTTGATTATACTGAGACATATGCACCAGTAGCAAGGATGGATATAGTCATATTGTTGTTGGCTCTAGCTGCAAATAATAGTTAGAAAGTTCACCAAATGGATGTGAAGAGTACATTCTTGAATGGAATGCTAGACGAAGAGGTCTACTTGAAGCAACCCGAAGGCTATGTGGTGAAGGGACAAGAGTAGAAAGTGTATAAACTTGTAAACGCCTTGTATGGACTAAAACAAGCTCCAAGAGCTTGGTATTCAAGAATTAATAGCTACTTACTACAGAATGAGTTCACAAGAAGCAAAAGTGAAGCCACATTGTATGTAAAGGGTGATAAAGAAGAAAAACTGATCTGCTCACTATATGTAGATGACTTGCTTATAATTGGTGTAACACCCCATCACCCTGGGATACGCACCGGAACGCCCGTAGGTCATTCCGACACATAACCTAAGATAATGGAACGCTACGTGAAACAACTATCAA
>JANQBM010000003.1:4766147-4791825 GCA_025594535.1 Erythroxylum domingense
CAAACTCCATGAAGAGCTCAAAGGCCAATTTTATCTTCTGAAGGGTCAAAAAGAGGACAGAAGATATGCAATGAACAATGACCCAGAAGAAGTTTGGGAATAGTGACACAGATGATGTTTTACACTTGCCATAATTTTCTCTCGGGGGATCAGATCAAGGTTTTCTTTATATAGATTGAAAGAGAATTTCAAGCTCTACAACTTTTATGAAGACCTCCGAGGGCAATTCTATCTTCTGAGGGGTCAACAATGGGACAGAAGATAAATATAGACGAAAAATAGAATAAGCAGAACACAAAAGGAGATGATTTTCAGAAGAGGATGACGTCACCCAGAGGAAGTTGACGTCATCACAGAAGAAGTTCGTAATTGGTAACGCAAAGGAAGTCTGTTAACAGGAACACAGACGATATGTGTGAACAGTGTCACAAACGAAGTTCATGAACAGTGACACAGAGGAAGTTCATGAATAGTAACATAGAAGGAGTTCATGAACAGTAACATAGAGGAAGTTCACGAACAGTAACATAGAAAGAGTTCATCAACAGTAACACAGATGAAGTTTATGAGTCAATAACATAGACGAAATTCATTCGTCTGTGAACAGTAACACAGACGAAGTTCATGAACAGTGACATAGTAGAAGTTTATGAATCAATAATATAAACGAAGTTCATTTGTCTGTGAACAGTAACACAGACGAAGTTCATGAACATTGACATAGACGAAGTTTATGAATCAATAACATAAACGAAGTTCATCCACTTAGGTCGAAAACAGACAAATGCAAGAAGCAAAAGAAGCAATACACAGACGAAGCCAAGGACGGATGAAGCAAAAGATAGAAGAACCAAAAGACAGAGGAAACCAAAACACAGACGAAGCAATACAGAAGAAGATAACTTACAAGAGAAGACAGCTTATAGAAAAGAATGACTCATAGAGGATGCATCTTTACAAACGATGCATCCTTACAGAGGAAGATGACGTCACCCAGAGGAAGTTGATGTCATCATAGAGGATACGTCTTTACAGACGATACAGAAAATAGAAGAAGCAGAACATATCATCTTTCATGCCTATACGAATTCTATACATCATTATTTTTTTCTATTATACCTCCAAACATGAAAACATCATCTCTACTACTCCCTTTCTAGCTCCAGAACTCCAAACACCTCAAAAAGTCAAAACTCACATAAATACCAAAATCGCAGACTACTATTCATGCTTGCATGTTACTTCTGCATTTTCTTTCTTTTGCATTTGCTTTTCAATTTAACAAACATCCAGAAACCTTATATCTATTCTCTACACTGTGAACCTTCTCATGCATATATATATCCAACATGCACATGCTCATTTATACAATGAAACAACATTACAATCACTTACTTGCTTAACAAGTACTCTAGCACTGAAATGGAAGTCAACACCACAAAAAGCTACTAAATTGCTATTCGGTGATGAAGATCAGGGAAGAGAATTACAATGTGGAGTGTTTCAGTGAAGAATGGAAACTATAGTGGATTCTTCCTAACTTAAACAATATAATACGTGGGTCCATTGCATGTCCCTCACGTGTACCATTTATCTCCACTGATTCACCATTTGTCATAATCACAATTAGCCATATGTAATTCCACTTACCCGGAAATACCAATGAAAGCGTGTACAATCGTATGAAAGTACCAAAACAATATGTAAGTCACAAATAACTTATGTCTAACGTGCATTTATCTTAAGTCATATTAATGTCTCATAAATAACTGTTCTAGCCGTATAGGTAACAGGATGTTACACATACATTCAAGTTTTTTCCAGGAGTCGTTGTCAGCTCGGAGAAATATTAACACCATTACAGAATTGAAGGATGAGGAGGGGAATATGATAACTAGTCAAAAAGAGATCTCTGATCATATCCGAGGTTACTTTATCAAGCTAATGAGGAGCTCTGAAATTAAGCATAATGGATTTAGGGTTAAAAATGTGCTGGATTTTTGTCCAAGTCAAGGTACCCTGGAGTTGCTAAATGCCCCTTTCACTACTCAGTAGATGAAAGAGGTGTTATTTCGGCTACATAGTTTTAAATCGCCCAGTCCCGACAAATATTCGGTAGGTTTTTTTCAACAAACTTGGAACATAAAGGGACCTCTATTAACTAATGCAGTGCTAGAGTTCTTCTCTTCTGGATCATTATTGAAGGAGATCAACCACACCTTCATTAGTCTGATTCCAGAGAAGGAAAAACTCGATATGATCACGGACTATTGTCCAATTTCATGTTACTCAATTGTTTATAAGACTATAGCGTCTTTATTGGTTGATAGATTGAACACAGTGTTGTCTAAGGTGGTAAATATGGCACAAGGAGCTTTCCTTCCATCGAGAAGCATTGGGGATAATATATTGATACTTCAAGACTTATTGGGCGAATACCAAACTAGAAAAAAGATTAAGAGCTGTGCATTAAAGATTGATTTATTTAAAGCCTATGATACCATTAGATAGGGTTTTTTTTATTATTATTTGGAAGCCATAGATCTACCTTCAGGATTCTGCCAATGGATCCTACAATGTTTTCAAACTACTTTGATGAGTGTTTTACTCAATGGGATTCCTAGGAAACTGTTTCTTAATACTAAAGGGATTAGGCAAGGGAACCCTCTCTCCCCTTACCTATTCACTCTAGCTATGGAGGATTATCCAAAATTATGGAAAGTAATGGTTTGTTTTAGTATCACTATAAATGTAGGGAACTGAAATTATCATATTTGCTTTACGCTGATGATGTGATTTTGTTTTGTAAGGCCGAACCACATGTCATTACGATGATGACGAATTTGGTGGATACTTTTTCAGGATGGTCAGGGATGAAGTTGAATGTGTAGAAGAGTGGAGTCTATGTTTCCTTAGATATTAGGAATCTAGAGTGGATAAGTAATTTGGTGGGGTTTTCTCTTCAGGAAACTCCTTTTTCGATACTTGGGGGTCCCTATTACTTCAGGTAAGCCAAAATTTTTAGATTTTACGCCTTTGTTGAAGAAATTGAAAGCTAGAATATATGTTTGGCAGAACAGATTCTTATCACTAGCTGCTAGAGTTACCCTTATTAGGTCAGTTTTGACAATATGCATGTCCACTGGGCAGCTCACATGGTAATACCTAAGAAAGTGATCAAGGAAATGGAGAGGTTGTTAAAATCCTTTTTATGGAATGGAAAATATGAAAATAGCAAGGGACAAAGGTCAAATGGAGTGAAATTATTTTGCCAAAAAAACAAGGGAGATTAGGAATTATCTTGATTATGCAAATGCAAAGGATTTTACTAATAAAGAGGATATAGCAATTATTTTTTTATAAAGAAGCATTGTGGGTTAAGTGGGTGTAAACTTACTGCCTTAATGGTCAAAGTTTTTGGTAACTTCAGCTGAGGTGTGATTACTCTTGAATTTTCAAGAGTATGTTGAACCTTAGGGAAAAGATATATCTTTTTATAAAGTATAGGGTAGGGAATGGTGAACATTTTAGTTTTTGGTTTGATACCTATACCATTTTCAGTCCTTTATGGTTACAAACTACTTATAAGCTTTACGAAATAGGATTCTTAAGAAGCTTAAAGTTGCATGGTTCTTTCCGGAGAAGGATAGGATGAATAAGTTTAGGTTTTTTCACCTACTGGATAACTACATTTCTGGGTTGCAAATTAGTAATAGTTTGGATAAGGCGAAATGGGCTGCCCATAATAATAGTTTTTATGAACAAATCTGCTCACATTATTGAGAGGGCACCTTTGGAAGTAGTCCCATGGGCTAAAGTAGTGTGGAAGTAAGTTTTAAGTCTAAAATCTGCTATTTTCTTGTGATTAACTACTAAGAATAGGTTGAGAACGAAGGATCGCTGGTTCAGAAATTTTGATCCCCTTTGTATTTTGTGTAAATATGTAAATGATAGTAGAAATTTTTTTTGAATGTGACTATACCAAATCGGTGTGGAGTAGAATTTTAAATCTGATTAGAATTCCAAGTTTCTCTTTTGACTAGGATAAGCTTTGAATGATATCAAGCAATATTCCAAATCAGGCCAGTGAGATAGTCTTATTATTAAGACGTCATTTCAAATGGTGATCTACTATATATGGAGGGAGAGGAATAGGAGAATTTACAAGAAAGAGGAGCAACATAAGTATGAACTTGCCGAGACAATAGTTAATTTGAATAGATAGACAATGATAGCCAAAGGGAAGCAAGATAACATCAGCTAGGAACTTAGACTGATATGGTCTATTTAATGTTTTGAGATGTATCAATTGTACATTTCTAGTAGTGTATTTGTTGTGGTTTAACTTTTTATAATATCCTTGTAAAGGATTGTATATAAGTTTCAATTTTGGTAATATATTTTAGTTTCAAATTCCAAAAAAATGTAAAAATTCTCTGAATTAATCAATATAACAAAACACTAAATCCAACATAACTCTAATTTGGATTTTTACCATTTTAAACTAATTTTAATTAATTTAAACATGTAAATAGTCAACTAATATTTAATATGCATAAATAATAAAATAATTTACCTAAAACTTTAATTGACATATACTATTACCTTTCTTATGAAAGGTACATGTGTTAGCTCAAGGTTTATTATTAATGATTTTGATGATAATTGTATAATATTTTAAAATTCAAATTTAATTTATTTCCTTTTATAGGTAACGATATAATTCTTAAAAGGAAATGTAATTATAGAAAAATGTTTCCTTTCTTGCAGGATCTTTCTTGATGAACTTAACTTATTAAAAATGATTCCACAATATCTGGAAAGATCTTACCAATCATATAATTCGAACAATTAGCTCTGATATTTCTGTCAAAACTTTTCTCTTAATATCTGAATATTGGAAAATTCCAGCATAGATGATATTGAAGATTTGTTAGGTACAAAGTCAATTCATAATAGAAATGAAACAATGGCTAGTTGAAAAAAATGACTACTTAAATACTTCAGCCAACACATGTACCTTTCATAACAGGCTTTAGAAAATGAAATCACTCTATTGAGAGAGACTGTTAAACCCTTTGTACTTTTTATTGGGAGCTAATAGAAGCTTGTTAAACATTACTAGTATGGAAGGTTGAAAAATCTTGAAAAATATATACTTGTGAGCTTAGAGAGGCTAGTGAAAATTTACTACTTAGAGTTTTATAGTGAAATATTCAAGTTAAATACTTGAAGTCTGGGCATAAGCTTCGTTATAAGCCGAATCAGTATCAATCGATTGTGTCACTCTCTCTCTCTCTTAAATTTAAAATTTTTGCATTACAGTGTGTGTGTTTAATTTATAAGAGGCTCCTTCACTTTTGGAATAAACTCCTTTTGTGATAATATTGCAAGAAGTTTCTTTCGTTAATAAGCTCATTTCATTTTTTTAACAAGTTCCTTTCATTTCTAAATGTTAACAGGCCCCTTACGCTTTTTAAAATTTAGCAAGCTTTTTTCATTTTTAACAGGCTCCTTTCGCTTTTTAAACGTTAACAAGTTCTATTCATTTTATAACAGGCTCCTTCTATTTATAGATTTTTCTGTTGAAATTTAGTTAGACATGTCAAAAAAGCCCGGCTCGCGCCCGACCCAGCCTATGGTTTCACCGTTACTTCCAAAACAACGTTGTTTTGAAAGTTTTCATTAAAAAAAAAAACAGGCCGAGTCACAGACTGATCAACCCGTGGTCGGGCTAGGTCGGGCTCTAAATTTAGTAGATTTTTATCGTTTACATGAATTGATAGTAATTTTTAAAAAATTAAGTCACACACAATTCACCCCCTCTTGCATGTGTTTGCTTTATCAACATTTATCTCATTCTTATTGTGAAATTCCATTTTCGACTTAAATATCTCATGCAATCATTAATATTTAAATTGAAGCTCCTTTTTTTACTTGAAATCACTCTTCTAACTCTTACACCCACTTTTTTTTTCTCATTTCTCTTATTACTCCTTTTTAAATATTTTTTGTAAAACATAAACACTAAAGTAATCATAAATCATTTTTAAAAAACAAAAATGGTTGACATTAGCAAACTAATGATAAGGGTTCAATTAACCAATATTGCTTTCAAGTATTTTCTTAAGAGTTCATAAAAAATAATCTTAAATTTTTATAAACTCTTGAATATCCTTAATCTGAATATGATATTTCTATCAAAAATTATAATTAAAATATCGAATAATATTCGGTAGTGACATAAAATGTTGAATTCTCCTACTTTAATATTAGTTCTTCATGTTTTCTTATGAAATGTATATGTGAGTTACTGAATTTTGAGTAATATACCATTTTTATTTATGCATATAATTTTAAAATTAATACAATAAGCTAATAAAAACCAAATCACACAAATTTTGCTACCTCATTTTTGTTTTTGTCTTATTTATAATTTATTTTTTAAAATTGATTAATTTTTCTATATTATTTCTTTTGTTAAACTCTCAATGTTTCTATTAACTCTAAAAGACACAAGCAACTATTTGTATAATCTTCTATGAATCTATTTCAATCATCATTGTATTACTTATATTATAGTGTTCATTAGATTATCTTCTCATTGTTAAATATCTAAATGTTATTATGTTGTATAATTACTTCTTAACTATTTCTATCCAATTTTTGACTACATATTGTAATTTGATCCCTACATTATTAATTTTCTTCCTAAATTTAAAGTTCTCATTTTGATATTTAAAATTTGAAATTAATTATGATTTAGTCTTTTTAAATTAAATTATATAGTAAAACTACTCAAATAAAGTGATATTATTATTCAAAGAACCAAATGGAAATTAAATTTAAAATTTAAAATTTAAAATAATAGAAATCAAATATAAAAGTATGTATATCCAATTATGAATTAATATATTTAAAAATTTTATATAATCTAAACGTATATTTACTTTTTATACTCTTAAATGTGTACAAGTTTTCATTCGAATTCTAAAGTCAAATTTCTTTAATCTTTTATTTTTATTTTTTGTCTTTTATTTATTCATGATTAAACGCAAGCTTTCAAGAAAAGAAAGGTAACAATATTGAAGTTGGAAAATTATCGACGTCCAAGTACAGAGTACTACCAGTGACTATCCCATGGCTAAGGACGTGAAAGCTGAGAAGGTGATAATGGAGTCTGGTAGTTAAGGTCTTTTTCTAATTGTTTTAGACTTCTATAAGTCTTCGCCGATTAAAATAAAAAAACGAAAAGAGATGCTCTAGATAGGACACGTTGCTTTCCAAAAAGTGGACATGATCATAGGCAAACATCTGAAAGCCTCTGCAAATGGACGCCAGCACTCTGTTTCTTCAATAAAACGTCACAAAAGATAATGTAGACAAACTTATGAGACAATGACCGTGTAAAAATAATACCAAACAGATGCGTTACGCAATATTAAAAAAGTCAATTATCTTTTGTTGATAAAAATGTATAATAGAACTTTGAAATTAACGATTTGTTTAAAATCAATTATTGGATTTTTTTTTCTGCTCTTCCATAGAACACTGTCATATGATCGAAAATTCCATTTATGTGAGATTAATTAACATATTTTTATAAGAGTATAATTCAAAGTTATTACTTCCGAAAATATATTGAATAAATTGGTAGGTGTAGGAAATAATTTATAAATCACATGTTCTAAATAAATTATTTGAAAAGTGATTAGTTCATATTTAAATAACAAATTGCATCCGACTAAAATTTACAAATTTTAATATCTATTCATTCTCAAACAGTAATTTTATTTAAATTTTTTGATAAATTACAATTGTCTTACTACCAATGAGATTAAGAATTTGTCACTATTATTATGATCATTTGAGCTTGTGAATAAAATGAAGGAGTTATAAATCCTCTTCAAATAATATTTAAATTATATAACTATTTGAGTTTTATTTGTTGAGATATTAGTATTTTTTAATCGTTGAGATTTGTAGGTACGTTTATTAAAGAATATTGTTTTGTTTTTCCTTTCAAATATATGAAACTATGAGATATGCAAATTTAGGGAAATAGAGATTCAATGACTTCAAACTTTTACGTAAATACAATATTAGTAACTTTAGGATTATCCGGTAATATAATATCAATGACCCATATAGTTTTTATTTATGCACACTTCCCTCTCATTTTCTCTTGTTACTCTCTTTTGCTATTGGAAAAAATAAAGGGTAAAGTCGTCATAAATTATTTTTAAAAACATGAGCTAATCAATGATACGAGTTTAGCTAATTGATATCAGCTCTAAATATCTTTTTAGAAGTTACAGAAAATTTTGTTAAATTTTTGTAGGATCTTGAATTATCTCAATTTCATATTTATATTAAATATTATGATCAAAATATTAAATAATATTCGGTAGTGACATAAAATAAATTTATATTCTTCTTAAATAATAGATATTTTCTTATGATATATGTGGGTTATTGAATTTTGATAAATAAACTATTTTTGTGTATGCATATAATTCTTAAATTGGTGTAGTAAAATTTATTGTCTTATATTATTTCTAGTGTTTGATAAAGCAAACACATGCAAGAGGAGGGTGAATTGTGTGACAATTTTTTTTTGTTTTTGTAAGTTCTTTCAATTCATATAATAAGCAAATCCTAGTTAATGAATAAAAACATTAGGAGCTTATCAGACGATAAAGTCTTTTTAAACAACAAGAGTCTGTTAGACGATAGGACCCTTCTGTATGATAGGATCTTGCTTAAATGAAATGAGCCTACTGAATGATAAATCATATTAAAACAATTTAAAAATAGAAGGTGCATGTTAACGGAAAGGAACTTTTTGCAAGTTTAAAAGTGAAGGAGCTTCTTATAAATGTGAAGGAGCCTCCTGCTAAAAAGAACACACACAATATAATGCAGAAATTTAAAAGTTAAAGAGAGAGAGAAGAATGACGAAGTCGATTTATACTGATTGGGCTTACAACTCAAGCCTACATCCAGTCTCCAAGTATCCAACTTGAATGTTTCATTATAAAACTTGAGTATTAAATTTAACGAGCCTTTTAAGCTTACAAGTACATATTTTTCAACGTTCTTCAACCTTGTATACTCGAATTGTAAAATAAGCTTCTAAAAGTTCACAGAAAAATAAAATGTAAAATCAAAATTAAATTCTTAAATAACAATTTCTCTCTTGATAGAGTGATTTTACTTTCTAAGGCACAATAAGAATGATATGAAAATCAAGAATAAAGATGTTACTCAAATGTTTCGAAAGTCTGAATATGTTTGTTACTTCACAAGTGTTTTTTTTCTTTCTGAAAAGTTAAAATGGTATTGAAAAAATAAATGGAATACAGAGTTGTCTAATACAAGCTACAGAGATGTCCAACTTATACAACACAAAAGAAAATGACACCGTATAACTTAGTATTAAAAACGACTACGTGAAGGCTTAACAAAACGACGTATAGTGCTTCTGTTTAGGGTAAACAACAAATCCTCTTCTGAATGCATCTCTAGAGGCTTCCAAATTAGGGCTACTTCGAGTCGCGTCTCCTCTCTTCCTTAGGCGATTAGTAGCAAGGTAAGGCCATCTATCTTTCGCTTGTTACTTCGTTTCATTCTGCATCAGAGATACTCTGATTCTTGTTCCTTACGGATCCTCCCCATTACGTGTATGAGTCGGACTTGGATGTGAAAACTAGTGGAGCCACTTTCTGTTATAAGGAAGTAGAGGCAAGATATGAAATTTCTTCTTCTCCGTGGTCTCATTTAGAGCTGATCTTCTTTCTATAACTGTTTTTATTTTCCTCTCTCGTAAGCTTACGCTGCCAGTTTCCTCGACGAGAGCTCAGTGTATGAAGGTGAGGGTCGCATATGTTGCAGTCAGGTAATAAGTACTATCATCTCTCCGTCTTTTAAGTACCCCAGTTCAGTATTAGAAGTTGATTCTTCATGAACTTGCTAGATTAGGGCTTAAATCCGCTGACATAGTTGAATAAAGAATTTGCTATTTGATTCCACCGATCAGAGATTTGAGAACCTCCTCTCTTATGCTTGCCTTGTGTTGGAATCTCCTAGTATTTCTCTCTCACCAAATCTCCTTAATGGAGGAGGTGAAAGAGATGATATATATATGTTTAGTGAATTTAGGAGTATTAGTTAGCTTCAAAAGCCATTCAATGGCTTCTGTAACAGTTGTACCTGAATTAGGGATGAAATTAAGAGCCTTAATCCTCTCCCAAATGAATTGTGAGAAGGGGCATCTGAAGAAAAGATGTTCCCTTGATTCTGGTTCTCTCTCACATAGGATACAATCTGAATTGTTAGTCATGAAGTGTATTCTTTCTGTAGTACTTAACCTGTTAAGCATTACAAGCCGTAAGAGTATAGAGTAGCTCAGTATGAGAGACTTGTGCCAGAAAAGAGGAAACCAAGGTTGTCTTGGATTGTTGCGATTCTACCATTTCCTGTATTTTGAAATGCTGAAGTTGTTAGGAGGCAAGTTAAGGCAATTAAAAGTATCCTCCCTTTGTAGGTTCAGTTGATAACTAGGTGTTAAGTACTGTAACTCAGCTAGAAAGTTCCATTGGCCTCTTAGCAGTAAGAAGTTTACCTTTGCATTGATAGGAACATCAAACCATAGCTGAAGGGCCTGAGGATGTCTGATTAGGGATCCTTGCCCTTACAAATAAGCCTTTTCTCTATTACTAATCTTGCATGAGACTATAGGTTCAAGCATGGGTCCAAGTTTCAATAGCTGGGCCAAGCGCCATGAGAATGAAGGTTTAATAGGGAAAGATTAAATACTTGCTCCTTTTTAATATAACTGTGCACCCATCTGATCCAGAGAGATTGTTTTTTTATGAGAGTATTCTAGAAGTTTATGATCAAAACTGCTCTATTGAAAGAGGCAATTGAAATCAATCCTAACCCCCTTCTTCTCTCCTTTTGCAAACTTCTTGCCATTTAACTTTAGCAAAATGGCTGTCAAAAATTAGGTTTTCCCATAGGAATCTTTGGAATAACTTCTCAATAGTTTTGATGACTCCTTTAGCTAGTGAAACATTTGAGGACTAGATATATGAAGGGAGTTCAACACTGCTTTGATAAGTTGTAGCCTCCCTCTAAAAAAGAGTACTCTATTAGTCCATATTAGGGATAGCAATTCCAGTTTGACCTGCCCAGCCTGGCTCGGCCTAACTCGTTTTTGGCTTAAGTTTGGGAGGCCATGGGAGGGCCAGTCAGCCCGCGACCAGGCTTTTTTGGACAAAACGGTGCCTTTTTTATTTTTTAAATTAAAAAATATAGACAGACCGGGGCTGGCCCGGCCCGCTATGAATGAGGCCGTTGACATCCATAGTCCATATTCCCAGCCTTTTCTGTATCTTATCTAGCAGTGGCTGACATTCTGAAAATTGTATTCTTCTTATGGTAATGGGTAGTCCCAATCAGGTCAGTGGGAATGGTTTTCAGATCATTTTAGTAATTTGGGAGTTTTGTTCTCCATCCTATTTGCCCCTTCAACTAATACATATTGACTCTTAGTAAAATTAATCTCCAAGTTTGAGAGTTCCCTGAATTTAGTCAAAGTTGCCATAAGTAGCTCAATAAACCTGTCATGCACCTTAGAGAAAAGTAGTAGGTCATCTATAAAGCATAGTTGATCAGCCTACCTTCTTACATTTAGTGTGATATTTAAAAGAATTGCTTTTTCCACCCTCTGTTGGATCAGCTAAGTGAGGATTTCCATGCAAATAATAAAGATATATGGGAAGATAGGATCACCTTGTCTTAAACTGCTTGCACTCTTAAAAGAATCCGTTAGAGTACTATTAACTAGAATGGAGTAAGTAGGAGTACTAATACATTCCTTAACCCAATTGACAAAGATCTTAGGGAACCCCAAAAGTCTTAATGTTCGTAGGATGAAATCCCATTCAACATGTTTAAAGGCTTTCCTAAAGTCCACCTTTATGATACAATTTGGTGGGTTATTCTTCCTTTGATATCCTTTCATCAATTCCTGAACCATAGAAAAATTATCACCAATTCTTCTACCTTGGAGGAAAGCACTCTGATTATTAGAGATCAGCAAATCCAGAACTAATTTCAGCCTATTAGCTAAAATTTTGGAAATTATTTTGTAGAGAAAATTGGTGCATGCAATAGGTCTATAATCATCCAAAGTAAAGGAACAAGAGGTTTTAGGAATTAAACAAATGTGAGTTTTGTTTATCTCCTTCAGTAGAATCCCATTGGTGAAAAACTCTAGTACTACTTTCTTCACCATAGGCCCAATAGCTCGCCATGTCTTTTGAAAGAAATAACCATTAAAATCATTAGGACTTGGAGACTTATTCGGATGCATCTGGAAAACCACCTCTTCTATTTCTTTATCTTCCATTGGTTTGATGAGAGTTGCAGCTTGACCCTGGGAAATCTTGTTGTGAATAATAGAATCAAGAATTAGTAAGGTTTCGAGAGGATCTATAAAAATTCCTATAATTTCTTTCTGTTTTCTTAAGAAGATCCTCTTGAGTGGAAATTTCCCCTTTATTTTGTAATTTAAGACAGCAAGTTATGTTAGTATTCCTTCTGGCTAGGACTGAATTGAAGAAAAATTTGGAGCACCTTTCACCATCTTTTAACCAATTAACTTTGACTCTTTGCTGCATTAGATTGTCATGATCCTTTGCTTTAGTAAGATAAGACATCAATAAGGACTTCTCAGCATTCAATAGGTTGAAATTATTAAGATCCAAGTCAATTTTCTGTTGAACCATCTCCAATTCCTCTCTAGCTTTGGTAACTACTTGCTGAGTAGAACCAGATCACCTACTCATTAATATTTTCATCTCCCTTTTAATAGCTTTAAGCTTTTGGACATAAACAAATTGGTGAGTTCTTGTAACTGTAGCTTCCATTCCTTTAGAAAGGGCTTGTACAAATCCCTCATCATTAATTAATAGGTTATTAAACCTGAAAGGCCCTCTTAGACTCTAATTTTAAGTTAGTATTTCAACTTGCATAGGTGTGTGATTAGAGAATAAGGCAGTTAGAAAGGAAGTTACACTATTTTGAAAATGTGTAATCCAATCGTTGTTCACCATAGTCCGATCAAGTTTTTTTCTCAATGCCCATCTTTTACTCCACGTATAGAAATGCCCCTATGCCTTTAGATTAAAAATTCCTAACTGACCCACACAGTCATTAAAATCAGAAGAGAAATTTCTCAGGCTGAAGTTACCTTCAACTTCTGTGTTGTATAAAGTAGAATTAAAATCTCCACATAGTAGCCACGGCCTATTGACCCTATACTAAAACTGAATTAAGTTATCCCATAACTGTTTCCTTTGGAATGCATGATTAGAGCAATAGATAAATGATGCAAATATATCTGCATTTACCTGAGACAATTTGCATTTTAGGTGTATGACTTGCGTCTTTGTAGCAACAACTTGAATATCCACCAAAATAGGATCATATTCGATGATGATTCTCCTATACCGATGGGTTTGAAGATTAGACATGAATTTCCATTGTGATTCGAATTTATTCAGCAATTTGAGGTTTTCATATCTAATTTTAGTCTCTAAGAGAGCAACAATCCATGGCTTTATGCTATAGACAAAATTCCTTAAAGCTGAAAGCTTTTTAGGGCAGTTGATTCCCCTCACATTCCATATTTAGATCTTTATAATCATGGTAAGTTGGTTTTGGAGTCCTTCCTCTTGCTCCTGCTAGTTTTTCTTTTAGCGATTGCCAAAAATTCGCTAATAATAGGGTTTTCCTCCTTATTCTCCGTAATAGTACATATCAATTCATTTTGATTATGCCTTTTAGTATTAGACTCAAGAGCGGCTATTGGATTATCAATTAGTTGCTCCTCCTGCCTACCATCCACAGTAACCTCTTTTCCTTTATCGTCAGCAATGGCTGTATAGGATTCTCCTTCTCATACATCATATGCACTCTCCAATTTCCCATCCTCCTTTAGTACGCAGTCAGTCCCTAGTTGCCCATCTTCTGCTGTTATTTTCCCATCACCTTCTAGTTCTCTTTTTTCGTGGCCATCTGTAGGTATATTCCTAGATCTGATTTCCTCATTATGTTCTACCTCTATGTTTATGATATTTTCTCCCATCAGCTCCTCATAGTCCCCTCTATTGAAAATCTTAATCGTAAGTATCCATTTTTTTCCTTGAGCAACTAAGGACGACTTTAATTGATATTGGACTGTCACATTATCCTCGTATAAGGACCCATCTAGCCCCAATCTCATAATGGGGATAGATTCTAGTAAAGATTTGGAAAGATCCTTATTAATACGTATTCAGGAATACCCCCAGTCTTCTTCTATTTGCTGTATTGTCATCCAAACATAGAGTTTTTCCTAGGAAACTAGCAATCATACTTAAGCCTTTTGTTGTCCAATATTCGAGGGGGCCATTAAAGAGATTTACCCACATAGGCACTGGTCTCTTGTCTTTGCAATCCATTTGAAATCTTGGCTGCTATGGTTGCAAAAATAATGGGAAGTTTGCAACATGTCATGGCCCTTCTTTTACCACTTTTAATGCTTGTGCTTTAGATGAATAGATGAATAGAACATATTTGTCTTCTGCAATAACCACCTCCACAAATCCTTTGTTCTTCTATACTGTTTGTGCCCATCTTTGAATGATTGGGAAAGCAGGTCTTTTGTCCCAAGAAAACCCAATGAGAGAGTTTTCCCAAGATTTGTCTCCCTCTTGTAATGTTTCTCTATCTGGAAAGACAATAGTCCTACCATTTTCTGTTTTTGGAGGGTAGAAACGTAGAGCAAGGTCTACAGAACCACCCACCACCTGCTTCCAGGTTCACCTCTCTGTCGAATGGTTAAAAGGAGGGGAAGAGGTTAATAGGCTGGGTGGTGTGTGAGGGGGGTGAAGGGGTCGGTTGGTTGCTGGTGTTGGCAAGTTGACAGAGGAGATAGGAGTTTAAGTTATGCCTAGGATGGTTTTCCCAGTTGCATCTTGAGCGGAAGAGGGTGAGGGTAAAGGTGAAAAATCCTCCTTTGCATTGGATTATGTTATTATAAAGGAAGGGTTCTGCAAAACCTGCATTATGAAAAATTGTTTAGACAATGTCTAGAAAAGGAAAGTCAATGTTGGTGGGAAAATTGTAGGGAAAGAAATGACTGAAAAGCCCTTGTTTCAGATTTGTTCAGGTATGAGAGAAATGGTGAGAAGGATGAATGAAGGAAGGAAGGCGGATAGAAGGAAGAATAAGAGAAAACAGGGTGGCGTGGTTATCTTGGACAAAGAGAGTTGGCAGTAAGGATGAAGGAGAAGCAAGGATCGTGAGCTAGTGTGGGCTAGAAGTTAGAGGTTAGAGAGAGGACATAGCATACCTCTCTAACCCATCATATAACATTACTTCACACGTGTTGTTGCTCCTCTTTAAATAATCAATTTTTTCAACTAGTCGTTGCTTCATCTTAATTCTGAGTTGACTTTGAATTTTTAATATTATCTCTGTTAGAACAAAAATTTCAGGAGCTAATTATTTGAAAAGGTAAGATCCTCCCGAATGTTAATAAAGAAAGTTTATCAAGAAAGTTCCTGCAAGAAAGGAAATAATTTCTTATAATTTTATTTCTTTTTAAGAACTAAATCGTTGATTGTACAAAGAATAAGTCCAATTTAAAATTTCAAATATTATATAGTTATTATCAAAATAGTTGACAATGAACCTTGGGCTATCAATGTTTAACTCCCAATATTCATAATAACTCTAAAAGACACTGGCAAATATTTGTATCATCATCTTGTGATTATATTTAAGTCATCATTATATTACTTATATTATGGTGTTCAATATATTATTTTTCTCTAATATTATATATCTAATTATATTTTATTGTATAACAACTTCTTAACATATTTTTTTCGGATATTTGAATATATATTTAATTAACAAACTTGAAGTTTGAACCATATATTGTTAAAATTTGTTCCTTAGATTTAAATTTTTTATTTTGATCCTTAAATTTTAAAATTATTTATGATATAATCTTTTTAATGTAAATTATCTAGTAAAACTCTTCGAATAACAAAATATTTTTATTCAAAGAACTAAATTAAAATTAAGATTAAAATTTTTAAATAATAAAAATCAATCTAAGATAAACAAATAAGTATATGAATCAAATTATGAATTAATTTATTTAAAAATTTTATATAATAAATACGTATATGTAATCTTCAAACTTAAACTCTTTTTCTTAGTTTGATAGTTGGAAGTTTAAACTTCCAGACACACTTTTAAATGTGTACAACTTTTCACTCTAAGTCTAAACTCAACTTTCTTTAATCATTTGGTTCCTTTCTTATTTTTCTTTGTCGAGAAAAGATTTAGAAAATCACAGTAACCGAGGGACTTCATGCAAGCTTCCACGAAAATAATGGTAACAATAATAAAAGTTGGAAAAGTATTCATATCCGAGTACTACCAGTCACCATCCCGTGGGCGGTGGCTAAGCAGTAGTTGAAATGTGAAAGCTGCGAAGATGATCAATACTTTAGTAACATACAAGATCAATAATTTATTAACATACAATAATGGAGTCCGGTAGGTATGGTCTTTTTCTAATTGTTTTAGACTTCGTCAATAAAAATAAAATAAAAAAGAAAAGATAGCTTTTCAAAGAATGGATTTAATCGCAAGAAACTATATAAAAACGTTCTGCAAATGGGACGTCAGCACTCTGTTGAATATGACGTCGCAAAAGATAATGTAACAAAACATGCGAGACAATGACTTTGTATAAAGAATACCAAACAGATACGTATACACATTATTAAAAAGGAGAAATATCTTTTATTGAATAAAATGTACAATAGAGCTTTGAAATTAATGATTTGTTTTAAAAGTTGATCATTTGAAATTTTTTTCTGCTATTCGATAGTAACACTGTCACATGATCGTTGAATAACTATTAAATTTTGGCTAAAAGAGTGTTCTAACCATGTTTTTCCTTCTTCTCGTAGGAAGCTTGTAATTTGTAAGGAATGAATAATATGTGAGGTTAAGATTTTTTTTTATGAAAGTAGAATTCAAAATTGTTATTTTTCAGATATGTATTAAATTTAAAATATCAAGTATAAGAAATACTTCATATATCATATATTTTAAATAAAATATTTGAAAAATCATTATTTCATATCTAAATAAAAAATATTGTCTGACTAATATTTATAAATTTCAATATATTTTTATTCTCAATCAATATTTTTATTTAAAATTTGATAAATTATAATTTTTCTTATACAAATAAGATTATAAAATTTGCTTGGTTTGAGCTTGTGACTAAAAGGGAGTACTTTTACAACCTCATAGAATAATATTTAAATGGATTAATTATAAAAAATTTCAAATTTTACTCAATTTTGTAAGTATAGCTCGAACTTAAAAATTGACAACTTTCAATTATTTTTAATTGTAGCCCAACATTAGTATTTTCGTTAACGTTAATGACGTGACTTGTTATGTAAGACAGAAACTCTAAACAATTATAAACATTAAATTTAATTAAGTTTAACCAAACTATTTCGTTTTGGGATTGAAATCCCTAAATCAAACTTGCTATCTAAATCACTAGAATTGGAAACCCTAAATTAGTTCTTTCACACACACAAATAAAGAGGCCTAGAGTTACAAATTGGAATTTCATTCAAATTTTTAGAAAATGTATCAGTTGTCCCGAACCAGTATAACAAAGTGTTGTTGTCGTCTCGCACTGTCATGACAGAGTTTGACTTAGAAATTTTAATTAAAAAATGACGTAATTTAATTATACTTAATTGTTGTCTTTTTACTTCTATTTATTATTTAAAACAATAAAAATTTTAAATTTGAAGAACATGTAGCAGTGCGATAATATCGTTACAAAAAAACAAAGGTCATTGCCAATAAATAGATCACACTCAGTACTTAACTTCATTCATCAATCTAAAACTATTCAACTTCATTCATCAATCTAAAACTATTACCGTAATCTCCATTTGAGGAGTACATATATTAGAATATCATTACATCATCCCATAACATCTTAAGCAAACAACATTACGAAGTATAACAAGAGTAACAACATTTTTTCTTCCATAACAACCATAAGCATTCCTCAAAACAAGTACGGAATAGCGTCTCTCAAAACATTGAATAGCCAAAACTCGCAGCAAATTTCACTTGAAAAGTTTAGCTCTCAAGCCTCTGGCAGATCGAACATCAGAATTGCCAATTTGATTACTTGATTTTATTACATTTGAAGGATCAAAGGCCTTGCGGATGCTAAAAGCAGCGAAGGCAGTACCCAACGCGTGCCCTGCAGCACCAAGTCCTTCCCTGGTAGCTTCTGCTGCTTCTTCTCCATATCTACAAATAATAGGAGATGCTCAAAAGAACTTCCTCTTTCATTTAATTAAAATAAAAACACTTAAACATGATGCAAAAAAAGATTATACTGAAAATTTTTGACATGCAACACAAACTTACCTTTGGTTTACGAGACTAGTTGTCACATTGGATGATTTTGACAGTACATTCTTTCCAACTTCTTCTGCAGCGTCGCACACCTTATCTAATTGTAAGAATTAGGAAATGAAACAGGTGATTACACAACAGCTACAGCATGTGTAAAGACATTTGCAGACTTGGAAAAACTCGGGTAAAGCAGTGAGATGATACATCAGGAAAAAAAGAAAGTGCTCGGGTTGAGAAAACCAAATGGAATGTGGTTATTATGATGAAGACTCACTGATTCCTTCAAAGGACGCACAGACGAATTCTCCTGTAGAGAAATTAAGGAATTTCTTGGCAACTTTTGTTTCGAGAACCATTCGGTTAAACGTTGAGGTTGCAGTCACCACACCTGAGAGGACCCCTGTAACCACCTTCTCTGTTGTTTTAGTCATCCTCTTGACCCTGCAATTCCATGCATAACAAACATTACGGGTTCATTATAAACTAATTAACATGGTACTTTAAATTGCCATGTACATTGTAATTGCGACGAATGTGGTTTATACAATAAGTACAGAACTAGTTTTCATAGTAAATATATGAAGAATGTCAAGATTTGTGAGTAAGAAGTTGAATTAAATTCAGAACTGTTAATATCTAGTTAGAATGGAGTAAAGAACTATCGAAGACACAAATTGAAAGTTAACTTGATATGTACTTGGATGAGAACTTTTTATCCGATTCGATTCATAAAACTTAACTGATTTGAAGTTTAATAGAGAATTGAAAACTTGCTCAAATAGACTAAAAATTGTGGAGCATGAAATTTGAAAATTGAACTGAAATGTACTCAAATATGACCAGAGATATGAACCTTCACTACTCCAAATACGAAAGTTCACAAAATTTAATAGAAACGTAAATATTTATCTGGATAATTCAAGGTAAATAATTGTTCAGCACCTTCTAATCCTCCTCAAAGTTTTAGGATTAATCTGGGATTTTGACATGGGATTCATCTTCTTCTTCATAATCTGATCAACCCAATTCAACATATCCATGGTCGAGTCTCCAGATTTAAGAATCCCCTTTATCAGCTCTGCCGAACCCCTTGCGACTAGCTTGGCAGGCCTGCTGGTGTACTTTCCAACATTTGGCTCTATGTGGCGATAATATGCTTGACACTCACCAATTTCTTTCTTGTCTTCTGGCCATGTCTCCTTCACACCTGGTCCGTTTTCCACGTTTTCTTCTTCCTCCATCGTCACCTGCTCGTGAGTTTCATCAACTTCAAAGTTGCCGTAAGTCTGCAAAATCCCATCAAACTCCTTCATCCGGTCATCCTGACCTTTCCATTCTGTTGTCAAAGAGTACAGCAATGTATTATCCGAGTCATTATCACCGTCAGAATCCAGAGTTTTATTCGCAGCATCATCTTTTTCATTCTCTTCATCGCTTGAACTAGCCACATCTTCACTTTCTTTGGGCAAGTTGAGTTTGAACAAATAAACTGAATCACGGAGTTTGAAAGTGGTGGTAGAATCTTTGGTTAGCATCCACTGGACGCCGTCCCCGATGCGGACAAAAACAGTGTGGAGGTCATCTCCTTGGGATAGCTTGATAATATAGAGATCATCACGAGCAAGCTCAAGATTGGAGTTTCCGTCTATAAGACTGATGACCGCTCCTTCAACTTTGATTAACACAACTCTGATCCCTGGCGGAACCGACGACACATCTTCGGGTACACGCTCAACAGGAATTCCCATGCCATCGGACTTGAGATCATTTGGTTCCATCGATATATCTGTTGGCTGCATTGAATTTTCATGACCAATAACTTGAGAAGCCATTGTTGGAAGAAGAGAATGCTTGGGAACTTAGTTTAGAGGTTGATTTTTTGTTAGGTAGTCTAAGTGATGACTTATAAGTGATAAAATTTGTAGTATTGTAACTATTGTATAATAAATTGCCTGGCGTACATGATCTTGCCAAATCACGATATTATATGTATCAATCCTCTAAAAACATTTGCATTACACTTTTAAGTCTGACATATAAATCCATCTTTGTCGATATATGCAGCCTACATTTGAATTAGTGAAACCTAAATATATGCATTCAACTCACATGTATGAAGACATTTACTTGGAATAATTTTAGTAGAGCAACTCTTTAATATTTGTCTGGTTGAAATTGAAATATGAATTTAAGTACTCAAGTCACGTGTGAAGTAAGCAAGCACTGACAAACCATACTTAGTGCTAATTACTAATTCTAGGGTTGATAAGGTAATAATGTTATTTTAATATAATTAGGTAGAACAAAGATTATTTTAATTTGCAAATATAAAAATAATTAAAATTTAAATAATATTTTTAATAGAGTTGTAATATTTCAATATTAAATTTAGACCATTTAGTTTATTTAAATTATATTCGACTTGATTTACTTCTTTTTAAATATTTTTTGTTTCATCTATTCAACTTTATAATTATTCATTTTTATAACTTTTAGACATTTAAAATTTTTCAAACATGCTTTTACTAACTTGTTCCGTGTATAAAAATTTTTATGGATACCAAAATAGATTACATAAAAATTAATCCTATATTTACAGCATAAATGAAATATCTTTAAATTGAATGCCTCACTCTTTAGCTGCATCCATCTCTACTAATATCTAATTTCTTATTCGATGGTTCTCTTGTAAATTAGTCGTAATATAGTTACTCACCTCGTTAATAAAACTGGCCCTTAACGCCCAGTTTATCTGCAATTCAGACAAGCCTGATGCTGACTAAGAGCATTTTTCTTCACCCTTGAATTGACAACTAAATATTAAAATAAAAGGTCGTATTATATCAAAATTTAAAACTATATACCAATGTTGAAAAATAGTAGATTAATACGGTTAATGGAGTGAACACGATCCATACCATGACGACGAATTTCATCACGTAACAATCATAAACATCATTTGAAAAATGTCATACTTATGTTTAAACGAGCATGTTTTTTCAATTGCGAGTAAAACGGAAATGGTTTTCTTCTTACATCATCAGTGCGACGTAAGTGAGGCGTCTCAATTTGCAGGGTGAGCTGTCTCAATTTGCAGGTTTTTTTTGTAGTTTAGTCTTTATCCTGTCGTGATTTGAAGTCGTTTGTTAGCTTTTAGAAGGCATATACCTTTGTCTCTGCCGTATATCCTGCTACTTTTTACCAATACTTAATAAATTAAGGGGCAATTTTATTTTTAAAATTTTAAAGTTTTATTTAGTTTTACAATAATATCTAAAATTAACAAAAATAATAATATATTATAAAATTTAAAATATGTTTATAATTTACTATAAAATAAAATAATAACAAACAAATTTAGACAAATAAAAACTATATTTTATAAATAGTTCGTTAATTTATTTTATATATCATCGTATTTATTTTGAGAAATTTTGTTTTATGCTATTTAAGGTAAAAAAAAAAGAAAAAATATGTCTTTTAAAAGATAGGTGATGCAATATTATCCCAAATCATTCTTAACACTGTTTCTACATACACAAAAATAATCAAAGATTTGTGGAGATCAACTGAAAAGACTTGTCACAAAAAGGAGTGGAGTGTCAATTGTGTTTAGATGGACAAGAAAAACTAAAAACTTAGCATATATATATATATATAGCTTGCTGAGATGGAAGTCTAAATATCAGAAAAGAGAAAAAGGTACTGAGACCGCTTGCAGAGAATTTACAATCTCTCACAGACGCAGTTCTTCACCTGGCAATGTTTCAAGTACCCTTGTGTTTCGAATTCGAATAAAGCATTCCCGTCGGAGTAATCACTATACCAATCTTCTTCCCTGAATGCATTGTTCTGCATCATTCTTATATAGGGCTCATACCACACTGGGACTTGATCCGACTTATCTATGTCTCCATCAGTAATAGAGCATTCCTAAGAAGAAATTGTCAAAGAAAATACTCTCGGATCGGATATCAGTTGAATTTAATAGCAAAAAAAAGTAACAAAAATAAATATAGATCAAATAAAATAGAACAGGACACAAAGATTTACGTGGTTCGATCAATGTGACCTACGTCCACGGCTAGAGGATGAGCAATTTTACTAGTATGTGGAGAATGTATACAAGTACAAAGACTAGAACAAAAGGCTTTTAAAATTCATCAAATATACATAAAATAACTGAAGAAAAAAGGATGAGAGGATTTGTGCTATTTTGGTGACTGAAGGAGAGGAAGGAACGGTGTGTTTGAAGCTTTAGCAAAATCCTCTATTTATAGGCAAATGTTTGAGCTTCCGTCCAAAAAATTCTGTCAAATTTTCCAACTCTTCGTAATCATCGCTCATGAAAAATCTTAACACAAGCACGCTTGAAAATTTTGGAGATTTTGGCCTAACATGGCCAAAATACAAAGCCTGAAAAGTGGCCATCTATTTTTGACTTAGAGGAGGCCAAAGCATGCAACCAATAACAACCAGTTTTTGACTTATTGGAGGGGGTCAAGGCATGCATTTGTCAACAAATCTCCACCTTGACTTGGTCCCGAACAAGTAGTGATCTGCTCCACCTTCTCCGACAATGCCTCAAAAGGGTTGTTTCACCAACATTGAACACCAATCAAGTCAAAGCATTGCTTGAACTTGTAAATTAGAAGAGCCTTCATTAATATATCAGCAGGATTGTCTTTAGTATTGATCTTCTGAATAAGGATCTTCTTCTCTGCAATAGTATCCCGAATGAAATGATACTTCACATCAATATGATTCTTCCTCTAATGATACATTTGATCTTTCGTCAAATGAATAGCACTCTGATTGTCATAATAAACAGTAGTAATCCCTTGATGTAGAGATAACTCGCCGAATAAACCTCTCATCCATAGTGCTTCCTTGATAGCCTCAGTGACTGTCATATATTCAGTTTTAGTAGTAGATAAAGCTACCATATGTTGTAGAGTAGCTTTCCAGCTAACGAAACAACCTCCAATGCAAAATACAATACTGTCAGAGACTTGCATCTATCGAGATTACCTGCATAATCTGAATCTACAAAACAACTAAAGTGTTGCTGGTTCTACCAAACTCCAAACAAAAGTTTGAAGTGCCCTTCAAGCGTCTAAAAATCTATTTCACCGCCTGCCAATGTTCTTTGCCAGGATTGGCCATATATCTACTAACGACACTAACAGCTTGTGAAATATCGGGACGAGTACATACCATTGCATACATAATACTACCGACGGCACTAGAATACAGAACTCGTCCCATATAATCTTCCTTTTTCTGTGACTGTGGTGCTTGAGCAACAGATAGTCTAAAATGACTAGCAAGAGGAGTACTAATTGCTTTGGCATTTCGCATGCCAAATCTCTTTAAAACTTTATTGAGATAATTCTCCTGGGTCGAGAATAATTTACCAGCTCCTCGATCACATCTTATCTCCATGCCAAGAATTTTCTTTGCTGCTCCCAAATCTTTCATCTCAAATTCACCTTGTAATAAGGCCTTTAAATGGTGAATATCTGTGACATTCTTGGCAGCAATGAGCATATCATCAAAATATAACAATAAATAGATGAATGAGCATCTAACTTTCGGAAGTAAACACAACTATCATACATGTTCCTAGAGAAATCATGACCCAACATAAATGAATCAAACCTCTTATACCACTGTCTTGGAGATTGCTTTAATCTGTATAAGGATTTCTTTATCAAACACACTTGATCTTCGTTTCCTACAACTTCAAAACCTTTAGCTTGTTTCATATAAATCTGCTCATCTAATTCGCCATGTAGGAATGCTATCTTAATATCAAGTTGTTCTAATTCCAAATCAAACATCGCAACCAATGCAAGTAATACACGAATAGAGCTATGTTTCACTACTGGTGAGAAAACATCATTAAAATCATCAACTTATACCTGAATGTAGTCCTTTGCAACTAAATGTATCTTATACCTTGCATTTTCAACACTTGAAGTACTTTCTTTTCTTTTGAAGATCCATTTACAACCAAAACTTTTCTTACCCTTTGGTGACTTCACTAGAACTCAAGTATCATTGTTATGTAGAGATTCCATTTCTTCATTCATGGCCACCACCTACTTATCAGCATCAACACTTGAAACTGCCTCTGTATATGTGGAAGGTTCACCGTCTCCACCTGTTTCCTGTGCCACTGATAAAGCATATGCAATTAAATTTTCATATATCTGTGGTGGTCGAATCTCCCGTCTTGGTCTGTCTCTGACTATAGAATGTTCTTCTTCTACTGGTTCATCTTGAACATGATCAGGATCTGGTTCATCAACTTGATATGTCTGATGTGTAGAAGACGTTTGTGAAGGACTTGAACTACTAATTTCTAACTCCACCTATTTTTGTGTACTATCCTCTTTTCTAAATTATAGGGAGTGCAAGAGTTTTTTCTAGGATACAATATAGAGGACTCGTTAAATGTAACATCCCTACTAATTACAAATTTAGGTGACTTGGGATCAGGACACCACAAACGATATCTTTTCACCCCTGAAGCATAACCAAGAAAAATACATTTCTTAGCCCTAGGCTCTAACTTTCCCTCATTTACATGCATATATGCTAAACACCTAAATATTCTTAAAGTAGAGTAATCAACATGAGTACATGACCAAACTTCCTCCGGAGTCTTGAAATTAAAAGGAGAACAAAGAGAGCGGTTGACTATGTAGCAAGCTATAGCAATGACTTCTGCTCAAAAATCAAGTGTCAACTCTGTATTAGAGATCATACACCCAGCCCTTTCCAAAAGAGTCCGGTTCATGCGCTCGATGACTTCATTTTGTTTTGGAGTCATTATAACAGTGTAATGCGGAGCAATTCCTTCATTCTTGCAAAATTCATTGAATTCACCTCCACAAAATTCCAAATCATTATCTGTTCGTAACCGCTTAACATGTTTTCTTGTTTGCTTTTCAATCAAAACTTTCCATTGCTTAAAGGTTAAGAAAACAAAATTTTTATGTTTCAAGAAATACACCTAAACCTTCCTTGAGTAATCATCAATAAAAGTCAACATATATCAGGCACCACCTTTAGATGGAACACAAGAGGCCCCCCAAAGATCAGAATGAATATAATCTAAAGTACCTTTAGTTTTGTG
>JANQBM010000003.1:4806331-4817031 GCA_025594535.1 Erythroxylum domingense
TTCATAATTATCCCCTAATTTACAGGGAATACAATCGTGTAATCTGTCTATATATTCCTGCCATTGTATATTATGAAAAGATCACTGAAATCAATGAAAAATTTTTGATTCTCTGATTAAACAGCGTTCCATGGCACTATTAACATAGTTCATCGGAATTACCTCAATGTCTGCTGTTATGTTCTGTTTTGCAGCGAAATCAAACATCTCTTGTGTCTCTTTCATTCCTCCGATACCACTACCACTCACCAGCTTCCTCCCTGCCAAATTTCCCACAACAATTGTTAAGATACAAAGTTTATTGATGTATTTACTGTGCTCGAACTAGGTGTTAAATGGTTAAAAAAAGAAATAAGAACGTACCCATTAGCAGAGGGAAGATTGGAAGCTCAAGTGGTTTTTCAGGTGCGCCCACCATGACCAATTTTCCATGAGACTTCAGTAGACTGATCAATGGCAAAAGATGATGTACTGCAGACACTGTATCAATTATACCATCCATTGTGTTCATTGCAGCCTACGTATATTGTAGATTTATATATGTAAGAAACTAAGAAGAGTTACCAGGAAAAAAAAAAAAAAAGAGTCAGTAAGAACTTCCTCATTGAAGGTTTAAGTACCTTCATCTGATTTTGGTCATGGCTAATCAAAAATGAGTCAGCACCCAGATGATCCATGGCTTCCTGCTTCTTTTTAGGAGAGGTACTAATGACTGTGACCTTGGCTCCCATTGCTTTAGCAAATTTAACAGCCATATGACCTAATCCACCAAGCCCAACCACACCCACATGCACTCCAGGTTTGTCTAGACCATAATATCTCAAAGGGCTATAAACTGTAATCCCAGCACACAACAGAGGGGCACCAGCATCAAGAGGATAGTTATCAGGAACTCGAACAACAAAATGCTCATCAACAACCATTATGTCTGAGTAGCCACCGTATGTGGGTGTTCCATCATAGTACTTGGAACCGTAGGTTCCAATCATTTTTGGACAGTAGTTCTCAAGATCATTATTGCAGTTGTCGCAGGAGTGGCAAGATCCAACCATGCAGCCTACACCTACTTTATCCCCGATCTTGAATCTCTCCACTTTGCTCCCCACCTCTGTAACTACTCCCACAAACTCGTGCCTGTAATTTAATCAAATTATAATGTAAGCACACGATATCTAGTAGAGAAGAATGATTTTGCAGTAGTTGACAACTAGCTGTTACAAGAGAAACATACCCAGGAACCAGAGGATAAGTGGAAGTGCCCCATTCATTCTTGATCATGTGAAGGTCCGAGTGGCATATCCCACAGTACAGCACTTTGAATGTAACATCTTTCTCTCCTGTGGCCCTGTAGAAATTATGTCATAAGAACGAACATTACAACTCTATTCTTCAATATAGCTTCTGAATTTCTGATGTTTAAGCTTCAGACTAAACAAGAAAGGGGAACGAAGGGGAAGGTCTTTGAGAATGAAATTTATGATATAGAAGGAACAGGTAAGCGAAAGAACCTCCTGGAAAATTTGAATGGAGATAGGACGCCCGAAGTGTCTCTTGCCGCCCATCCAAGGGCCTGCTTTGTTTGCATCTCCTCTTGCACTTTGGTCACCATTTTCGCCGATTCCTTGCTTGAACTTAAAAGAAACACCTCTTAAGATTCTACAATTTGCACTATGGTAGATTGTAGAGTAATCCCTGAGCCTCTGCTCCTCTATGCATCAATTGCTAGAAGCCTAGTGTGTCCATGTATTTATAGTCGAAGTTCATTCAAGTGGACGTGCTTTGTTTGCGGATCAAGTTAGTTCTGCATGTGGTGACGTATCAGGTGAGCTCAGTAAAGTCAACATCAAAAATATGGTCCAAATCTTTCTACTTTCGGTAGCCAAAAGTCTACTATTTTCCTTTGTAAAAAAAATGTTGAACTCCAACATTAGAAGCCCCCATCCCGTGCCCTCAGGATTGGTGATGATGTAAATCGTGGGATATGTCTCAATTGACCAAGGACTTGAGCTTACTCACTGATCTCACTATACAAAGAGCCTAAATTTTAAAGGTTGCCCCCAAGATTCGAACCTCTACTCTGCAGGTCGCCAGTATAGCAGACACTACACCTTCCAAACCTTTGCCAGTTGAGTTATGCCCTGGGGGCACTATTTTCCTTTGTAGATATCATTTCATGGAAAGTTACTTGCTGATGAACATTGACTTTAAATTCTCCTAAAGCATTTGAAATCATAATATTTGTCAATAAAATTATGCTTTGTTACCGAATCTTTGTCTCCACCAACACTTATTGTTGACAAATTTATGTAAAATAAAGTCATCAAAATATATGACCCTCTAAAACAAACCTTTTGAATATTTATATTAACTTATAGCTGTAAGTTAATTGGCTCATTGTTATATTAACTAAGAACAAAACACAATTTCTATTCACAATCACATTTTCACATCGATAATTAATTTACTTGAAACTAAATATACTAAATCAAAATTTAGAAACTAATTATTTTATCAAAATTATTTTAAAAACTTGGGTGAATCTCATTACTTTTTATAGATATGAACTCAAAATAAAATGTAATTATTTGTTATGCCTAAAAAATCTATATTTGGAAAATCACAATCTTTTTTTGAAAAATAAAAGGAAAATATATATTTGAACCAACATTACAATGAGTTCAAGACTATAAACAACAAAAGAAAGCAAATCTAACACAACTTATTTACATAACCAAGCTAAAGGTGCCAAATATACTCATGTCATCAGATAAGGTAGTGTGCAGATTTTTTGTTATTAAAAAAGATCGAATTCAATTAATTATGTTCTCCGCAACCCAATAGGCTCCAGTTTCCTTATAAGCAAATAATCGGGAGTTACACTCCTTCCAAAGGTTGTAGATGGTAGAAAGAAAGGCGCCTTGATAGATGATAGAAATAGGATAACTTTTCTGGGAGTATCCAATAGCCCAAGCAAAAACGTGGTCCCAAGCGTAGGGAGAGCCCGTTCCTGGTAACAAATGTAGGATCCTACTCTAAACCACTTTTAAGTATGAGCATAAGAAAAAGAGGTGATTACGATCTTCAGCTTCCAATTTACACAAAGAGCAAGTAGTGTCAACATTTCCATACAAATGATGTTTAGTCTTGAGTTTATTAAGGATAGCAAGCCACGATATGAAGGATGCCTTAGGATAGATAGAATTATGCCATAAAAGAGAAGAACAAGGTGCCTTAGTTAATCCTCGAGTATGTAGTAGATGATAAGACTTGTTGGTGAACCGCCCATTAGTTTCCAACTTCCACAAGATGGTATCATCCCGTAGCACATCAGGAATAGAAGATAAAATTGGAGATAGAGTATTGAAACCTCTTAAAGTACCCTGCCATTGGCCATTACAAAGAAGGGAAGAGACCCTCAGGTTCAGAGGAATTCTATTACTCAAATGCCAAATACGAGGATGCAAAATAAGTGGACTGTAGTCTAGCCAGTTGTCAAACCAAAACTAGGTCCAACTTCCATTACCAACCTGGTGCTTAATGCAATAAATTATGTCACAGATATGCAAAATTTAGATCAAAATCTAAGAATATTCCTTCATAATGCCAACTTACTAGAAGTTACCATTGTGGAAGTGGTACTCATGAAGCCATTTAACCGATAATGCATTATAATCATTATACAACCTTCAGAGTCTCTTACACATTAAGACTTTTTTAGTAGAGTCAATAGACTTAATACCCAAACCTCCAAACACCTTAAGGGTTACCACCTCACTCCATTTAACTTTAGCATTTGTAGCTTTGTTGAAACTCCCAGACTAAAGAAAGGCTTTTGGGATTCTGTCTATGTCCTTTAAGCTCCTTTGGGTAAAGCTATATGGGCTACCTAATATAAATGCAAGCTACTCAAGACAGAAATAATTAGAGTAAGTCTAGCAGCATAAGATAGGAACCTGTTTTGCCAAGCTTGCACCCTTTTTGTAATTTTTTCCAATAAAGGTAGACACTCTAACCGAGATGTTTTAGAAGAGGAGATGGGAACATCCAAATAATAGTATGTGCTAGGGTGAGATTTCAACACCACAGTCTGTCAAATAAGGTCCTGATTACGCACATCAACTGAGATATACACACTACTTTTTTCCGAGTTAAGATAGAGCCCAGACCAATCCACGAATAACATCAAGGCATGCTTAATCATAGAGAATGAGTTTTAGTGCTACTAAGAAGCAAGAGATCATCAGTATAGATAAGACGAGTAAGCTTAAGGGTGTCACATTTGAAGTGATATTAGAACCTATTATTGCATTCTGTAAACTTAGTGATTAACCTGGAGAACCCCTCTATAACCAAAGAGAAAAGATAAGGCGATAGAGGGTCCCCTTGTCGAATACCCTTAGCTATCTAGATCAGTTCGGTTAGGATCTCATTGACAAGAATACTCAAAGAAGGAGTTTGGATACAAACCATAATCCAATCAATGAACCGAGGCGGTAGCTTAACAGTTTCAAGGCATAAGTGAATGAATCGCCAACTAACCGTATCAAAAGCCTTGAAGAAGTTGACCTTAATTAAACAACTTCAGAGATGTTTGCCTGATTTGTACTCTTTTAATAGCTCCTATAAGATGAGGATGTTATTCCCAATGTTCCTCCCCTTGATGAAAGCTCCTTGTGCTAGATTGATGATGTTGGTGATGGCCACTTTTAGCCTCTTTGCTAAGATCTTAGAAAATTTTTTATATATGGTATTACAATAGGAAATTGGTTTAAAATCAGACATATTTTGAGGGTGTTGCTTTTTAGGAACTAAGCAAATATATGTATGGTTTAACTCCTTAAGCATCTTCCCAAATTCAAAGAATTCCAATACCAAAGAAGAAACCTGCTCATATGTGATATCCCAAGTCCTTTGGAAGAATAAAGCAGTAAAACTGTTAGGACCAGGTGCTTTGGAGGGTTTCATAATGAAAAGGACTTGTTTGAAATCCTCACGAGTAATAGGCCGCATCAGTTGTTTCAAGATGTTAGGTTCAACCAAAGCCTCCATTAAAGTGGTCATATTAAAACTTGGCAAGGAAGAGGAATCTTCACCCATCAATTTTGCAAAATGTGTCCGAGCCAACTCCTGCAATTGAGGTTAAGAAGAGTAAGTGTGGCCTCTATTATCCCTAAGAATTGATATTGTATTGGTATTCTGACAAGCCAATGGGGAAGCATGAAAAAACTTAGAATTGGTATCCCTATCCTTGAGCCAGTTTAACCGAGCCTTTTGGTGAAGAATGGATTTTTGAAGCTATAAGGCTTCAATGTAATTGCGGAGGTAGTAGCTTTCCGTAATATGGAGGAAAACGTTATGGGGATTATGGTAGCAAGCGTCTTGAGCTATCAAGAGCCTCTCCCTTAAGTTAGTTGTATCCAGATACCTTCGAGATAGGAAACTTTTTAGTTCAACCTTTACCTTCTTCAATTTTTGCATTAATTGAAAGGATTTGTAACCAACCACATCAATTGACCAACACCTATCCACCAAGTCATTAAATTCCTCCATCTCAGTGAGAGCATTAACCAAAATAGGGCATCAGGTTTTGGGCTCTCTTCTAATCTCTTGATCAACATGAAGGAGTGATCAGAGAGGAGATTGTCCCCAAATACACATACGAGTGGGAGAAATGACCCAACCAAGCTGAATTAATAAGATCTCAATTTAGCTTTTTTCGAATTAGAAAATCCCCCTATTGGTTATTCGACCAAGTTAGCTTCCAACCTAAGGCCTTCAAATCCACCAAATCCACCACGGAAAGGAAAAAGGAGAGTTCCTTCGTTAACCCAGTATTAAATAATCTCCCCCCCCCCCCCTTCAATTTTAGTTGAAAAGAGAGAACAGTTAAAGTCTTCGACAACCAACCAAGGTTTATCCACAGTACGCTACATCCAACTAAGGTCCGACCATAGTTTCTGTCGTTGAAACCCAAAATTAGAGGCATAATTGATAGTAAGAAAAAAAAACCTCTTATCTGAACCCCTTAAATGACAGTGAAGATGTATAAGTTGGTCAAAAGAGTCCAAAAGTTGAATTGCCAGAAGAACACAGTTATATAAATAGACTATCCGACCATTATAATGAGAAGAGTGGTTGGAGATGATCTCACAGTTAGCTCCTAAAAATTTCTCCCCGAATAAGTAGGAGGGGTATTTTATTTTAGTTTCCAATATCCCTATAAACTATTGTTTATATTACCGTACCATTTCCTGGTCCAAAACTTTTTTCACAGGATCGTTTAACTCACGAATATTTCAAAAAAGAACAATCATGATTGGGAAGAGGAACCCTCATATTTTATGTTTTTCTTACGCTTCTGCCCGACTGTCGCTGTGGGGGTTGCACACTGAAATCCCCAGGGATAGCTGGGAAATTATCCTCCTCTGTCAATGAATTACATTCCAGCTCAAGAGAGGGATGAGGGCCATCAATCAGAAACAAATCAGCTTTAGGTACCGAACAGGGAGCCAAAGGGACAGAGGTCATGCCACAAATGTGTGGAGTAACAATGGAGGCAACGGTCTGGGGTTTAGCACCACGTTACCAAGAACGTCCACCATACTATCACAAACCTCCAAGTCAATTGCAAAGTCAAAAAGAGGGGTTAAAGCCTCAATATCCCCAGTGATTTCCTTAGGAACCTTGGGCTTCTCCACCTGTGCACTAAGGCTCTCCACAAGGTCAACACCGACAACACACAATGGGGGACTACATACAGGCTGGCCTCCCAACTCAACATCAGCCCCATCCTTACCATGCTGGGCATCAATATCCGACACATATTTATCCTCAGAACTAAGATCAGAATGCCAACCAGATAACAACATACGACCAGTAGGAACCCATTGCCTAGTTCAAACATTTGGCTTCCAAAGGTAACTGATGGGGATAACCATTTTTTCCACTCCACCTTTATCATCCAATCGAAGGATAAGGAGACTGTCAGGCCATGTAGCTATTTTAGGGATTTCGATACACATTTTCGCATATCTAATAGGATCCATCGAAGCTATATGAAAGTTCATACATATAGGGCGTCCAAGAGCACTTGCCACATCGCTCAAGCCATAAATGGTCCAATATTCCAACGATAGGTTGTGAAACTGAACCCATATGGGAATAACATCTATGAGACTTCGATCCAAGTCTAATCTCGGTCTTCATTGCTCAAGAAACAACAATTGACCACCAAAATGCCATGGACCAAGCTCAACAATTTTTGACAGATTAGAATTAACAAAAAATTTGAACAAGAAGGTACTGTCCTCATGAAGCATGACTTTCTGGAGTCCTTTTTTGGTCCACCTCGCCTTTGCCCAGGCATTAACTTCCGAAAATGCTGGCCACTTAAACCAAAAGAAGCCCACTAGAGCCGACGACAAAGCACCCTCCCTGACTTTTAGCACATCAATGGGAGGAGAGAGAACCCCCTCTTTCAACACATCTTGAAAATGTTGTAAGTCACCCCTGTTATGTTGCTTGTGGAGAGCTTTACCCCAAGGACCAGCAGAGAACAAAGGAGCAAGAGGAGCCCCTTCCTGATCGGAGCCGTTGAAGATGAACCGCTTAAAGACCCACGAAGGGCGTCACGTTGAAGATGAACCACTCAAAGGCCCACGAAGGGCATCACGAAAGAGGAAGATAAAGTCCTCCTATTAAGGAGGAGCTACATCATCCACCCTAGGGGGCAGGTGAGAACTCCTAGCTGGAGGAGTGAGTAAAACTGTGGACTCAGATCTAGGGTTCCGACCAGTGATAGGGTAGTCTAGCATTGCCAGAAAAAGGGGGGTGGAGTCAAGGGTAAAATGGTAAATCTAATGAGAAGTCAGAGGGTCAATCTTTGTTGCTGTAACTTCCAGTGCAAATCTTGGGGAAATCACAATCTTCCAACCGTGAATCAATCAACAGCTTCGCATCCATCCATTTTCAGTTTAAGAACATAGAAAAAAGAGAATATTATGCATATTCCGAACCCTGATTAGTCTTTCCACTGAATTAGGATCACCATTGTTAAGAATCCTTACTCGTCTGCTTGAATTAGATCCAGTATAGCCCATGTAGTGTGGACCAAATTTGTTATGTTCCCTTCAAAAGGTACATATTTTTGTAATTTACAGCCATCGCAAAGTTAGGGATCACAAGTCCGTAAACTTCTCAACGAGAACCAATCTTTCCTTCTGCATAAATCAACCCATCAATCGAAATTTCCTATTTTTTTTATCTCAGAAACAATTCATACACCCCCTTCTCAATCATCCAAAGCCTAAGGCTATGTTTGGTTGGAGGTAAGGTTTTTAATAGAATGAAATGAAATGGTTTATAATGGAATGGAATGTAAATAGATGTAATATTAGAAAATTATTGTTGGGAGGGATGGAAGGTTTCATAATGTAATATAGTGAAATGTTATTTGGAAAAAGAGTTTATAATGTAATATAGTGACAAGTTGTTTATCATTTTATATTCCATCTTGAAAAAAAACGTAGGGGTATAGTAGTTTCGTAAAATCTTCGATTTATCGTAATCATTTCTAGCACATCAAAAACCAGAAAAATTAAACGCATAAATATAAATCAACACCGAAATTTGGTAACGTAGTTCGACACACGTTGCCTACATCTACGAGGCCCTCACCCAGCTTAATTCTTACACCAACGACAATAGTTTTATATAAGATTTTACTGAGCCGATACCACTTAACCCTTAACACTATTCCTCATCCTCACTGCCCGTGAAAGAATTTCATACCTAATAATACGACCGCCTCGTACTAACATCAACAGAGGATTTTTCTCAACAATTTTATAACGAAAGAGCATTAAATAAATAACTCAAGTGGTTTAACAAAAGTCAACATAAATAAGAACACTTGAAAAAGAAACAAAGAACAATTTCCCAATGTTTTCGGCTCTTCTGAAGATTAATCTGACTGTTGTTCACTAATGACACTAATTGATTCACAAAGTCACAACTGTATCGTTAACACATTCACTTACCAAGATACACGCAGCCCACAGAAAAATCATTAGCAATTATTGCTTCCCAAGATGGAGTTATAAACACGCACTACATACAGTCAACCAAAAATGATGTAGCCAAGATGTCACACACCTATAAAGTCGCACCTACCCAATCTGCCACTACCTTGAAATATTCTACACTCCACTTAAACATGATTTGATACACACGTACTTCTATTCCAGTTTTCACTCACACACCTTCAGCCAATCATCAAACTAAGCAATCACGCAACATCCCTTAAGTCACTAAAATCATTAGATCAAGGCTTCATAATTCACCCACAGTTGCAATCAACACTGAAACCAAAGAATCACCAAAATCACTCGAGTGTATTGTAGCAAAAGCAAGATCATGCACACCTTATCAAGTGAACACCCAACCAAAATCTTCACCAAATCACTAACGTTTCAAGTGCAAAAGCTGGGTCACGTACATAGGAATCTTTTTTACAAGAAAATCAGCCACGCTCCTTTAGCTATCTCACAGTATACTCCACACAGCAACAATATGATGTGCCTATACATGCTCTATCAACCAATCAAGACACCAAAAAGAAACTCACTCACGCAAGCCTACCTTGCTTCATCAGGAAGAAACACGAAGACTATCCATAATCTACTTGAACTTCAATTAGAGATAGACTTCTAATTTCACTACAATTCTTATACTAGAGTCCAACACAAATAAGGAGTGTTACTTATTTATACCATATCTTGATTTGGATTTTTAAACATTATCTTGAAAACCCAATAATCAAATATGCCAAAATTAAATAATTGAGATAATAAATATCCTAACAATTTCCACCTTTTTGGCATTTTTATCACAAATAAGAAACTTTTCTTGAATCATATAATCGAATATTTATAAGTATTGAAGTCATAATACTCCCCCTCAATCTAACATCACATTCCAAAAAAACATCCATTAAATTCTTCAAATTCAAGAAACATACAAAGAAATAATAATGAACAATTATCCAATCATCCATTTTATCCCCATTGGGAAAAAAAGATGCTAAAAAACAAGACTAACAGTCACAGAGATACCTTAAAATCTACCCCTGAATTGAACAGTCACCAAAAACAATCTGATGTCTCTCCCTTGGAACAAAACAATACCAAAACGAAGAATGCCTTCAATGTGATCAATCTTAACAAATAAAGAAGCCTAAAAATTAGCAACAAGTGCAGTGGAAGAATCATAAGCACGTAGGGCAATAGCAGAAAGCTAAGATGGCAATTTACTACCAGTTAATACATATGCCAACATATCATTGCTCACTTCAATTCCATCTTCATAAGACTGATCAAATTTATAAACTCCATCATCAAGCATAGCCTCATGTACACATCAATCAGCTGAACGTTAGAAAACTCATAAATAAAAGCTCAGAAAGCCTAAACGATAACTTCATGTAACAGTTTGAAGTATATTAATGTGTGTGCAATGAATTGCACTAATGGATTGTGCAGGTTAAAAGTCCGCAATCAGGCGGCAGTCAGGCGTTCCAGCAAATGCTAAACTGGAGCGTACTGTGAGTGACCTAGATGGTTCCTTAATCTTTGTGTTTCTTATATTTCTTACTAATTGTGGAGAATAATGGAGGGAATTGCGATTGATTGTGAATTCCGGAC
>JANQBM010000003.1:4817131-4840010 GCA_025594535.1 Erythroxylum domingense
TTGGTGTATTTTTTATTTCAATAAAATATTTTATTTTTATTTATTCTTATAAAATTTTCATCTTATTTATTATATTCTGATTTTATAGCGGTTCACTACCGATTGAACCTCTAAACTTTAAACCTTTCCTTCAACCGGTTCGATCTCTGGTCCGATTTTTAAAACATTGTTGTTGGCTCACAATTAACAGAAACAAAACAACGGTAAGAGTTTTCAAAGTGAAGAATTGTATGTGAAGGGTAATCAGGATCGCGAGAGGAAGGAGAACAAAGATGGCTCGGGAAAACGACATTCAAGGTCTAAGTCCAAAGGAAAGAAAGGCTTGTGTTGTCACTCATGCAAGCATATAGGCCATTTTAAGAGAGACTGTCCAAACAGGGAGCAGAAGAATGATAAGAAAAAGGGAAAAGGCAAAGATACCGAAAATTTTGCTAATGTAGTATAGAGGGATGACTCAGAATACAGCAATGGAGACATGCTCTCAGTATCATCAAGTCAGTTAACCAATCAGTGGATTCTAAATACAGGATGTTTGTATCACATAACACCCAACAGAGACTGGTTTAAATCATATAGGTCGGGAAATTTTAATTTGTTCACTTAGGAGATGACAAAGTGTGTACAATTATCGGAGTTGGACAGATCATAATCAAGATGTATGATGGAGTCGTGAGGACGTTGTGTGATCTTAGACATGTTCCAAAATTGAAGAACTTGATTTCCTTAGGGACATTGCACGCAAATAGTTTAGAGTACAAATCTGGGATTGGTGGAAGCATCAAGGTTATTAAGGGTGCATTGACTGTGATGAAAGGGATGAAGATTGTTAGAAACATCTACAAGCTGATAGGAAAAACAGTTGTAGGTGGAGTTAACGTTGTGGAGTGAGAGGACAACACTACACTATGGCACATGAGGTTGGGTCATCTAAGCGAGTGTGGGATAACAGAATTGCATGACCGGGGTTTATTGCAGGGAGTCAATAGCTGCAAGTTAGACTTCTGCAAGTTCTACGTGCTTGGAAAGCTGTCTAAAGTGAGTTTTAAAACTGGTAAGCACAAGACAGAAGGTATATTAGATTATATACATTCTAATGTATGGGGACCTACCAAGGAAGTATCAATGGGTGGATCTCGCTATTTTGTCATGTTTATTGACAATTTTTCTAAGAAGATCTGGATGTACTTCATGAAACCGAAGTCAGAAGTCTTTGCAAAGTTCAAAAGGTGGAAAGCTAAGGTAGAGAATCAGACAGGAAGAAAAATCAAGTACTTGAGGTCAAACAATGGTACAGAGTACACATATTCACAGTTTCATAAGTTTTGTGAGGAACATAGCATTCAGAGGCACTTTACAGTGAGAAAGACACCACAGCAAAATGGAGTTTCGAAAAGGATGAATAGACCCATCATGGAAAGAGCTAGTTGTTTGAGGTTGAATGCGAGGCTTCCCAAAGGCTTCTAGGCAAAAGTTATGAGTATGGCGTGTTTTCTCATCAATAGATCACCATGGGTTTCACTGGAAGGGAAAACTGCAAAAGAGGTATAGACAGGAAACATTGTTGATTATTCTAGTTTGAGAATTTTCGGTTGTCCTGCATATATGCATGTTCCCAATGATGAGAGATTGAAATTTAACTCTAAGTCAAGAAAGTGTATTTTCTTGGGTCATGTAAAAGGAATAAAAGGGTACAAGTTCTGGGATCCAAAGGCCAGTAAGGTGGTGATTAGCAGAGATGATGCGTTTGATAAGAAGTCCATGGTACAAAAGACTCATGAAGAACTTAGTCCAAAAATAGGAGAAAGCAGCATTAGTTCAAGGCTAGTGAAGGTGGAGTTAGAACGGAACATATCAGATGGTGATATGGTAGAAAGTTCTAGTACGAGGGCTAATGGTTCCAATACACCTATAAGACAGTAGCAAACTATAGCCAATGGTTGACCGAAACACACCATCAAACCCCCTGTGAGGTATAACCTTGAAGATTTGGTTACATATGCACTCACCATTAGTAGTGGAGACCAGGTTTCTTTTTAGGAGGCTTTGAGTAGTCAAGAGAAAAGTGGTTGGATGGGTGCTTTGGTGGAGGAGATGGAGTTACTCCATAAGAACCAAACTTGGGAGTTGGTTGAGCATCCTGAAGGGAAGAGAGCTATAGGGTGTAAGTGGGTGTACAAGAAGAAGCCCGCAGTATCAGAAAAAGAGGGGGAGAGATTCAAGGCTCAGTTGGTAGCAAAGGGTACTTGAAAGGGATAAGTTATGATAAGATATTTTCTCCAATGGTTAGACATACATCTATTAGGGCAGTATTGGCACTGGTAGCCAGTTGGGATATGCACTTAGAACAAATAGATGTGAAGATAGCATTTCTTCATGATAATATGGAGGAAGAAATCTACATGGTAAACCAGATGGGTTCAGTCAACCTGGACAAGAACACTTAGTTTATAGGTTGAAGAAATCGATATATGGGTTGAAATAGTCTTCATGACAATGGTATAAGCGATTTGACTCGTACATGATCAAGCTTGGATACATGCGATATGAGTATGATTGTTGTGTGTACGTCAAGAGCCTTGGTAGTAATTCGTTTATTTTTTTGCTACTATATGTGGATGATATGTTAATTGCTATGAAGAATATTCATGATGTGATGGACTTGAAGGCTTTATTGGGGTAAGAGTTTGATATGAAGGACTTAGGTCCAGCTAAGAAGATTCTTAAAATGGAGATTTATAGGGATAGAGGCTCTAGAAAGTTGTGGTTGTCTCAACGTAGTTATATTGAGAAGGTGTTGGACAGATTTAGGATGAACAGTTGCAAGCTTGTCAGTACTCCATTGGCGAATCACTTCAGAATGTATCAAGAGCAGTGTCCTAAAACTGATGACGAGGTGGATGACATGTCAGGAGTTCCTTATACAAGTGTCGTAGGATGCTTGTTGTATGCGATAGTTTGCACACAACCAGATTTGGCATAGGTTGTGAGTCAGGTTAGCAAGTTCATGGTGAAGCTTGGTAGACAGCATTGGGAATCAATCAAGTAGATTTTCAGGTATCTGAAAGGTACCATTGATTATGGCATTATGTTTGGAAGTGAGCGTGGTGATATGTCAATTGTGGGATATGTAGATTCAGACTATGTAGGTGACTTAGATAATAGAATGTCTACTACAGGGTATGTGTTTACTCCTGCAAGAGGGCCTATCTGTTGGAAGTCTACAGTATAGTCTATCGTGACTTTATCAACAACCGAGACAAAGTATATGGCATTAGTTGAAGGAGCTAAAGAAGCCTTATGGCTCACTGGTTTGGTGAAGGAACTGGGTACTGAACAAGGTGGAGTTCAGGTATAATGTGATAGTCAGACTGTCACCCATTTAGCCAACAACTAGGTTATCATGCACGGACAAAGCATATAGATCTAAGGTTTCATAAGATCAAGGAGTTGATAGTATCTAGTTAGATATTGTGGCAGAAAGGTCATACTTCAGAGAATGTTGTTGACATGTTGTTGAAACCAGTTACAATTGATAAGTTCAAGCATTGCTTGAACTAGATCAATGTTTCTAGATGCGAAGCATGATTGGAGTGCCCAACCTATCTGGTGTGAGAGAAGACACAGAGGTGTATTCATTTTCATGGAGGGCATATATTCGCAAAGGTGGAGTTTGTTGTGTATGTGGCTCATATACTAGTAAAGGGGCAGGTGTTCGAGCAGAGTACGATACAGGATTGACAGTTTTAGGAGTCATCCGTAAAACGTCATACAGACATACGGATGACGTAGCAACATGGTGACGTGGGTTTTAAATCGTGTCCTGTTGTAACTGTACAGCTATTTTTAGGATTTTATACAAAACCTAATGTACCCTATTTGTGCAAGTTGAATAATACGAAAAGCCGCTTCACTTCTGAGGACGTAGGAAACACACGGTTTTTAAACCTCGTTAAATTTTGTGTTCTTCATCTTTCTTTAAAATATCTTTTACTGTTTATTACTCAACAACTAGTATCAGAGAGTGCAGTTGAGATGACAATAAATCGTATTGCGAAATTCGACGCGATGAAGTTTGATGGAACTGGAAACTTCGGGTTATGGCAACGACGGGTGAAGGATTTATACAGGATTGATAGTTTTAGGAGCCATCTGTATGACGTCGTACGAACATGCAGATAACGTGGTAACATGGTGATGTGGGTTTTAAATTGTGTCATGTTGTAACTGTAAAACTGTTTTTAGGGTTTTATACAAAACCTAATGTACTCTATTTGCACAAGTTGAATAATACGAAAAGTTGCTTCACTCTCGAGGATGTAGGAAACACACAATTTTCGAACCTCGTTAAATTTTGTGTTCTTCATCTTTCTTTAAAATCTCTTTTACTGTTTATTACTCAACAACTGGTATCAAAAAGTGTGGTTGAGATGGCGATGAATCCTATTGCGAAGTTCGACGAGACGAAGTTTGATGGAACTGGACGGGTTATGGCAACAACAAGTGAAGGATTTGTACGGGATTGACGATTTTAGGAGTCGTTCGTACAACGTCGTATGGACAACTTGGCAATGTGGTGATGTGGGTTTTAAACTGTGTCCTATTGTAATTGTACAACTATTTTTAAGGTTTTATACAAAACCTAATGTACCTTATTTGCGCAGTTGAATAATATGAAAAGCTACTTCACTCCTGAGGATATAAGAAACACACGGTTTTTGAACCTCGTTAAATTTTGTGTTCTTCATCTTTCTTTAAAATCTCTTTTACTATTATTACTCAACAAAATGTATATTGTGTAAACATACCAATGGATGAGTGATATGGACTTACTCAGCATGTTTTGACTCCCTCAACTCTATTTTTTTGTCATTTCCTACCAACTTCATAGCAGTAACTTCAAGTAGAGCCAACTACAATATATCTACTTTTATGTATGTTTTTCATTTGTTTTCACATGTATTTATACTATAGTGTGCCTAATAGTATGATTAAGTATGTTGAAAATTTTTCTTTGCTAATATTGTTATCTATGTTTGTACTTCGCCCATATTTTCACTTATTTTTGAGATTTTGCATATATTTATATCACTAGTAATCAAGTTTAAGTGTGATATGAGAGCTTCGACTTTCAGATTTTACGTGTTGGTCAAGTGCTTGTTTTGGTCATGGCAATTAATTTCGTAAAATTTTGATGTTTTAGATGTGTTAATCCATACTTTCTTTTTTTGTCATGGCACTTTCTAAAGATTACATATCATCAAACTTTTGGGAGATCCTCTCAAGCAAAGCTCTGACAATGGTTGTCTCTCCAATGCTAGCATGTGCCAGATTCCTACTAAGTGAGTATTTTCTGACCCCTACATAAAAATGATTCAATTTTTCAAATTCGCGAGTCAATTCCAACTAAGTTAGAGTCGCCACTTGGGGACATCTGATATAGTTTCTCCAAAATATCCTTGACGATTTCTTCGACAAGTTTGGAATCAGGCCTATTAATCAATGAAAATAAAGGTTGAATTGGAACCAAACTCAAAGTTAAACGAAAACAAACCATTGCCTCGAAGTAACAAGAGATAGATTTCTGATGTTCTTGGAGGATTGGCAACCTTGGAAACGAGAGTAAGTGTTGCTTTGTTAACAATTTTTAAAAAGTTTTTGTTATGGAAAACTTTCGGGTCATGGCTTTGTTTCTTGTCAGTTTTATTTCTAGACTAGCTATTATGAACAAACTTTACCTGGTGACCCTAGAGTCCCAGCTAGATTGAGAGGTAGCGATCGACAAGGCTTCTTTCCACTTGGCGACTTTCTCGACTATCCCCCCTCCGACCTTCTTCCTCGAAGCTTCTTGATGGTTAGCTATGACTTCTGCGAAACATCCACTATCTTGTTTTATATGGGACGCAACGGCAACACTGTTTGACCAAGTGCATACATGCATTCGAGTATCTTCACCACTTCGTCCAAGCACCACATGGAATCTGCAAAGTTCTCTGAGAAAATGATTACAGAAACTGCTGATTCTTCTATTGTATTCAAGAAGGTCGCTAGATTGTGCCCTCTATCAAGTTGATCGTCCATGAATGTTTTGATTTGTCTGCGAGAAAAAGCATGATATAGATGGCTGGTGAAACTATCACGAGTTTCCCCTTTGAAACTCAAGAAAACATCGTACTTCCGTGGTCCGGTGTTATAAGACTTGGAACTTGATATGGAAGAGAAAGAAGAAAAGGACGAGGAGTGGTGGAGAGAAGAAGATGAAGTGAAAGACACTGTTGAGCTAACGCATTATTTCTGTCATGAACAAAACAAGGATTACCTTAGTACTTGCAATCAAAGTAGCTTAAAGGTTTTTTGGTCTATCAGTTCAACTCTCCTTACAGTAAAACCAAAAATATAAATCGAAATAAAACCAAAACAAGGGAAGAAAACCTGAGAATAAGAATTCTAGCTTTGCTTATTCAATGCACTTGTGTGAAAAAACCGATTTGAAATCCGCTTTTTTTTTTTTCAATCTACTCCCATATATAAATAGTCCTTCCATATTGCATAAATTCTCATGAAAATGAATCAAGAATAAGCATACATTTATGTAATATATGCAGAATTTCTACAAATTAGTACTAAACTTCCATGTTTAAAGAATTCAATATTCAAACTTGCATAAAATAGAAACCACAAGTATATATTTGCAGGAAATATAAGTCATGATCTAATTAATGTGGAAATTTTGTATGATTGGAGTTAAGTATGTTCAATTCATTGTTTTAACTAATATCTACCATTCAATTCCAGATACTAATTTATAAGAATCTGATAGTATTTTTGTAACTTGTCCAATAAGTATCCGCTTGGGACGTAAGAACACAGATGTTGCATGTACTTTTCGCGATAACTTCTGAACCTCCTGACTTGTGAATGCAAGATTCGTTAACTTGAAATTCGAAAGCTTTAGCGTATACTAGATAATTAGTTACAAGGGTATGCTGATTATTGATGCTTTAAATTATTGTGGACTTGTGTCGATGATCTATAATAATTTCATGTTGCAAAATAAAGGTAAAGAAAAGATGGCAATGCAAAATTTTAGGAATTAAGATAAGTTTGCTTGTCATCCAGGAACAAGTAAGCATGGCAGTCCAAATTAAAGCATACAAATAAGTAGCATATCCATTTCCCAACAGACCATTGTCGGAGAATGAATACTGTAGCAACCTAAGAAGGAACCTGTCCAAACAATAAGCTTATAGCCTTATACATATGATGAGTATCTTCAGTTTGATCCAGCAAAGCGTCCATGAGATAGAAATTGGAGAAAAAGACGAGAGATTGGTGAGGATGAGTACCTAAGACCTAACCATGGTTGATGGGTTAGTGGAGAAGAACCCTAAGAGAACCAAATATATCCCTAGGGTTGCATGCATGTGCTATGACCTCCATATCCCTTCATGGAGCCATAGCTTGATATTTAGGTAAAATGCTAAATGCAAGCTACGAACACTACCCCTCCTAATTGGGCTAAAAGTCCCGAGTTTTAGCCAGAATGAATTTACAAGATATTTAGAAGGAAAAAGAAACGAGTTAGTAACATTTCTTCCCTTGCCTTAAAGGGAAATTTTTGGTTAAAGCACATCAAGATCTTTAAAAGTGAAGTTGGTAAGTAGAAAACATTTTGAAGAAACATGAGTGCATGGTCCTAACTCTAAACGCCTAGGACTAGCTAGCTAGATGTTAATGCACAAAAAGAACTTTGGACAACCAAAGTGCCGAAGACTTTTTTTTCCTAAAATTTCCTCTTCAATGAGGTGATTAATCAGTCATTTTTTGGAGGGATTAGGCATAAAAACAAGTATTGGAAGTGAAGGGCTTGCTGTTTTTTTTGTTGAAATGTACATTTTCGCAAACCATTTTTGAGTTGTTTAGCCTTCCCCAGGCTAAAATTTTTTAAAATGGTTGATTTTTTTCGTTTAGCCTTTTCAGGGCTATAGGAAAATTTCCAACTAAGATAATCCAATAGCTCTTAGTTGGTGCTTATACGTACAATACAAGTGATTATTCTGGTTCTCTTCATGGAACCCTTCTTGAAAAAAGATGCATGAGAAAAAAAAAAAGATATGCAGGACTCTTTCCAATTCCGATTCTTGGAGAGTGATTCTGTACGACCCCTACGAAGGGTATGTATGTGTGCAAAGAGCCCGAGTACCAAGCATGGGCTCAGGTTAGACAGAGAAAGGTAGGAACAAATTAACCATGGTTAGGCCTAAGGTTGTCGAGCCTCGAAAAGAAGGTGCTGAGGAAGCATACGTACGATTGGCTAGATTGCGATAATCTCACTAGCGATGAGGAACTGGTGGGGCTTGAAGTCCCGTTGTCACGCCTGTGGGACAGCAAAACACACTGTCAAAAATATTAGTACTCTTCCCACTACAAAGAATCCCCAAAACTAGAGCACACTCATGCGAAACCATAATTAAATCTATCTACGAAAAGTTGTCTGCTTCCCTATAGTCTTCCCAAGATAATCTCTGGAGGGCTATACAAAAAAAGGGGGAAAAAAAGAATAAAGGAAGTTTACCTGATGGCAAAGCTGCAGTTGGAGCAAGGGACACGGGCGTTCCATAATGCTGTGGGTAGCTGCTGCTTGAGTTAATGGGCGAGTACTGAAACAGTTGGTGAGGATACTGAAAGCCATAGTCCTGTCCAGAAGCGTAGCTTGTGGCTCCTCCGCCACCTTCACCGAATTGAAGATAAGGTAAGTAAGCAGCTGCAGCACTAGTCATCATCCCAACTGGTCCAGTCCCATACAATGGATACTGCGGAGTCGCTCCTCCATACACACTGTAATAGCTCTGCAGCATGCATAAAACAACATTCCATATATGTCAGCAACTAACTCCTGAATTAATTAATGGAATGCATGTGTAGTTTTTAGTCCATAGAGAATAGTATTGGAGATAGTTAAAAAATGTTACTGCTACACATTTCTGTGAAACTTGGAAGACTGTGAAAGGATTGGAAGTATATGAAGAGAATGGACCACTTCAAAATAATAAAGAACTCAAAGCGAGTCAAAATAAGGAGTAATGAGCCAGCTGTGAGCTTAACTTTTCCACCACTTACATCACTCTTGGAGAGAGCGAAAAAATGAAGAAAAAACGTGAAGATGCAGTCTGTTGTATATCTATTTTAATGGCATCTAATAATAAAAGCTAAGTTAAAAGCTTTAAATGTTATATTGTGAGTGACATTACAGAATTCAGAGTTCAACTAATAGTAAGAGTAAAAGATTGTTTAAACCATATGATATAACATTCTTATCGACGGTTTTGCAAGTGATAAGCCAAGTCAATCGCTTTGTGTGTAAACTGTTGGGTAAAGGAGAGGAAGAGAATCATTGAAGAGTGAAACGAAATAGTGGGCAGCAAGAGGAAATAATGATAGCTGATGAAAGGTGTAAAGGTAAGTGTCTGCTAAAAAGTATACATATTATTATATGCTTCAAAACGCATCCTAAGATGTAGCGTGTCGAAAGTAAAAGAAAGGTAGTATAAATTTGTACAAACCGTTGGGTAACTGTAGTCTGGTGAGTATGACGAGTACCTGCACACATCAAATTTAGATTGCGAGCGAAAGTTACTGGTTGAATCTTGTAGAATTAGTTAGTCTAAAGTTCCAAAAAGAATGTCATATCGAAAGAACAAAGAAAACAAGGCAAAACCAAACACTATCAATCGAAGTAACATCAATCTTAGAACTTGTAGAACAAGAAAATGCATGTGGCTCGTGTCTGAGTTTAGGGGGAGAGAGAGAGAGAGAGTAGAATGATGTTCTGCAATCAAAGGCATTAGCATGTGAAGTGAGCCCATGATGGAAAAGGTATGAAAGGTGACTGGTAGGAGACAAGAGATAAGAGAGATGTGAAGAAGTGGAGTTACAGAAGCATGGTCGACAACCCTAGTATGAGTTGGCAATGCACGTGCTATGCATGCAGCATCCCACACATCTATACATGACGAGAGATATAAAAACATCAAAGTGATTACCCATAGACATTGTAAGGAATGCCTTGTTGGAAGGCATAATGAGGGAATGATGCTGCTAAAGGAAAAGTTGTCCCCACTCCTTCTCCTCCTCCAAACCCTCTCTGAAATGAGTTCATTACCCTCAAGTTCCTTCCTCCTGCAGTTGATCCTCCACCACACTCACAATTTCAACCATGCAGAATAATAAAATCAAAAGTATTTTGCAAACCCATCACATATTTTGGTTCAAATCGACAAAAGTTTCCAATATACTAAAAAAAAAGCATAAGAACGTGTGTTTCATGCAATGACCTTCCATTGGTATAGAATTTATGGTCTCATTTCTAATAGTATAAAAAGGGTTTCTTAGAAAATGAATTGAATTTTCTGCAAGGGAAGGACAAACTATCCATTTTCTAACTATATACATCTAGTGTCTGATATGGACTCCAAAAGATAAAGAAAACAACTTTCCATATAGAGAGGAATATTCATGAGGCATATGGATTTTGATTGTGAAAATGTTTTCTTCAAAATAGAATATTCTTGGTCCCCCATCATCTTCTTCTTTGAACAACAATGTGCTCTTAACTATGGCGAATATCCATTAGCGCTAAACCTTGCTTGATGAAGCAGAAATTAGTAATTGTGTGATGAGATAGTAAAGAAAAGCATCTTTATACAGTGAAAGCTATGATCTTTTTTCAAGTAAGTTATACGAACATTTCTCTAGATCTGAACTTGTGTTCTGAATTACAACTTTCTTTATAATTTGTGATGAAAAGAAAACCTCACTCGCATGAAATAACGTACAAGAAAGTAGAGAAAAAGAAAGGAAGAGAAAAGAAAAGTTATTTCACAAATATACCATGCTTTGGAGTAGAGGGTTTGGATCTCTGAACACCTAAAGATGCAAGATTGCAATTAGCCCTTCTACCATCGATAACTGGAGCAGCATCAACACATGCTTTCATGGCGGCTTCAGGTTCCCGAAAAGTGACCTGAAATAGGACAAAACCACATTTCCCCAAAATCAGTGATATAAACCTTATCTTGATTCTGTGCTGAACCCCAAAATTTTCATGCAAGTTTCATCACGAATTTTCTTTCCCAACAAGATCCAGTGAGAAAAAAAGTTAAGAGGACAATAACATGAAAAAAAGAAGCAGAGAAGTGGTAGATAATATAAGAAGAAAAATGAAAGCAAGCATACAAATCCATAGCCTTTGGATCTGCCAGTGGCCTTATCCGTGATAACAACAGCCTCCAAGATCTCACCAAACTGTTCAAAATATTTCTTCATGGTCTCTTTCTGGGTTTCCCAAGCCAACCCTCCTACAAACACCTTAGTGTATGTTGTGTCACCAAACTGTCCTGCCAAATTTGCTGGAGTCATCTTAAAACCTTCCCTTTCTCTCTTCTTCAAACCAAAGTCAGAAGCACCAACACAACTTCTGTATCTGTGTGTCAAAGGAGATAAGGTCACAAGACCAGACCTAGCAAGTTAGCTAGTTCTAATAGCACAAAAGTAAGCTTCTTGAATATATCGATAGATGTGAGAATTGGGTGGCATAGAAGAGAAAGACCCAATACAGTGTGAGAGACCTTCTTAGATTGAGAGGTGAATTTTGGTGGTGGTAGTGATATACCGATGCGCAGAAGAGAGAGAATTAGGTAAGAGACATGAAAAGACACCTTCTCTCGTAATACGAACATAAATCTATATATAAGGTAGCGAAGCCCAGTAGCCCACCCTCTTTACAATCTGGGACGTATCAATCATTCTCTCACGCGCCGTGATTTTGCGTGTTCGTCAATTTCGAGTGACCTCGCCTGGCAATTATAAATTGTTACGAGATCATAGTTACACGCGCTCCTTTGAAGTTGGGAGCTGGCATTTATGGCGTTGTTATGTCGTCCATAGTTGTACTTTCAATTATTTTACGAGGGAAAGTTCAATGTCGTTTTTACCCTGAGATCTACGCGAGATTAACGACGTTACCGTAGAAAAATTGGAAGGCGAGAGCAAAGTCCGTAGTGGCAAAAACGGAACGCGGGGGAATATTATGAAATCACGCGGGAGGTCAACGGTCAAACTGTCTCTGCAGAATGAGCTTCTTTTATGTAGTGGGATGCATCATCATGCATATGCTTGAGTTACTAACTAATTGCTTCGCAAGTTCTAATCAATGAGAATATGAAGGCCAGACGCTCTTTGGCAAAATCCGGACGATCCATTAGCTTATTGTATCCGTAATTAGTTGATAGCCAATATTATTTAATTGACTGTTGTATAAAATTATTTATGAAGATATGATTTTAGAAAAATTATAAGGTATGAATATTATATTTTTTAGTATTTTATTAAATATTTTTAAAAGAATTTAGATTTAAAATATTTAATTTTACAAAAATTAAGTTTATAATAATAACAATAATAATAGACCAATATTAAATTCTCTATTAATATGAATCATGCAGCGAGCTACATCTTATATAATATGTATGAATTTTATCAATTAATAAATTAAATTATTTATAATTATAGTATAATACAGCTATGATATATAGTAGTTATATACTAAAAATATTAATTTGATGTAACTCTTTATATTCAAAAATTTAATATTATGATATTTTTAATTGTAAACTAATATTATAAAATTAAATAAAGTTTAAAAAGTTTAACCCGTTTATTATATTCTTTCAAACTTCAGTATGATAAAAAAAGTCAACTTTAAAAAGACACAGAACAAAAGTATAGAGTAAAGTAGAGGGTAATATTGTCATTAGGCAAACAACTAACTCCAAAAGCTTCATAATCAGCTTATTGGAGTTAAATAGGCTAACCAATAAGTCATTCATCAAACACATCAATAGGTTTTTAAGATAGTCAAAAAATTAACTTTTAGTCAATAAGCTAAAAAATAGCTGATAAATTATTTGTCAAACACCTCCATAATTTTTAAATCATAACATATGTTTTTTAATACTAAAAAGGAAAATATAATAATTGAAATCAAAATAATAAATTTGATTTAAATAACTTTTCTAAAATTTAAACTAAAAAATTTAATAAAAACTATTATTTGAAAATATAAAATAATTTTTCAGATTTGAATCCTAATGGTCAAATATCTAGAGATTATTAGAAAATCCCATAAATTGTTATAATTATCAATGATTAAAAAATTCAACCAATTCGATCAATTCAACCGTAAAAATCTTGAATTGTCTAACTTTTTTGTTCAATTTTTAATTTTCTTATCCAATTTACTTTAATAACTCTTGTCGTGTAAAAAATTATCAATTTATTAGTTAATTGGCCAATTTTTACAAAAAAAAAATCTTTTTTTCAATTAAACTTTAAATATTTTGATAAGTAAGGACAATCTCTTTCAATCATATTTCAATATTTTTATTTTTATTTAATCTTTTGCCTATTTTATGATGATCTAATACGAATTGAACATTTTAAACTTTAAACCTCTTATCTTATCGATTTGGCTTCAAACTTAGTTTTTAAAAAGTTGATAATTATACAACAGTGTATATTTCTTAAATTTTGTTTAAGGTCCCTTAGCTTGTATTAGGTTGTAAATGATAGAAGCTATTCCATTGTTTTAACTTTTAAGAACTCACCGTACCTTTTTTATGTTAATATATGACTCAAATTCTACATTATACATGATAGAAGCTATTCCATTGTTTTAACTTTTAAGAACTCACCGTACCTTTTTTATGTTAATATATGACTCAAATTCTACATAAGAAAACTCCTCTTCTCTATATGCAATTACCACTTCAATATCCAATTCCTTGGCGAATATAAATGATGAAGTTTGAAGGAATCAATAGCAAGAGGACTAATGAGGAGTAGAAAGTAAAGGAAAAGGCAAAATCGGGGCCAAGAATGTTCTAATAAATTGATAATTTGGTTGATTGACTAGTTCTAGATGCATGCATACCAATCATATAAGAAAAGCTGCAGTCATCTTTATGAGCTTGTCGATCGGCAATAATTAAGTAAACCAAGTCATCAAATAATTGTTGGTATCTGAACTAGGAACAAATATGCTAATCCTTGCTACCCTTGCTCAGGGTTCGTAGCAAGTGGGTTACAAAATATGAATTAATGAACTGGAATGGATAAGGACAAGAAAAAGAAGTGGAATAAAGAATATTTTGTATTATTTAAATAATAGATTTTATGGATACGGGCAATTATAGTACCACCATGGAGACTTTAATATTACTCTTGAAAATAATGGGATACACTTAAATGATTCTTTTTTTTATATGAAATGATGTTTTCTTGTATATCATTATGTGTGTCCCATGTTTATATATTTGTATATAGGCATTATTATTTTTATAACAGTAAAACTCTGATAAACTAAATTATTTAACAATTAAAATTAAGAAACAAACTTAACTTAATTTAAATAATGTTTATGTGGCGAATATATTTAAATTTTTAATTAATTATTTCTTTAAAATTAAGTTGAATTTTATTGTCCTATTATTTTATATTCAAGTGGTCAAGTATCTGTACGTGTGGATTCAGGACTATGTTCTCTCTACGTACATGTAATAAGACGATTTGGCAATTCGCAAGAAAAAGTTTACTCGAAGTCGTTCGTTATTAGAGGCAGCGCATACATACGTAGGCACTCGTCGGAATTGGGTTGGACTCGGCAGCACCTAGCAAACCCATCACACTCTTTGTTCAGACAAAACCAACTCTGATTCTGAAGTACGAAGAAGTTACGTTTTCCGAAGTTAAAAAGGAAATGTGCAACCATCAATGAGTCAAGTTGCTCTTCAAGTCTTCATCTATCAGCCCGACTACTTCGGAAATACCTGTAGAAAAGCGGCAATTATTGCCTTAGGGCTTGTATCCGCCCAAATCAATCCTAGTTCATGTTCAGGGAACATAGCAGAAGTCTAAAGGGAATGAATGACAGTGGCAACGAAAGAAATAAACAAATAAAGAGGGGTGGGAGCGGGATTCAGTGGCAACAGCAGGTCCAAAACGGGTTCAGAAAAAAAGGGAATAAAAAGAAAAAGACTAATTGTACTGGAAAGGGTTGAGGCATCTGTCTCCAGCTTGTTGGACCAGAAAGTAAAGTATCAACTACTCAACACTTCATGCAACCCCACATTCACTTTCCTTTCCTTCTCTCTTATATTCATATTAATAATAGTCATGAAAAACCATTTCAGAAATGCTTTGTATATAATAAGTGTTGAAACTAATAGAGTCTGCCTCCCTCATAATTTCTCCTTTGTGAACCTGAATCACCTGCCTTGTAAAGAAAATCCATTAATCCACATCTGGTTACCACTAGAATGTCCATTAGAAATCGAAATATAGTAGAGCAGCACTTGGAAAGAGAACAACAAACTTGTCAGCATCCAATGATGTAAAAAATGCAAGCCATCACAGAAGGCTCGGCCTCTTCAGAATCTGGAAATCTTAATTTAAATTCAGCCCATTAACATATACGTACGGATAGCATGGTGAGAAAAAAAATTGCGGGCAATAAAACACCATCATAAAATACTTGCCAAGATGCTAGAAGTGACATATTAGTAGTAAATCTCTACGGTACTACAAAAGAAGCTCCAATTTCCAGAAAACTAGCCTAAAACACGTACAAGAGCAAAAAGCTATATTCTAGAGTCAAAATTTGGAGTCTCTATGATCAACTTAAAAACCAAAGTAGCAAGCCCTGTAAAGACTCATTCCCTTACTCTGATGAATCTTCGTGATAAAGATGTAGTGCAAGACCAAAGCGTGCGCAGGCTCGACGAAATGCCATTGCTTCTGCCTTTTGTACAGGATCACCAAAGCCTGAATCATCCAGTGCTGCAGTTCCAGTGGCCTCCCTGTGCAGCTGGTATGCAGAGAGAAATGGCCAAGAGGTTACAAAACTGAGCTATTGTTGTGTGGAGTTTGAATAATCAACCATGAGATGGGAATTCTATCTTGAAAGCAAAGGAAGTTTGCATGGACAAACTTGTCCGGGTGTTGTGAGCTTGTTTGATTGCTCAAGTTATGAAAGGTCTAGACTTGCAGCATGGGTTTAAACAGTTTGTAACTCACTAGATCAGCCTCAGTACCGCAAAGTTTCCTTATCCTACATTTTCCTAACTAATTCATTTCAGTCAAGATGAAGAAACATTTTCCAAAAAAAAAATCAAAAACCATTCCCAGGACAAGTCAAATAATTCAAACAAGAGAACGAAACGGTCAGAGAGACAAAATCACTATTCCTACCTAAGCCATCTATGCTATTGGTCAGACAATTGCACGACCAAAACACTTCATTCTATAAACTAAAAGAGAACCATTTTAGATATAGGGATACCCGTTATCTTCTAAAGAATCACGTATTGTGTTTGCCAGCTAAACCAAAAACAAAACATTAAATGTTTGACCTGTTTCTCTTATATTTTTTGTATGAATAGAATCTTAAAAAATGCATCTGATTGATCAATTAGGTTATTCATTCTTTGTTTGCACAATTCGATTGCCATGAGATCATAAGCCAATTTGGTAGAGCCTGATTATCAAATCAAAAAAAAGATGTCAGGTTATGCTGCCCTTTGTCAATATAAATTCATATGATAACAAAAACATTTGGAAAGATTGTTAAGCAAGATTGCAAAATCATGCATGCATTAAAAGGAATAATCCACAAAAAGATTGAAATAAGTACTATTATCACTGTTCTTGATCAAAGATTATTATATCCTTCTATGTTAGAAAGAATGTATTTTCCAGGTTATGCAATCTCCAGTAAATAGATTACTTAAAAATAGTCTTAGGAATGAGCTTATGTTGAAATTTTGATTTAAACAGTAATCAACTTGAATCTTTCATCTTCAGCTATGACATTCCTGCCACATCACCCAGTTTAGCCTTGTTTTCTATGACAATAAACCTTCTGTACATGAAAGGTTATAAATTCCCACTGTTTTAAATTGATCTACTCAATAGCACCATACTAATAATTTGAACTATGTTTCTGACGGATGAAAATTTAAATACTTAATGTCAGTTATGCCCAGTTTATTAACTAAAACTGTCATAGGTGAAGCTGAAGCCATCATAAACCTTGAATATAGACAACAACCTTGGCCTTGAATGAGTTGAAACAACTCAGCAACCACAGTGCCTACTGAGGACATCTTTTGTTACTGTGATATATTTGCACTCATGCAAGGAATCATAAATTGAGACACTTACCTCAGCATCAGTCCCGTATAGTGTCACACGATAAACCACAGAAACAGACTTGTTATCTGGAGAATAAGTGATGTTCCGTATCTCACCAGACCATTCTGCATCAATCAATTATGAAAGAACTTTCAAATGATAATGCTTAGAGCTAAAATTCGTTACATTGTGGTAATGGTCAATAAAAGCACAGATAGATGAATTCCTGTATACCTCAATGCAACATTCCAACTTAACTTACCTGGAGCATGTAAATTCATAATCCTGTTAACAAGATGCCTGCAACAGATGGATAACTAAAATATCAGTTTATGAACTTACTAATTGCTCTACTTACAAATGAATTCTGATCAATACTTTATGCAAGAGGATCTGACATCAAGCACAGACAAAAACTATACCCTAGACGTAATATTAAAAAGTTCACCACAATTATGTTTGACGCTTCAAAAAACAAAACATGCATGCCACAATTACTGTTCCTCAATGATTCTAACTTTTGCTTTGTGGGTTAAGCAGCCGTTCATACGAATCCCAAAAATGCTTTCAATGATCGAAGTGCCTATTTTCCCTTTGTCCACTCGTTATGATTTTTCCCAAAACCAAGTTATTAACTTTCAATGTAATTGAACAGATTCACTTCGCGGAAATGAAGAGAAAAATGAAAACAAGAGCCAAATTCTTCTAAGAGTCCTCGCAGAGGACCATATCGCTGTAAGACCCCAAACTCAGCAAAGACATTTAACCACATTAACATATAAAAAATAAAGCATACGCTAGTGGGCGCAAGTAAGTCATATACCAGGGAACGTATCTGACACTGAAGCCATCTTCAACGCGTTGTCGAATGAGAGAATCAGGGACTTTCTTGTTGAGTTCTTTGAGTATTTCTGAGAGTGGCCTACAGAGTCCCGAAGTGGGTATCACCTCGTCATCGTCGTTGTGGCTATTTGTCTCACCATCTTTGTCCCTACCTCCAAAAGCAGCTGAATAAGAGGACCTCGAAGAGTAAGTGCGACTACAGCTAGGCCTCGAAGAGGTTTGAAAGAGAAGTAGAGACTGTTTCCATGACTGAGAATGGGAAAGCTTCGAACTTGTTGCTGTTCTTGTTAAGAATTTCAATTTCAGGGCAGAGAATGCTGTCATTTTCTTGCGAAGAACGAAGCTTCGGAGAATGGAACATAAGAGTGGGGACAAGAAAGCAATGGACTCTGTGAAAACCCGTGTCCTATTTCATAGGCCTTTTTCGACAATTGATCATGTCACGTAAAAACTGTCCGAGCCCCGTAACTTAGTAATTGACAATTTAGAATTCTCACAGTTTCATTATCTTAAGAGTAGTGAAAAATTAAAGTCTAAACAGTATTTTAAATACTAGAAATAATCTTTCTATTATTTAAAATAAAATTACGAATTATTAGACTATTTTAAATTTCGCATATAAGCAAGATTTATTTTTACTATGTTGTGAGTATCATAAATTGAGGCGAGGCAAAAAAACGGTGTAATTTTAATTTAACACATTAAATTTGATTTAATTATATTTAATTCAAGTTAGCAAAATTTTTAATTAATAAATTTAAATATATTTAATCAAAACTAAACTCAAGTATTTACTAAATGTGATTTGAATTTAATTTAAATTTTAAATTTTAATAAATCAAATTTTATCATTTTCAATTAAAGAATTATTGTTATAATTATAAATTAATAGTATTTATACGAAAAAATTAAGTTTCAAATCTTAAAGTCCCTTTTGTCAAAAATATTTTATTATTTTGTAGAAAATTAGTATTAATAACGTTATAAAATAAATTGAAATTGAAATACTTCTCAATTATAAAGAATAAGGTTTAAAATAATTTGAAATTGAAATACTTTAATTTTTTTTTGAAATGGAAGAACATATAGTCTTATCTTTTGGATGCGCATTGTGTAAATCTTCGGATTGATACAATAGCCTACAAATCATACTAACCGGGTATTTCGTACTAAATAAGTCATGTACGACAGGCTCAATCAAAAAAGTGTAAATAAAGAGATTCAAACATTGGATCTTTTGACCCCATATCACTACTCCACCGACCCAATCACTCCCAACGGTTCAAAACACTTTAACATGATCAATATGAAAAACAAAAGGTGTTAAATGTCAAGAGCATAAGGATTTACGCAACATAAACATATATATTTTTCGATCAAGCAAAATATTACAATACTGAAGGCAGCATATCTGGAGAGTATTTGTGGCCTTCTGATTTCATTCTTTCTTTGTACATCCAAAGGCCCTACGACGAGAAAGAAAGACATTTTGTTTTGTTCCCCTCCCCCTCAATAGGGGAAGTATATTGCAATGGCAGAATCCAGCTTCAGCTGAACTGATCTGTTGTGTTATTCATATTGGAGATGAGAGTCATTTGTTGGACATTGATAGGATAACAATCTCTTGGTGACCCAGAAAATGCCCTCTGAGCTAAAATGGAATTCACAGCTTCTGTCGGATGGAATGCATCCCAAAACACATATGCATTCCTGTTGGGGCATGGAACTGCAAATGGAAGGCAAGTTATTTGGCCTTGATTCCTCCCAATTCCACAACAAGCCCTATCCACAACACTGAACCCTGCAACATATACATTCCACAACCACATTAACCAGCTTCTTATCAATTCCAAAGATTAGTGTTAAGACGAGAATATGTTTTCTCAATTACCATAAGTGGCAGGGTTATTGAGGATGTCACCAACTGCAGCATAGGTATTGCCATACAAAAAGATTGCACCAGGCTGTTTATTGAGTTGATCGACGAGTGATTTGAGTCCTTCATTGAAGGTTCCAAGTATCTGATTCACATAATCAACACATCTATCCGGCGGAGCTTGGCCGCTGGCTCTCTGATTAGGGATGCAACCAAGGGGTCCAATTCCTGCTAGTAGGAATTTCCTTAGTCCTAGACTGTAGAGTGCCTGCAATTAGCGTTGTGATTACTGGAAAAGCTAATGGATTACGTTAGTGAGATGCTAAATGCATAACCAATGAATCCAGATCGGACCAGAAGTTGGCGAGCGTAGTGATTTAGCAGAAGATAGGCGAACTGTGGTGGGCTGTAGTTGTAGCTGGAGGAGTAGATCGAAGGCATGAGGTAATTGTTGATGTAGTCATTGCTTCCAAATACCAATACTGCTATGGATTTCGCAAGATAGTCCGTATAGTTTCTCCCGCTTATCACTGCTTTTAGCTGATTTAATGTCGTCTCGAAGTTCAGCACTTGCTGGCTCAGGCTGTATCTTTGTCCCTGCATTTTCCATCATTGAACTTGTAACTTAGCAACACATTCCCACAGTACTATCCCATGGGATTTAGTCGGAGCTCTTATAAAGGAAAGTAAATGTAACTTCACATGATCCTAGGATTAAATGCAAATCATAAGATGTTGGAAATTTCATTCAGGTTTATTACTGTCAGAAATAGACTACAGGTGAAGTTGGGGATTGTACGTAGTGTTGGCCTGTCTCATCAAGAATTCCGGCAGCTGCTGAAGCATAATTGACTCCTCCAAGTAATTTATATCCAGCTGTATTAGGATCCGAGAAAGCTGCAGGATAAGGCACACCCAGTAGCTCTCCTGCAAACCTCATGTGTTCATAAAACCTTGCTAATTACGAACTATACTTGAACAATCAGGGAACTAGATTTTTTTTGCCTCTAAATACATAAAAAGGGTGCAAGCTAGACTGAAGTTGGGTATTATTTTTGTATTATACCTCATACGTGGAAAAATAATAACTGCAATAATCATTGGAACCTCGATACTTTAGCTGCAGTTCAATGGAGGATTACATACGTACCTAGTATGTCGACAAACGTTTTTCCATTACAAAATCTTCCAGTAGCACGGTAGTTGAAGTCAATACCATAAGGGTAATAATTACATTTGGCGATGGAGCTGAGGTAGTTGTTGTTACCCACATCAACCAACGAATCTCCAAACACAAACATCGCAGGAACTCTCGCTGATTCTGCAACTACAAACCTGTCCGAGCATTGCAGAATCCAGATTGCCATACTCAAAAACCAGAATCGTTGAATAGCCATAAACATCGTCATCCCTCTTACCAGCAACCTTTTGAGTCTTTGCTTGCAAATCACTGATAGAAAAAATGTAGAGTGTTCTAAAAATGGTGAAGGCCATATAAAGGACGTGGTAGAAAGGGGATGGTGAAGAAGGTAAGTATTAGGAGATTGTCTGGAGTGAAACCGTTATAGCTAGAGTCATGATAATGTAAGACAAAACACATGAAACCATACTTTAGTTTGTGCCTTTATTCCTGGATTCAGGGTAGTCTTGTTTCTTAACGCTTATGTCACATATTGCCAGCAGTTTTCTTGGGTTGTTAGGCTGTTTTGTCTTGCTGCTTTGCATGTGAATACATGGACAATTCGCTAACTACAGTAGTAATCCAGCTAATGCTTGGACTAAGGGTTCATGCCAAGGTGAACTCTGTGGGCTATCTGGAATTGGATTATCTGGTGCCAAAGAAAACGCACAGTTATGTTTCAACATGTTGTCACCTGCATTTTGGGGTTCAGGATGCTTTTTCAGGTTTTTGTTTCCGAGTCGGATGATGACATCAGCCCGAATAGCTATCCAATCGACATGTATTAAGTTTTTGTTCCAGCACCTGCTTGTCGCTCCATTGTTTATGGAAAAAAGTGGAGATTTAACGAGGGAAAGAAATTAAGCACCTACCAAAAGATGTTCTTCAATGGGATTGTGTTAGAATATTTAAATGGCCCATGTGACTTATACATTTAAAGAACCCAAGATTGCTCTTCATAATGCTTTAAATGGTTTTGTTCTGTTTTGCTATGCATATCCGAAAAATGATTTTCGGTTTTAATGGTGGAAAGAAAGAAACGAAACTTACGGTTTAGAGAGAATCGAAAGATCAATAGGTTCGTATGGTTTTTGGTATAAAGAGAAATCACATATACAAGAGATGCTCATGATAAGGCTTCGGATGCTTGTGGTCTAAAAAAAAAAAGAGAAATCCAAAGCACAACGTAGGAAGAGCAATCAAAGAATTGAAAGGAAAAAAAAAACTGAAACGAACCCATTGTCAAAGGAAGACGATGGTGCAGCATCAGTACACGCGCCGAACGCTGTTTAATGCTAGCGCAGACGCTGCTTAGGGCCAGCGCAGATGCTATCGCGTGTACTACACAGGCCAGACGCTGCTGACTGTAATCCTGGCACGTGCACAGACGGGCTTCCAGGCCCAATGGAGACCTTCTGAACTGCTTTTTTGGGCTTTTGAGCCATTCAAGAACAGTATTTTGAGTTAGTAAAATACTTATAGGCTCCGTTTAGATAGTAGCTTATCAGCTGAAAAAATAGCTGATTCAATCAATCTAGCTGGTTGACCACATTGACCAGCTGCTTTTGCCAACATAATAAGCTGATTTTCAACAAGCTAAGGAGAGGCTGCGTTTTGCCTTAACTGATTACTCCAATGCCAAATATGCCCTCCAATCTCAAATGGATTTTCTCAAATAGGAACTCTTGTGCTTTTATTTTTATTGTAGTAATAGTATACTTTTAGTAACTATGTAA
>JANQBM010000003.1:4855664-4877050 GCA_025594535.1 Erythroxylum domingense
AAGGATTGTTTTGGTACAGTCATCCATTTGCTCTCCACCAAACTTATTTTTGCTTCCTCACTCCCTTGGGTCCGATCTCTTTCAATAAAGATTAAGCTTTTTTTTTTTTCTCTTTCAGACAAAAGAAAAACATAACCATTGCAATTAAGAAAACACATAAATCAAAGTCTGTGTATGAAACACTCACAGTTTCTCTAGGCTGCAGCTTCAACAACATCTGAAATAACAGCAAACTCACATCGTTTCAGTAGGCCCCATCTCTGAATGTTTTCAAAACTTGGCATAAGGCCATCCTCAGTTCTCTTGGACCTATGTTGAGAAATAAAAGGACAATTAATTAGGTAAATGTACACTACACATATGGCATTACAAGGGAGAGAAATTTTACGGAAACAATTGCAAAACCAAATCTTCAACTATAGCTGAAGGATTTTTCTAATCTGAACTTGTATGCATAATCAGCTGAAGAAATGGTATTCACAAACCAAAAAGGTGATGGAGTTCTTCAAAGGTCAAAATGGCAAAATTCAGTTTTAAAAATGTAAACATACCGACTAGAATAATGCAACAAAGGTTTTATGTTATATTCTTAGTTGATGATGGTCCTGTTCTCGAAATCTTTACACAAGGTTTAGACTTTCGGACATTAGGTTAAGTTGAACAAATAAGGAATAACTATAAAATAATTCCTAAAATTTTGCATACTATTTTAGTTGAATTCATAACAGAAGTCTTAACAGGCTCTGCTCAACTTCATATCATACTTCATCAAGCACGTCAACATTAAGAATATCGAGATACTCCGGATGGAAATTATCATCAATAAGTACCTTGATAATGCTGTTCCTACTCCTTTTCTATATATATATGTTCTCTGAATGTGTGAAATTTTGGCCGAATATTTCCCCTTCGTTCTCCCGTAACTTTTCTCCAGTAAAGGACACCACCAGATTCTTAGAAAACAGAGGGAGGATGGCAAACTCCCCTCTGGCAAGGTTTTCAGATGAGGGCACTCCTCGATTGCCAAGCTTTCGAGGGAAGTAAGATGGCAAAGTCCTTCCACAGACCTCAGACTCTGGAGATTACACAAATGAAGAGTGATTAGACTGGGTGGCAGCCCTTCTTCGGGTAGGGATGCAATCTTAGGACAATTCTGAATCTGCAATTCTCTGAGAGAGGTGAGATCGTGAAATCTTCTGTTGAACAGGAAGTCCAAATTCTGAAAATCACTAATTCCAAGGTAGGTAAGACTAGAGGGCAAACCCTCATCTGCCACCAACTGGAGGTTAGGACAATTTTGAATTGTCAACTTTTCAAGAGAATTGAAGTGTTGAAGCCCTTCGTAGTTCAGAGATTTCAAATTTGGCAGGTTAGAAATATGAAGATAAGTAAGAACAGGGGGCAGTAGGTTCACCTCTGGAAAGCATTCCATTTCTTCTTCTTCATAAAGCTCAATACAGAAGAAAGTAAGAGAGGTGAGCTTCTGCAAATCCCAATTCATACGTCCGGCAATCAGTTTGTTGCAATTGTAGATAGTAAGTGATTGTAGTTTCAAAGGCATACCATCTCTTGGAAATGTTTCGAGTTTTGGGCATCTAAATATTTTCAACGTCAAAAGGGAAGGGAGAAGAAAATGCATACGCTCAGGTAGGAACTTCAGTTTTGGACAATCCCCAAGAACAAGGCGTGTCAGAAATTCAAAAGAGACAAATTCCTGATTGGGTGTACAAAAGGATTCAAAATGTGGGCATTTTTCAATTCTCAGACTCCTTGACTTGGGAAACAATTCTACTTGAAAGCACTTGAGCGGTTTATGCTTTTCTATTATAATTTCTTCCAAAGAAGAGCTAAGTTGCCCAATCTTTTCCAGTACAGATTCTTGGAAGTTAATAATTGCGAGATAGTTGGAAATACTGAAGTGAGGCAGATAACCATTATTTAACTCTAGTGAAGAAAGGTTGGGAGCATTTGGAACACAATTTTGAAGCTGCGGAGATTTCTTAATCACAAGCTTTGTCAAAGAGGGAAGATGACCAGGTAGAGCACCTTTTAAGTTCAGACAACTTAGTACGTGTAGCTCTTTGAGACAAGGAAAGGCTCCACTTTCAGTTTCGCTTTCTCTTCCATAAGGTCTCCACTCTTGCCACAGAGGCAGATCTTCAAAGCACATGATCTCAAGAGATTGAAATGGCTTCATTGTTGAGACACATCTACCATAGAAATCAGAATCAACTACCGTCACTTCATTAAAACCTCTGACTTGGAGATGCTTGAGAGAAGATACCTGCCCAAGTGGTGGTAGGGAGGAACAGTATTTACATCCCTCAAGTTTCAAAGAGACTAACTGGGTGAACGAATAGTCTCCTAACCAATTTGGAAAGCTAGTACCTCCATAACCAATGATTGAAATGGCTTCTATTTCTGTGTGAGGCTGCAACCCATCAAGTATAGCCTTTTGGTGATGTGAATCCTCAGTATCACCTTTCCAATATAACTCCAACTCCTTCAGGTAATTCTTACGCTTGATCTTGGCTTCCAAAGAGTCTTTGAAGTTCACCACATTTTGAAGATTATGAATTCTAAGCCTTCCTCGAAGATGTTGAAGACTCCCCAACTCTTTAACTTTACACCCCTTTCGCTTCCCCACAAAAAAATCAGTTAACTTTTGCAACTTAATCAGTTTACCCATATTTGGCGGCATCTCTTGCAAATTTGTTCCTTCAATATCAAGGTAGTGTATATTGATCAACCTTCCCATTTTAGTTGGCAACTTAGCCAGCTTTATGCACTGAAATAACTTCAAAGTCTGTAAATTGTAGAAACTACACAAACTTTCAGGTAAACTTTTGATTGATGTTGCAGAAAGATCTAAATATCTCAAATGTTCCAGACAGCTGATTGAACTGGGCAACTTAACCAAATTCAAACATCGGGACAAAGATAACACTCTTAATCGTCGCTGATTTAGCAATAAATCAGGAATCATCTCTTGCAGCACTTGCTGTTGCTCCCATGATGTATTATACACTGGTAAGAACGTGCGCAAGAGGTGAGATTTGAGGATGCTCGAAAGTTGTCGAGACGATGATTCTTCTTTCACCGCCACACATGAAAAATAACGAAGCCTTTCAAAAGTTCTGCAAAAATCTTGATTCTCAAACCTAAAGCAAAATTCTCCAGCAACAACTCTAGCCAAGTCATTGATCAAGTCATGCATGACAAAATAATTATTAACATGTTGAAAAAAAGACCTTGATACTAGCTCCTCAAAGTACCCTTCACCCACTTCTTCCACTGTTTCGTTTCCTTCTTGTTCAATCAAAAAACCTTCTGCCATCCAAAAAAGAACTAATTGCTCCTTGTCAAATTTATAATCTTTGGGAAATATGGAACAATAGGCAAAGCACTGCTTTAGATGAGATGGAAGGTAACGGTAACTCAATCTTAGAACTGGAAGAATGTCATCTTTCGAGAACTTCCACACATCACTTCTTAAAATGTTCTTCCATTCCTTGACGTTTCTCTTATAACGCAAGACACCTCCCATTACTTTGACGGCCAAAGGAAGGCCGTCACATCCTTTCACAATTTCTTTGCCAATTTCCTCCAGATGTGGATAATCATCACAGTTTTCATCCTCAAAAGCATGTTTGCAGAATAATTGCCAGCATTCAGTAGAAGTCAAGACATCTAAACGAAATATTGAACTAGAACTCACAGTCGCCGCTACACCATTGTTACGTGTGGTGACCAGAATCTTGCTTCCAGGACACCCAGACTTCAAAGGTGTCAGCAATTTGTCCCAATCAGTGAACCTTTCATTCCAGACATCGTCTAAGACAAGCAATAACTTTTTTCCGGTCAATTTCTCCTTTAGCTCAACCTGGATCTGGTTTAGAGTCTTATCATCACAAGCCAGTTGAGCCACTTCCTTGACAATATCTCTTGTTATTCTTGGAACATCAAACTCTTCTGAAACGCATACCCACCCTCTGACATCAAATCGGTTTCGGACTCTTTCATCTCCGTAGATAAGTTGAGCAAGTGTAGTCTTACCTATCCCACCCAGACCCACAATGGAAATTATACCCAAGTTGTTGCTGCGATTGACATCATCTGACAGCAACACTTCCATTATTGCTTCCTGATCACGTTCCCTACCAAAAATATTCGACCTTTCAACAAGAGACGTAGTGGGTATCCTTTGAATGGATTGTCCACCTCCTCTGATCTCTCTCAGTCCAAGCACATCCATCTGATTCACCAGATCTTCAATGGTCTCCAGTATCTCCATCAAGCTCGCTTCTAACCCATTCTTAAATGACTTCCGAGGCCGTAGAAACTTGCTAATCTTATTTATGGCGGATTGAGGTTCCGCTACAAATTCAAGCCGAGTAGCTTCATAATCAATCTCGTCCAACAAATCATCAGCTTCAAAGGAAACATTTTTAAGGTCGTCAAGCCATTGTTTCACGGCTGGCTTCGTGATCTCCTGCTCCTCTGCATCGTCAAGAACACCTCGAACGGAGTTCATGGCAGTCTTCAACTTCTGCAAGAGTCGATCACTGAGCTTCTGACGTCTGAAGAAGTCCACAAATCTTTGGGAAGCCATTCTGTCAAATAGTACATCGAGGAAAGCATTGAGAAAGGATCCTGCCACAACCTCTGCAGCCATGATCTAAGATAGAAACTCGGGAGGACTATATAAAGCCCGATGAAGAAAGAGCAAGAAGAGACTGGTATTAGCTCGGGAGATCGAGGAAGAACATGAACATCCGCGGGTATAATCTTTATTCTAAATTCTAAAATAAAAAAGATACGAACTTCGTAACCAGAGCTCCGAGGAGGTGGTTGACTGTCATAAAGATCTATGGTGGATCAGTGAGTGGTCTAGAATCTCTGCGACCATCATATTAGATTTCAATATCGACTTTCAATCACCCACCGTTCGACCTTATTTCATCTTTACTTTGTCAAATTTACTCTTACAAGCCATTGCATCTTAGTTTCTCAAATTTACTGTTTCCATACTAAGTCAAAAAATAGACTTAGTCAAATAAGAAGTATTAATAATAAAAAATACTCTACTAGTTTTATTAAGTGAATTGGCGGAGCTAACCATACGATAACGTTTAAGTTTGTCCGACATCGTTTTTAGGTCTTCTCAACAATCATCGTTCCTCTTCCCATGACTCCACAGTCCATCCTTATCAGATATGAACCCATTTCTGCATTCACCATTATTGTGATTCCCGTTGCTCCTTTGGCAATTCCCCTGAGCTTCCTGCAACCCTCTACACCATTCACCATCATACTTATCAACTTAGGTAGCTGCCAAAACCCAAAAGGGTAAAAAAAAAAAAAAATCAACTAACGAAAGCAGGAGTTCATAGCAAAATCACTACCATTGGCAACCTCCATCACAAAAATCTAGTTAAGTTAATAGGCTAGTGTTATGAAAGCAAAGAATTCCTTCTTGTTTACGAGTGTATGCCTAATGGAATCCTAGAAAAGAACTTATTCAAAGACAATAAAGGAAGCGAATATGTATCAACCCTGAGCTGGGAAAAGAGGGTTAGAATGATAAGCGAAGGGGCACAAATATTAGAATAACAGCACAAAGATTGTGAGAAGCGAGTATTTCACCGAGACATCAAAGGTGGCAACATATTGTTGGATTCATAATTTAATGTCAAGCTTAGGGACCTCGGCCTGGCTCATACCATCGGACACCATTTGACAATAGAGCTTGCAGGAACAACATGACTCGGAACTTTTTAATGATTTGAGATTTCATTGGAGACTAAAAAATAATAATTGATTAGATGCTGATAGAAATATATAAGAAATTATATACAATACTATGAATTTTTAGTACTTAATGAATTATATAAGTTCATAGTTATGAACTTATGCCATTAAATTGCTTATTAAAACAAATTATTGATGCTTGAAAAAAATTAGTGATTATATTAGAGAAACTCTTTGACAACGAATAAGATAAACATTAATTGATTAAACAAGGTAATTCAAGTGAGATTAAACTTGATAAAATTTTAATTTCTAAATTATACTTTTATTCAATTATATCCTACTTTCCTTATTCAATCAAAATTAGAGCTAATTAATTACAGTAATTAATAAACACAAGCTTGGTGAGATGATACCCTCTTCACAAATGTACTTATTTGCGATAACATATACTTTCTAACAATACTCAATTACCATTTCAACAACCTGATATGTATAAAGGTATCGAATTTGTAATTGAAGATGTTATTCATGGACTGTGAACTGCCATATTTATACAAGAGAAACTACAGAATTGTAGGAGTTAAGCTGGCTTATGGTTACAGGAAGATAAGTTCTTATAACAACATAAAATCTGATCTGGTAAATTCTGATTTTGATTTGTTATTCAGACTTATCTTTGACACGCCCCTGCAAGATGGAGGATACATTGGAGACTCCAATCTTGGAACGGAAATGCAGAAACTGACTGCTACCCTGTGAATTTATAAGCATGTCGGCTCACTGGTCTTTTGAGCTAATATGTAGAACACGTAGGGATCCATCAGAAACTCGTTCCCGAACAAAATGATAATCAAGAAGCAAATGCTTCATGCGTGAATGATAAACTGGATTGGCAAACAAATATATTGCACCCGTATTATCACAAAATAAGGTTGGAGGATGTTGTAGAGAAATACCTAGTTCATGTAATAAATTCTGAACCCAGAGAAACTCTGCTGCTGCATTTGCCAAGGCTTTGAACTCGAGAGATAGATTTTTGACGAGTTGATTGCTATGAGAAAATGTTGGAACCAAGATATGAGATGTAGGCAGTAGTAGAGCGTCCATTATCCTTGACAGTTGACCCCACCCCAATCTGAATAGGAGAAAGCTGTAAGAGAGATAGGAGAATTGAACCTTTTAAATATCTGATCAGCAGTCTCTTTATAGCCTGTAAATGTAGCTGAGTGGTAGCATGCATGAACTGAGACAGTTTGTTAACAGCAAAAGAAACATCAGGACGAGTAATGACCACATATTGGAGAGCCATCAATAAGAGAATAAGTATTTGAGGAACTGAGAGGTGTAGCAACTTCTTTGACACCAGTCATGTTTAGTATCAGTCTCTTTAGTTCAATGTTGGACTTCCTCACAAATGTTTATTAACATTTGTATAGACATCTGTAAATGCTCATTTCTAGTAAATTTCGTGTACCCGGTATTCATTGTCAGACGTGAGGAGTATGTGTTAAAGAGTTATTACATTCCTACATCCACCATTCATCTAATCCATTTGTTCTCCACTAAACTTATTTTTACTTCCTCACTCCCTTGGGTCCGATCTCTTTCAATAAAGATTAAGCTTTTTTTCCCTCTTTCAGATAAAAGAAAAACATAACCATTTCAATTAAGAAAAAACATGAATCAAACTTTATCTATGAAACACTCACAGTTGCTCTAGTCTGCAACTTCAACATCTGAAACAACAGCAAACTCATAACGTTTCTGTAGGCTCCATTCCTGAATGTTTTTGAAACTTGGCATATCGAATTCACATGTGTAAATTGCTAGGCCATCCTCAGTTCTCTAGGAACTATGCTGAGCAACAAAAAGACTACTTATTAGGTTAAATGTACAACACACATATGGCATTATAAGGGAGAGAAATTTAACGGGAACAATTACAAAACCAAATCTTTAACTACAGCTGAAGTTTTAATCAGAATTTATATGCATAATCAGCTGAAAAAATGGTAATCACAAAGCAAAAAGGCGATGGAGTTCTTACAAGGTTAAAATGGCAAAATTCAGTTTTAAAAATGTAAATATAATCACTAGAATACTGCACCGCAGGTTTTATGTTGAATTCTTAGTTGATGATGGTAAAATAAGGTTCCCAAAATCGCTTGACAAGATTTGGAATTTCGACATTGAGTTAAGTTGAACAAATAAGGAATGCATGCTATTTTAGTTGAATTCATAACACAAGTCTTAACAGGCTCTGCTAAACTCCATATTATATTTCATCAAGAACGTTAACATTAAATTATTATCAATAAGTACCTTGAGAACACTTGATGAATCAATCAACAGAGACGATTAATTTACTATAACAACCTTCCGAATGTGTGAGATTTGGGCCCAATGTTCCCCTTTCTTTCTCCCATACCTTTTCTAAAGCAAAGAACACGACCTGATTCTTAGATAAGAAAGGGAGGATGGCAAGCCCCCCTCTGGCAAGGATTGCAGATGAGGGCACTCCTCCGTCGCCAAGCTTTCGAGGGAAGTAAGGTGGCGAAGTCCTTCCACAGACCTCAGATTCTGGAGATTACGCAGATGAAGAGTGGTTAGACTGACTGGCAACCCTTCTTCTGGTAGGGATCCAATCCCAGGACAACACTGAATTCGCAATTCTCTGAGAGAGGTGAGATCATTAAATCTTCTGTTGAACAGAGACTACAAAATCTGAAGATCACTGATTTCAAGATGGGTAAGAGTAGAGGGCAAACCCTCATCTGGCACAAACTGGAGCTTAGGACAATTCTGAACTATCAACTTTTCAAGAGAATTAAAGATTTGAAGCCCTTCGTAGTTCAGAGATTTCAAATTTGGCAAGTCGCAAATATGAAGAGAAATAAGAAAGGAGGGCAGCAGGGTCACCTCTGGGAAGCATTCCATTTCTTCTTCTTCATAAAGCTCAATGCAGAAGTAAGTGAGAGAAGTCAGTTTATGCAGATCCCAATTCATACGCCCCGAAATCAGTTTGCTGCAATTGTAGATAGAAAATGATTGTAGTTTCAAAGGCAAACCATCTCTTGTAAATGTCTCAATTTCTGGGCAGCTATATATTCCCAACATCAAAAGGGCAGGGAGAAGAGCATGCATACTCTCAGGCAAGAACTTCAGTTTTGGATAATCCTCAAGAATAAGCTGTGTCAGAAATTCAAAAGAGACAAATTCCCAAATGGGTGTACACAAGGATTCAAAATTTCGACATTCTCCAATTGTCAGACTCCTTAACTCAGGGAACAATTCTAATGGAAAGTACTCGAGCGGTTTATGTTTTTCAACGGTAATTTCTTTCAGAGAAGAGCCAAATTGCCCAATCCTTTCCAGTACAGATTCTTGGAAGTTGACAACTCTGAGAGTGCTGGAAGCAGCAGAGTAACCCCACCTAACATCATTATTTAATGCTATTGAAGAAAGTTTAGGAGCATCTGGAACACAATTTTGAAGCTGCGGACAAGACAGTATCTCAAGTTTTGTCAAAGAGGGAATATGACTCAGTAAACCGCCTCTTAAATTCAGACAATTTACAACACGTAGCACTTTGAGACAAGAAAAGACTCCAGTGTCACTCTCACCTCCTCTTCCATAAGGTCTCCACTCTTGCCACTGAGGCATATCTTCAAAGCATATGATCTCAAGAGATTGAAATGGCTTCACTGGTGAGACACATCTACCATAGAAATCAGAATCAATCACCATCACTTCATTAAAACCTGTGACTTCCAGATACTTGAGAGAAGATACCTGTCCAAGTGGTGGTAGGGAGGAACAATATTTACATCCTTTAAGCTTCAAAGAGACTAATTTGATGAACGGGAGTCTCCTAACCAACTTCGAAAGCTAGTACCTCCATAACCATTTATTGAAATGTCTTTTATTTCTGTGTGAGGCTGCAACCCATCAAGTACAGCCGTTTGGTGATGTGAATCATCATTATCCCCTTTCCAATCTAACTCCAACTCCTTAAGATACTGCTTACACTTTATCTTGGCTTCCAAACAGTCTTTGGCATTCACCACATTTTGAAGATTATGAATTCTAAGCTTTCCTCGAAGATGTTGAAGGCTCCCCAATTCTTAAACCCCACACCCCTCTCGCTCTCCCACAAAGAAATCAGTTAAGTTTTGCAGCTTTATCAGTTTGCCCATATTTGGCGGCGTCTCTTGCAAAGTTGTTCCTTGAATATCAAGATAGTGCATATTGATCAACCTTCCCATTTTAATCGGCAACTTAGCCAGATTCATGCACCAACGTAAATTCAAAGTTTGTAAATTGTAGGCACTACACAAACATTCAGGTAAACTTTTGATTTTTGTTATAGAAAGATCTAAATATCGCAAATGTTTCAGATGGCTGATTGAACTGGGCAACTTAACCATAAACCGATATGGCGACAAAGATAGCACTCTTAGTCGTCTCTGACTTGGCAATAAATCAGGAATTATCTCTTGCAGCATTTGTTGTTGCTCAGATGATGGACACACTGGTAAGAACGTGCGCAAGAGGGAAGATTTGAGGATGTTCAAAAGTTGTCGAGATGATGATTCTTCTTTCACCATCGCACATGAAAAATAACGAAGCCTTTCGAACGTTCTGCAAAATTCTTGATTCTCAAACCTAAAGTAAAATTCTCCAGCTACAACTTTAGCCAAGTCATTGATCAAGTCATGCATGACAAAATAATTATTAACATGGTGAAAAAAAGACCTTAATACTAGCTCCTCAAAGTACTCTTCACCCGCTTCTTCCATTGTCTCGTTTCCTTCTTGTTCAATCAAAAAACCTTCTGCCATCCACAAAAGTATTAATTGCTCCTTCTCAAATTTATAATCCTTTGGAAATATTGAACAATAGGCAAAGCACTGCTTTAGGTGTGATGGAAGATAACGATAACTCAATCTCAGAACTGAAAGAATTTCATCTTTAGAAAACTTCCATAGATCATTTTTTAAAACATTCTCCCAATCCTTGACATTTCTCTTAGAACGCAAGACACCTCCGATTACTTTGACAGCCAAAGGAAGGCCGTCACATCTTTTCACAATTTCTTTGCCAATTTCCTCCAGATGTGGATAATCATCACAGTTTTCATCCTCAAAAGCATGTTTGCAGAATAATTGCCAGCATTTAGTAGAAGGCAAGACATCTAAATGAAATATTGAACTAAAACTCACAGTTGCTGCTACACCATCGTAACGTGTGGTGACCAGAATCTTGCTTCCAGGACACCCAGACTTCAAAGATGTTAGCAATTTGTCCCAATTAGTGAACCTTTCATTCCAGACATCGTCTAAGACAAGCAAGAACTTTTTTCCTTTCAATTTCTCCTTTAGCTCAATCTGGATCATTTGAGCCACTTCCTTGACAATATCTCTTGTTATTCTTGGAACATCAAACTCTTCTGAAACGCATACCCACCCTCTGACATCAAATCGGTTTCAGACTCTTTCATCTCCGTAGATAAGTTGCGCAAGTGTAGTTTTACCTATCCCACCCAAACCCACGATGGAAATTATACCCAAGTTGTTGCTGCGATTGACATCATCTGACAGCAACATTTCCGTTATCGCTTCCTGATCACGTCCCTACCAAAAATCTTCGAACTTTCAACAAGAGACGTGGTGGGTATCCTTTGAGTGGATTCTCCAGCTCCTGTGATCTCTCTCAGGCCAAGCGCATCCTTCTGATTCACCAGATCTTCAATGGTCTCCAGTATCTCCATCAGCCTGGCTTTCAACCCTTTCTTAAATGACTTCCGAGGGCGTAGAAACTTGCGAACCTCATCCATGGCCGATCGAGATTCAGTTTCGCGCTCGAGCCGAGTAGCTTCATAATCAATCTCATCCAACAAATCATTAGCTTCAAATAAAGCATTTTTAAGGTGGCCAAGCCATTGTTTCACAGATGGCTTCGTGATTTCCTTTTCCTCTGCATTGTCCAGAACACCTCGAACGGAGTTCACAGCAATCTTCAACTTTTGCAAGAGCCAATCATCAAGCCTCTAACGTCTGATGAAGTCCACAAATCTTCTAGAAGCCATTCTGTCCAATAGAACATTGAGGAAAGCACCGAGAGCGGCTCCACCGGCAGCCAAGACAGCCTCTGCGGCCATGGATCTCTTATTGCAAGTGTGTCTAAAAATGGAAGCTAAGGAGGACTTATATGAAATCCCGATGAAGAAATAGCAAGAACAAAGTGATATTAGCTTAGGAGACAGAAGAAGAAAGAAGATCTGCAGATACAATCTTGGTTCTATGAAAAAAGATACAAACTTTGTCGCCCGAAGACTTATGCTTGGGGGATAATTGAGTAGTATAGTTTTAAGGTAAATCATAAATTTACAAATTCATTTAATGTTAATGAAAAGGGCAAAAAGAGAAAAGCACATCTTCTGAAAGTAAGAAGTAATTAATTTAATTTTTTTTTGTAAATATTTAATACGAGGTAAACGAGTATGAAAATCCCACAAGAGTCAAGACCCTTCAATTAATGAAAGAATTACCTTCAATAAACCCAGAAAACTGGGTCAAGAAAGCATCTGAACTGGTCCTTGTAAACGTAACCTACAGCGGCAAAACACCAGCCAATATGGCACCTTTAACAGCAGTCTCCCCCTGCAAACCTCCTTCAGCATCACCATGACCATCACCGTCACCTTTAATCTTGACATCTTCATCTTTGGGATTCAAGAACCACTTCAAGCTCTGAAGACGCTCTTTCTAAGCGTCTGCTGCTTCTTTGTTTGCTTCAGAGAAGAGCGCGGACTCGAGAAGTGACAACGACCCCTGGGCCTAAAGCTGTGAAGAAATGCGGTACAAGATGGACAAGAAAACCGAACGTTGGAAGCAAGACATGGAAGTGGCCTTACGTCGTTGGCAAGGGTACGCATGTTTTTGTTTCCCAAAAACGGGTTTCAGATAATGGGATCGTCGTATAAAAATTAGATCAATGAGCGCCAATAGCAACATAGAGGGATTGAAATTGCATATTTAGGCCATTATATTAAAACCTTGACTCAATTTTTACATCTTATGATTATACTAAGATGTTGCTTGCGTTCCAGTCAACTGATTCGAGGCAATGGCATGAAAGGGAACAGAGTACATTAAGAGCTTACCACCCGTCAGTCAGATCTCCAGTTCAAGTTTTAATCTGTTGCAATTCCACAACGAAGTATTACCAAATTCATAGATAACACAAAGCCTTAACATGGTCTGGTCAACTGCATAGTTCATGAAGTATTAGAACATCAAGAATGAAGAACTGCCAAATTAATTAAGTTGGGCATGAGAAAAGATACCCCGGATGAAATTGTTGTAGATGGTTGAATACCTTTACAATGCTAGATGAATCAAAGAACAGAAAGTACTCCAGTTCATATCCAACCATCAATTTGAACAAAGGACATCTCGCACGGTTGACCTGACAACCTTTGACCAGATTGTTGGCAAGGTAAATTAGATTGCAACAACAGAAATCAATGTTTGTAAGGTAAGTATAAAGACATAGTGCTGCTCTTATTTATAAAATCATCCATTTGCTCTCCACCAAACCTACTTTTACTTCCTCACACCCTCGGGTCCGATCTCTTTCAATAAAGATTAAGCTTTTTTGTTCTTTCAAAAAAAAAAAGGATAAACGAAGCATAACGATTGCAGCTACCAAAAAAAAAAAAAGAATGAATCTAAGTCTATCTCTGAAACACTCATAGTGGCTCTAGTTTGCAGCTTCAACAACATCTGAAACAACAGCAAGTTCAATGTTTCTGTAGGCTCCGTCTATGAAAGTTTTTGAAGCTTTGCATATCGAATTCACATGTGAAAATTTGCTAGGCCATCCTCAGTTCCTCTAGGAGCTATGTTTAGCAATAGAAAGACAACTAATTTAGTAAATGTATAAAACACATATCGCAGTATAAGGGAGAGATATTTTAAGGAAAAATTGCAAAACCAATTCTCCACAATAGTTGGACGATTTTTCTAATCAGAATTAGTATGCATAATCAGCTGAGGAAACGGTAATCACAATCCAAAAAGGTGATGCAGTTCTTCAAAGGTTAAAAATAGCAAATTTTCAGTGAATCACTAGAATATTGCAACACAAGTTTTATCTTGAATTCTTACCAGATCATGGTAGATTAGTGATAAGTTTTCAGGATCTTTTGACAAGGTTTGGAGCTTTGGACACTGTGTTAAGTTGGATAAATAAGGAATAACTATAAAATAATTCCTAAAATGTACACTTTTTTAGTTGAATTCATAACACAAGCCTTAGCAGGCTCTGCTCAACTGCATATTTCTAAAATTTCAACGTTAAGAATAACAAGATACTCTGGATGGGAATTATTATCAATAACTACCTTGATAATGCTTGATGAATCAATCAACAGAGACTACTCTGTTTATATATCTGGAATGTGTGAAATTTTGGCCCAATAATTCCTCTTCTTCTACCATACCTTTTCTCCAGTAAAGGACACCACCAGATCCTCAGAGAAGAAAGGGAGGATGGCAAGCCCTCCTCTGCCAAGGTTTCCAGATGAGGGCAGTTCATAATTTCCAATTTTTCGAGGGAAGTAAGGTGGCAAAGTCCTTCCACAGACCTCAGATTCTGGAGATTATATAGCTCAAGAGTGATTAGACTGGGTGGCAACCCTTCTTCACAGAAATCAAAATTAATTACCCTCACTTCATTAAAACCTTCGACTTCCAGAAACTTGAGAGAGGACATCTGCCAAAGTGGTGGTAGGGAGGAACAGTATTTACATCTCCTAAGCTTCAAAGAGACTAATTTGGTGAACAAAGACTCTCCTAACCAATTTGCAAGGCTAGTACCTCCATAACCAATGATTGAAATGACTTCTATTTCTGTGTGAGGCTGCAAACCATCAAGTACAGCCTCTTCGTGACGTGAATCATCAGTATCACCTTTCCAATATAAACACAACTCCTTAAGGTTCTTCTTACAGTTGATCTTGGCTTCCAAAGCATCTTTGGCGTTCACCACATTTTGAAGATTATGAATTCTAAGCGTTCCTCCAAGCTGTTGAAGGCTCCCCAATTCGTTAACCCCACAACCCTCCTGCTTTCCCACAAAGAAATCAGTTAAGGTTTGCAGCTTTATCAGTTTGCCCATATTTGGAGGCATCTCTTGCAAATTTGTTCCTTCAATATCAAGATAGTGCATACTGATCATCCTTCCCATTTTATTCGGCAACTTAGCAAGGTTCCTGCACCAACTTAATTTCAAAGTCTGTAAATTGTGAAACTACACAAACATTCAGGTAAACTTTGGATTGATGTTGAAGAAAGATCTAAATATCTCAAATGTTCTAGATGGCTGATTGAACTAGGAAACTTAACCACATTCGAACATCGGGACAAAGATAACACTCTTAATCGTCGCTGGTTTAGCAATAAATCAGGAATCATCTCTTGCAGCTCCCATTTTGTATTATATACTGATAAGAACGTGCGCAAAAGGTGAGATTTGAAGATGCTTGAAAGTTGCCGACATGACGATTCTTCTTTCACTGCCACACATGAAAAATAACGAAGCCTATCAAGCGTTCTGCAAAAATCTTGATTCTCAAACCTGAAGCAAAAATCTCCAGCCACAACTCTAGCCAAGTCATTGATCAAGTCATGCATGACAAAATAATTATTAACATGTTGAAAAAAAGACCTTGATACTAGCTCCTCAAAGTACTCTTCACCCAATTCTTCCATTGTCTGGTTTCCTTCTTGGTCAATCAAAAAACCTTCTGCCATCCACAAAAGAACTAATTGATCCTTCTCAAATTTATAAGCCTTGGGAAATAATGAACAATAAGCAAAGCATTGTTTTAGATGCGATGGAAGATAACCGTAACTCAATCTTAGAACCGGAAGAACGTCATCCTTAGAAAATTTCCACATATCATTTCTTAAAACGTTCTCCCAATTCTTGACATTTCTCTTAGAGCGCAAGACACCTCCCATTACTTTCACAGCTAAAGGAAGGCCTTCACATCTTTTCACAATCTTTTTACCAATTTCTTCTAAATATGGATAATCATCGGAGTTTTGATCATCAAAAGCATGTTTGCAGAATAATTGCCAGCATTCAGTAGAAGCCAACACATCTAAACGAAATATTGAGATAGAATTCACAGTTGCTGCAACACCATCATTACGTGTGGTGATGATAATCTTGCTTCCAGGACCCGCAGACTTCAAAGGTGTTAACAATTTGTCCCAATCAGTGAACCTTTCATTCCAGACATCGTCTAAGACAAGCAATAACTTTTTTCCTGTCAATTTCTCCTTTAGCTCAACCTGGATCTGGTTTAGAGTCTTATCATCACAAGCCATTTGAGCCACTTCCTTGACAATATCTCTTGTTATTCTTGGAATATCAAACTCTTCTGAAACGCATACCCACCCTCTGACATCAAATCGGTTTCGGACTCTTTCATCTCCGTAGATGAGTTGCGCAAGTGTAGTTTACCTATCCCACCGAGGCCCACGATGGAAATTATACTCAAGTTGTTGCAGCGATTTACATCATCTGAAAGTAACACTTCCACTATTGCTTCCTGATCTCGTTCCCTACCAAAAATGTTCGACGTTTCAACAAGAGACGTGGTGGGTATCCTTTGAGTGGATTGTCCACCTCCTATGATCTCTCTCAGGCCAAGCACGTCCTTCTGATTCACCAGATCTTCAATGGTCTCCTGTATCTCCATCAGCCTCGCTTTCAACCCTTTCTTAAATGACTTTCGAGGGCGTAGAAACATGCGAACCTCATCAATGACGGATCGAGATTCAGCTTCGCGTTCGAGCCGAGTAGCTTCATAATCAATCTCGTCCAACAAATCATCAGCTTCAAAGAAAGCATTTTTAAGGTCGTCAAGCCATTGTTTCACAGCTGGCTTTCTGATCTCCTTTTCCTCTGCATCGTCGAGAACACCTCGAATGGAGTTCATAGCAGTCTTCAACTTCTGCAAGAGCCGATCACTGAGCTTCTGACGTTTGAAGAAGTCCACAAATCTTTTAGAAGCCATTCTGTCAAATAGAACATTGAGGAAAGCACCAAGAGCGGCTCCACCGGCAGCCTCTACAGCCATGAATGTCTTATTGCAATTGTGTCTAAAGATAGAAGCTGAGGAGGATTATATGAAATCCCGATGAAGAAATAGCAAGAACGACATTAGCTCAGGAGACAGAAGAAGAAGGAAGATCCGCAGGTACAATCTTAGTTCTGAAGGAAAAACTAAGCTACAACAATAGTTACGGGAGATCCAAGGCTTGGTTGAGTAGAAAAAAAAGTTGGTGGCTAAGTGTGTAATATATTTTTAAGGTAAATAATAAATTTATAAATTCACTTAATAAAAAGGGCAAAACGGGAAAGTACGTCTTCTGAAAGTTATATAAGAAGTATTTTTTATTTTTAAAATATTTAATATGACGTAAATGAGTATGAAAATTCCACAGCACCCTTAAATTAATGAAAGAATTACCAGTCAATAAACCCAGACAACTGGGTCAACAAAGCATTGATCGGTTCCTTGTAAACATAACCAACCGCTCACACACCAGCCAATATGGGCAACATTTCCTCTGTGTCGTTTTCAGAGATTCAATTTAACACAGAGACCATTCACTTTTAAATTTGTGGTTAAAAGTCAATGATACAGAGTTGGAACTCCGTAAATGAAACGGAAGATCTGAGTCTGCGAATATGGTACCTTTAACAGCAGTCTCTCTTTTAAAATAATTTAATAATCATAAAGTATGAATTATATTTTTTATTTTATTCTAACATAAAGTGGATCCAAAATAATAGGTATTGGTATTATAAAGAAGTTAGAATCATTAGGATTAATTAATAAAACTTTTCCCTCTCCCTTCCTTCAGGTATCGTTAATAGATATCAAAGAAATATACGTTTTTTACCATTAATAAAGTACAAAGAAAAGAAAAAGAAGAAAGTGAATAAAACTTTTACATAAAAAAAATATTTATGATTATAAAATGATTACACATATTGAGCATAAATTAAGGATAATATTTCTTTCTTTTATTTATTGCATGAATCTTATGGCTTAAAGGTATTTAATCAATTGTATCATAGATAATTTTGGGTAAATTTTAGAGTTAAAATATTGTTTAGATTGTTAAAAATTAAAATTTACATGTAATATCAAAACAAATTATGACATTTTGATTTGCATGGGAGATAACCCTATAATTCATGGTATCGATTAATATTTGATTTACGGTCATAAAAAAATTATGCTATTGCTTTCGAGAATAATCTCTCAATTTAAGTTATCTTGTTTCTCGATTTCTGGAGCTATTGATTGTGATTGAATTAATCATTTTATACAACGAGGGAGGAAAAAGTGGATGATATGGATTCCGTGTCAAAGAAGGGATCTCCTTTAGATACACCTGGTGAGTTGGAGGAGACTAATCATGTAGATATTATTGATTTGAAAAGGAGATGAGTTGAAGGAAAAGGTAAAGTTGTGGTAAATGAGGAGGGGATCGTAACTGAAGACGAAAATTTACTAGAGGTTTTGAAGACCCCAAAAACACATTGATGGAGAGGGTTCTAGATTCCAGGCCCACCTGGCCCGATGAGTACGTTAATTTGGAATTGTCGAGGGCTTGGGAACCAACCGACAATTTGAGAGCTTTAAGAGTTTGTGTCATTAAATTGGCCCAATCTGATTTTCTTAATGGAGACGAAGGTACAATGGAGTAGAGTGGATCGGGTGAGGTGTATGTTAGACTATGAAGGTTTGTTTGTAGTAAACCCAATTGGTTTAAGTGGTGGACTAGCTCTTTTATGGAAAGAACGACCTATAGGTTCTTTAATTGGTTTTAGCCAGAACTTTATTGATGTAAAGGTTGAGATTACTGGACTAAGGCCCTTCTACTTCACTGGTTTTTATGGAATGTCTGAAAGAAATAGAAGACGTCAGTCTTAGCAGATGTTGTGTAATCTGAAAAATAGATCACCACTTACTTGGTTAGTTGCAGGAGACTTCAAGGACAGCATGTTCTATGGTGATAAATGGAGTAGAGTTCCTCAACCTAAATGGCTCGTGGATGGGTTTAGGGAGACGGTCAGCTGGTGTGAATTGGAAGATATTGGGTATGTTGGTAACAGGTTCACATAGGAGTATGGAAGAGAAACAGAAAATTGGAGATGTGAAAGGTTGGATAGGGCTTTGGCCTCGCAGCGGTGGATAAGACAATTTGAGAATGCAAAGTTGTACAATTTAGAAACAACAAACAGTGATCGCTTTGCAATGTTTTTGTTTTTAGGGGTGAATATTATCTGTTATGTTGCAAGACCGTTTCGTTTTGAGAAAGCTTGGCTCTTGGAGGATGATATACAGGAGGTGATAAAACAGGCATGGTGTGGGGAAGAAGAAATCAAAATCAATCAACGTATACAATATTGTACTTCGGCTTTGGACAAATGGGGAAAACAAAAGAAAGCACTGTTTAAGACAACAATCCATGAGTGCAAGCTTCAGACTAAAAGATTGCAATTATGCAGAGATGTTGCATTGATACAACTTTACTAGACGCATAGCCTAAGTAGCATATCAACAAATTCTTCTTCAGCAAGAAAACTATTAGAAGCAAAGGTCGAAACAGTTTTGGCTCCGATATGGAGACCAAAACACGTGATACTTCCATGCCATGGCCATAACCCGAAAAAAAAAGAATCATATCCAACAGTTAAAGGTTGAAAGCAGAAGATGGTTGGGGTGGAAGACAGGCTTACAGCAGCATATTTGTGACTACTTTCAAAATCTCTTCTGCTTTGACCAAGGGGAGATTGAAGCTGCACTAAAATGTGTGGATCAAAAGATAACAAGTGCTACGAATGAAATGTTGATGCAACCTTTTTCAGAAGCTGATGTAAAACAGGCTATTTTTGACATGCACCCTAAGAAAGCTCCATGAACGGATGGTTTGAACCCAGCTTTTTATCAAAAGTTTTGGAGAATTGTAGGCCCTCATGTTAGTTGAGCTTGCCTGGATGTGTTAAATGGTGATTCCAATCTCCCGGGAGGTAATTTTACAAACATAGTTCTTATCCCGAAAAAGAAGAACCCAGAATTTGTCTCTGACTTATGTCCAATATGTTTATGCAATGTCATAGATAAAATTGTTTGTAAAGCAGTGGCGACTCGTATGAAGAGTACATTAGAAGTGGCAATTTCAGAAACACATAGTGCTTTTGTGCCAGATTGATTGATCACTGATAATGTTATGTGGCTTTTAAAACTATGCATTGGCTGAAGGGTAGGGGAAGAGGGAAGGATGCTTTTGTTGCCTTAAAGATAGATATGAGTAAGGCATATGACCGTGTAGAGTGGCATTTTTTATGGTGTTTGATGCTTAAAATGGGATATTGCAAGGAGTGGGTTGAAAAAGTTATGTGAATGGTCACTATGGTCTCCTATAATTTTAGTCAAAATGGGGAGAGTTATGGACCAGTTCTTCCAGAAAGAGAGTTGAGACAGGGTGACCCTTTCTTTCCTTACTTGTTCATTATTATGACTGAGGCATTGTCGGCACTTTTGAGTTTTTATCAAAGACAGGGCAAATTGACAGGTGTTAATGTAGCTCTTTCTGCCCCTCCAATTACCCATTTGTTATTTGCAGATGATGCATGCTTTTATTTCAAAGCAACGGTTACAGAAGCAAATTTGATAAAACATTGTCTTTCCTTAAACGCATCTGGCAAGCTAGTTAACTACACAAAGTCTAAGAACTTATTTACAAGAAATACAAACAGCAATTTTAGAGAGGCAATTTTGGGGATTTTAAATGTCCGGGCGGTAGATGGGTTCTCAAAATATTTAGGCCTTCTAGCGATAGTCGGTCGCAATAAAAAAGAGTTGTTTAATCATGTTGTTGATAAGGTTTGGAAGCGTCTTCAAAGGTGGAAGCGTAAGTCCCTTAGTCCAGCAGGAAAAGAAATTTTGTTAAAAGCAGTAGTGCAGGCAATCCCTAATTTCTTAATATAGATCTTTATGCTACCAATTGGAACCCTTGATTCAATTGAAAAGGCCATGAATAAGTTTTGGTGGCAATCTAGTATGGAAGGTGGCGTTCATTGGGCAGCTTGGCAAAGAATGGCGCACAGTAAAGCAACAGGAGGACTGGGTTTTAGGATCTTAAAAGAATTTAATATCGCTCTTTTGGCAAAACAAGGTTGGTGCTTCTTGTCTAACCTAGAAGCTTCGGTTACAAAGGTTTATAGAGCAAGATATTTCAAGCAAGGTTGTTTTTTAGATGCTCCAGCTAGTTCCAATCCCAGTTACCTTTGGCAAAGTTTGTGGAAGGCTCAACAACTATTACGTAGTGGATGTCTAAAGCAGATTGGGGCTGGTATTGAAATTTTAGCTTTTACCCCGTGTATGGTTACTGTCCCCGTGGGTGGGGACAGTAGACAGGGACGTAAAAATTCTGTCCCCGACCTGTTTGCTTACTGTCCCCACCAATTTCCGTCCCGTCTCCGGAGACGGAGACATAAAATTTTTGTTCCTTCCAAAACCAGAGGACAAGGAGACG
>JANQBM010000003.1:4934230-4950726 GCA_025594535.1 Erythroxylum domingense
AAGACTAATGGAAAAATTTTATCAAAATCTCAGACAAACGCAAAATCACATTTAACAAATTGATCTGTAAGAACTACGGGAAATGAAATACCATCTCAGTTATCCGTTTCAACTGTTCTTCATAGTTCATCTGCATTTGCGCCTTCAAATCTGATATCTCTTGCTTACTATACCCTTCCAGGGAAGATACTTTTTCTTGCTGATTGCGGAGTCTCATTTCGCCATTCTGTCATATCATTAATACATTACCATGGAAGATAGTAGACCGTGATAGTCTATACCAAAAATTCGGAATACACACACCTTCAATTCCATAAATAACTCGTCAGTGAATGGTTGTCCATTGTTCTGAGAAATAACCTTGTTCACAAGTACAAGAAGCTCCTGAACCTGATTAACTCTTTTAAGTTCATCTTTGGTCTTGTTATCAAAAAGCACTAGTCGGTTGTTACACATTGCAAGGATGTCCTACATAAATGTTGACAGAATTAAAACATTAATGCTAGGAAATAATATTCCACAAACATCCATAAAACGTAGAAAACAAAGTTAAGAAACTCACAATCAATTTGGCCAAAGAATATGTTAAAAATTTTAATCTCAACAATCTACTTTCCCACTGTTGAAGTTGCTATCTCCTACATAAATCTAAGGTCAAACCATCCACTGGAGTGAATGTTGAAGCTAATGAATAAGGTTTTAGATGCCAAATAACAGTGGTTGAAAGGAAAAGAAAGGAAAAATTAAAGCTGTCAATCAAGATGATTTGGATATATTGGATCGTGAAGCCAACCACTGAGGTGTTTGGATGATATGTCATTCATAATAGCTCCCACAATCTAACACAACTTTCTTTTCATGGATTGGTGAATGGAAACTAACAACTCCAAAATTTTTAGGAACATCTTATACAAGAACTATTTTTCTTAATAATATGTCAACCATTACTAAAGGGAAGACTATAATTCTTGAAATATGTCATGCCATATGATAGAAATACTGAGATTAATTACTAAAAAATTAGTAAAAAACTCCAACTTAGTGTATCATTACTTAGATAACTACTCTTGTAGCACATATTCGTTAAAAACATTAACAAACTCATCTCTAACATAAATCAAAATTAATCATAGTTTAAGAAGACAACCTTCAAAGGTTGTGGGCATTCGTGACCTAGGTAATCTTCCAATGTCTCGTCATTATCTTCTAGTTCATCTCCCCCAGTGAAAACAACAATCATGTAGTCAATTATCTTACTCCCAAACAATGTCTGTAAGCTACGTATAGCCCCTTCTTCTTCTTTTGAAAAGCGAGTTCTTACTGATAAAACCAAAATAACTGCATGTATTCCATCCTTTGCCATATTAATACACTTGACAATCTCTCTGCCAACAAATTCGGATTCAGCAGAAAAATCGAATAGTCCTGCAATAGATTGATCATCATTTGGTATTACAAAGATAGAATAGAACAAAGAGACCAAAAGCTCATTGTGGAAAAGACAAACACATATATATCCTTGTTTCATACCAGGAGTGTCAATGACGTTGATAATTTGACCATCTCCTAACACGGTTTGCTGCAATTCAGAAGTGCTAGTAACCCCAGTTGAGCTAGCTCTTGATTTGAAGGCCTTTCTCCCCAAAATGCTGTTTCCAGTGGCGCTTTTGCCGTTGCCCGTGCGTCCAACCAAAACAACTGTCCGAACCCCATAGGATTTGGAAGTAAACTCCCAATCATCATCTATTGATTGTCCACCCATAGAGCCAGACCAAACTACTTACTGCAGCAAATAATACATGCAACTTCATCATCAAAACTAAACCAACAAAGATGACGAAAGTTCTATTTAATTCTGAGATAAAACTATAAAATCGGGGCATCATTTTGCAACATCTGGAAATGATGGCATCACCTGAATGAAATTCGACTAGGCAAAAGTAATGAGCATCAAATTGATAATCTCACTACTCTTTATCCGAAAAGCATAAACAAGGAAATAAGAAACAGCCACAGAAATCCAACTATAGAAAAAAGAACAAGGTAATTCAACATAGAAACCCACAAACAGTTCAATTAATATCTACCTGCATACAACGATTCTCTATCAAACAACTTAAGACAGATGGTAGTTTCAGTATCGTAAGCCTAAACAACAAACCTTAAAGAAATGAACTTTAAACCTGCAAAGAACTAGGCAGAGAAGTCAATCACATGGATCGATTCAGACGCAAACACAAAGAAACCAAATCGCAGATATCCCATGTACACAGTTAAACCGTACTAAAGAAATCTTCATCCATGTAAGCGAATTCGAAATTACGAAAAAAGTGAACACATTTTTAGAACAAGAAAACGAAGACCTTGTACAAGAATTGGAGTTGGTAACTAATATCCGAGACAGACAGCGTGTTAGGAAGACCATAGAAACCAAAGCTAATCTTCAAGGTTCAGACATATCCTTACTTTTTGCCCAACATTCAGACGATTATTTAATAGAACTTTCAATTCTTAATAAAAGAACAATCTTCCCCGTGGGCTTGACTGTTACAACTACTTTCAAGTCAACGAATGGAAAATCCAAGACAGATCGTTGTTGTCAGAGCCCAGAGTACTTGTAAGCCCAAAATTAGCAACACACACTACAAGAGAGAAGATGTGTTGCTTAAACTGATATAGCGAACAACAACAATGTTGTCGTGTCTGAAGTACCCTCCGTCTTCTTTCAACTCGCCACCACATCAACTCAATTATGCGCTAACTTTCCCACCGAGCCACTCATGTAGAGTGAAGGTACTGCGTCATTTGACGGGCAATCGTAACAGAGTCTCTGCTCTCACCAGCAGGTGTCAAGCCAAATCAGCTGATACAGAGAAACCAGTCTCTCTGGACAATGAAAATGTTTTGGCTTCCAGCACCACAAGCTCTTCTTCGACTAGTTTCTTGTCTTATCTTTGTCCTCTGCTCAAGCTCTTCTCTGTAAGATTTTACTTATGCGTTAACTACCATTTTCAATCATTTTGTGTCAGTGGGATTGAATAAAGATTTGTTCTTTGTGTGGTGCAAGCGGCCGGTTTGCTTGAAATATTCTTTTGAGCTAAATTAGTTAGGTTCTGATAAGGGAAATTAGCAGGGGGCATTGCCCGTGAAAGATGGCTTTTTCCCTGCTACTCCCTTGTCAATTTGATGAAAAATAGTATTTATAATTAAGAATTATTGTAGTGAGAGTTCTATTTCATCGCCAAAGCTAATTTCCAGTCTTTAAAGGACATTAATTTTACTTATTTCAGTGATTTCAGGATAATTCATACGTGTTTCTTATTGCCTCTTCCCTGTCTGCTGGGAGCGTAAAATTTCCAGTGCATTATGCAAATTGTTTTAGTTTTGGTTTCAGAAGTTAGTTTTAATCGTGCTTGATGTACCATTCCTTCTTGCTCTTAAAATTCATAATCTTCTTCGTCTTTTTAATTATCTTAAGAGTTAATTTCGCCTCTGGTTTGCAGCAAGGAGATCCATCTCAAGCAAGGAATTATAATCTTGAGGTAAATACTTAAAATGTTTCCTATATTTTCTTATAGTAGTTGGTTGTCAACTTGTTAAGATTGTCGTCTAACAACTTACATTTCTTTTGCTTGCGTCTGTTTGCATGTGTGAATGACAACTATGCAAGGTTTAAATGTTCCCTCCAGGTGACTCACACCTGAACGTATGTTCTGTGACAGTTTACAACATCATTCCTGTCTACCCTGGCACGATTTCCATGGGGATCGACGGCTGTCACTGATAGCTTGAACAATCAAGGGACAATTTCTTCAGATCCTCCACAACGTCTGCAATTGTTTGAATTTGGTAAGCCTCCTCAGTGCTTATCAGAGTTTCATCAATAACGCTCTTCATAATGCCTTCTGCATTCAGAAATGGTTTGCATGGGGATCAATCGTGGATAACTAACAAATGCATGAGGAGCCACTTTCATATGTATTGAATTAGTAGTTACTTAAGACTCCTTCCTTACCCTGAACTTTAGGATACACATTAATCGAAAATGCAACCCTTTTGGTATAAAGTCTACTTGTAGCTAGCGTAGGATTTGCAGCACATGATACCGTTACTTCTTTCCTTAATTCCTGATTAATTTATTGAATCAGTCTATTCTTTTTAATTTTCTTTGCAACAGAAGCGTGCCCCTTCTGTCGGAGGGTTCGAGAGGCAATGACTGAGCTGGATCTTTCAGTTGATGTGAGTAAACTTGTTCATAGATTATTATTCTTTGTAGTCATGGTTGTTAAACGGTTGTTGAAGTTCTTATATTCATTAGATCAACCAGTGTTACACCACCATGCTAGCTAGGATTATTCTGCAATTATTCTGTTTACTGATAGCCTATCCATCCCTAGCAACATTTTGTTGTCGTTAAACATTCAGATGGTTATTATTTAAATATCAGGATGTCCTCAGCCTATTTCATTTTTTCCCTCAACAAGTTAGTCTACTTATGCATAATTGGGAATTAACAGAAAAATCACAGGGATCGAGTAGCATTCTTCTTTGACTTCATTCTCATTTCCCCAGTCAAATGATTTTCTTATTTCTACTTCACTTCCTACTTTGCTTCCTCATTCATCATCACTTTGATTTGTTACCGCAGGTGTATCCTTGTCCTAAAGGCTCTATAAAACATAGGGAGTTGGTCAAACAGCTTGGAGGCAAAGAGTTGTATGTTGTTACTCTCCTTTTAATTTAACTAGAATTCTAAATTTAATATGATTTGTTATGAGCTATGAAATTATTATCTTTCATGTGCTGTTTCGAGATTGACAGTGTATCATTCCTGTTTTCTTTTGTGAAATAGCAACATTCAAGAAGCAAAAAATTAGCTACATATTATTCACAAATTTCATATACAGTTCCAGATATAGCCCGAACTTTCAGCTATTGTGGCTAACATAACCTTCAACTAATAGCATTGTGATCTTCCTCCTAACTTTTGGAGTACAAATTAATCCAATGAAATGTGCAAACATAGAGACTTTTTTCTTCAGTTGAAAGATAACTATTTTAATATTTTAAATTTCTCAAATCTTTTAACTAATTTTCTATTGTGGTCGTCTTCAAATCCCCAAACCATTTTGTTTGATATTTCATGTATACCGACCATTATCAAACTTCTGTTAAGCATGGAGTTCTTCATCTTTTTGTTTTCTTAGATATGTAGTTTCACATGATCATCTCTAACTTGTGTTACTTGCCAACAAATCAAGTCTTTTCTAATTAAAGGTTGAACACGAATATAGAATAACTACTAATTGAAAGTTCATACATATCTCCGTTTGCCAAAAAAGTTATAGGTGATGTGTCCATTGCAAAGATTTAAAGTTTCATATGGTTTTGAAAAGTTCAGAAAGCTGATGGCAATTCTCTACTCTATAAATTTGAAATACACGGCAGTGTACCATTATGTGGTGGATAGCTACTAATTTCCTTACATCTGCAGCTCTGTGTCTCAAGTTTTTTCATTTATTTGTGAATGTTGCATGGTTACAAAAATTTCTATGCAGGTTTCCATTTCTTGTTGATCCAAACACTGGCGTTTCAATGTATGAAAGTGGTAAGTGGTGAGGCTTCAGACAAACTGTTTTATTTGCTCTGGACTACTAGTGGTTTAGTGAAATACCGGCATTTGTAGTTGTTTATATGGGTGCCAAGTTGCATCTTAATCCCTTAATGGTGATAGTAACAGAAAGTATCAGCAAACAACCGTTTCAAACACACTCATATTCTTCTGTGCAATCTTCACTTGAATCAATTGCTAAAAAGACTAGGAAATTTATAGTACCATTGTTAACACTTAAACAGCAAGGCTATATGCAACACAATTTCTTATGTATATGGCTGATCTAAATGTCACTTGCAAAATCTTAGCTATGAAGAGCTCCAGATTTGGACTTGTACTCGTGCTGTGGTCTAATACATTTATTTCTACTGTTTTTGATAGGGGACATTGTTAAGTACCTATTTCAGCAGTATGGTAGGAGAAGTCCCTCAGTAGGGCTTTTGGAAAGGTATTGACTTTCAAATGTTATTGCTAATGGGCCAGAAAGCATTCTCTCTATAGCTACATATGTTCAATTTCTTCATGTTCCCCTCTTCAATACTCCAGCACATTGCTCACTGGATGGATGCCGACACTTCTTCGAGCTGGTAGAGGAATGAGCAGATGGGAAAAGGCCACTCCGGACATGCCACCCAAGAAGTTGGAACTTTTCTCGTATGAAAATAATCCAGTAAGAACATTCTTTTTGGTACTACCTATCATGTTTTGTCTGTTAATTGAATCTATAGAACTGCTTTGTCTATACAGCCTAACACTTGGTTATGCTCCAAAATGTTAGAATGTTCTTTATAAATTGAAGTTCTTTTTCGTCTGCTGTATCAAACAGTTCTTTTATGCTTACAACCCTTATCTCCTTTCTTGACAGAATGCAAGAATTGTTAGAGAGGCACTGTGCGAACTGGAGATCCCATATGTTCTTCTGAATGTTGGAGCAGGATCTAAGCGGACGGACTTGCTCATTAATTTATCTGGAAATCAAAAGGTCAGTTTCTGACATCTTCTCCCAGTATTTTTCCAAGACCTTTACATTTGGTTTACCCACATGCAGGCACCTTATTTAGTTGATCCAAACACTGGTGCTGAGATTGGTGACTACAAGGAAATACTGGCTTATCTCTTCAAGACATATTCTTTAGCAGCAACATGATGCACCTGTGCTCTGAACCCTGCTCAACTTCTGATCAGTTTATGTAACCTAAACTTTACCCTATTAATTACGACTGAGTCTAAACTTCAAAAGTTCATCTAGATTAGATAGGAAGTCTCTCCATTGTTGTATATGTAGGAATTAATTAGAGCATTTAATACTTGCAAGAAGGGACGTGGTAACGATGGCCCGCTGCTCTTTAGAAGAGGCTTCTTTTGATCAGCCCGCGTTATCGAACTTTCAGAGGTTCCTTCCGATAAGACTTTTATCTTTCTCAGAATCTTTAACTATTTCAACATTAGTGTCGCGGAAGTTTCTGCATCAAAGCTAATCACCTCCTATTCTCTGAGTTGTTCCTGAAAAGTCCTTGTTTTAGATCCATAATTTCCTTCCAAATAGCAAGAATAATGGCCGCGGAGATCGTCGGAGGAACATTTCTCTCTTCCTTCCTATCGGTTATGTCGATAGGCTTGCTTTTCAGAAGGTTAATAGATAACTTGATGGTAAGTTGCTGGAGAAGTTGAAGATAATGACTATACCTGTTTAGAGAAAACCTTGATGCCGAGGAGAAGCAGATAAGCAGTGGCTTGACGAGCCCAAAAATACTTTCTGTGAAGCTGATGACTTCTTAGATGGCGTTCTTATGCACCTTGAACTCGGAGATGGGAGCTGGACCTCCAACCAGTACAGATAGAGTTTAGAAATTTCTCTTTTTCTCCAATAACCTCTCTTTGACCAAGTTCCCTCTCTTGAAAAACTCGAATATTTAATGAAATGACTGCAATTAGTCTGACTAAATATTCAAGCTTTTCAAAAAATTGCATTTGATCCAAGAGAAGGTACTGGAAAAAACGTGTCATCACAGAAGTTAGCACTGCTTTTGTGATGGATAAATGCGGTGCTTATGACAAGGAAAAAGATAAAAATTGGATACTTAGGCAGCTTCTGCAACCTGGGCCTTATTCCCATAGTCGGTATGGGTACGGTAGGTAAGACCACACTTGCTCAACTTATATACTAAAAAAGGAAACGAATGGCAAAGCTTAAAACACCCTACAAAATCAGAGGAGGACTCCAACCCCGAAAAAAGTGGTTTGATTTCAAAGCATGATCTCTTTCCATAAGAATTTTGACGCTTTGAAGTGACGAGATATTCTACTACAGGTTCCTAGGTTGCGTCGAAGTCGGGTAGATATTTCCATTTAATCAAAACTTCTTGCCCATCTGGAGCGTCTACCAGTTCTTGCCGGAAGAGGAGCTTCCCACCTCCCTCACTAGCCTTCATATATGGAAATTGCAGAACTTTATAATCTATTGTCAAGAGCAACACTCCACAACTCACTAAGGTTGTTAACTCGTCAGTCAGTGATTGTCCTAAGCTGAAATCTGTGTTGAAAGAGGGACTAGCTTTCACTATTAACTCTCTTGGGATATCGGATTTTCATGATTTAGAATCTCTCGATTCCAAAGGACTTCAAAACCTAACTTCTCTTAAAGAACTGAGGATGCTATAATCTGCAGTCCTCGACTGAACAGGAGCTGCTCTCTTCTCTTTCTTCTCTGTTTATCGACACTAGTCCTTTACTGAGGAAAAGGTGCCAGCGGGAGAACGGCGAAAATTGGCTCAAGATTTCTTATATCGCCAATAAAGATTGAATTTTGAAGAGTATAACTGAGGTCTGCTTTGAAAACATTATTCAGTGTAGGCAAATCATATATTCATTGATCATGTTCTTTATGTGAAAGAACAACATGAGAGAAGTTTTACAATAGTTCTAGTGGAATTTGAAACAAAAATGCTCAAGTAGTTATTCAATAGGCAAATGTACCATTGGAATTGAACATGCACGTCCGCACCATGCAACTTTCGTTGGTTACAAAGTGATATAAGTTTTAGTGCCAGTATGTTATCCCATTTAAGCAATAGTTAGCACAATAAGCCAAGGCACATAATAATTCCTCCAAACACTATCCATGACGAACTCTCTAAATAGAAATGATACGAGTGGGAAGCAAAATGAAATAAGACACGTTAGTACAGTTCACAACTAAAAGAAATGATAGAATGGAGGATCAGGTAATTTTGGACATGGTTGCTTAACATGTAAGTGAACAACATATCCACAAGATTGGAAGATAAGGCTCAGAATTATGATGCTAGTTGCATAAATGAAGAAGACTTTATCATGAACGCCTTACATTGAATAAAACAGGTACATTCATTCATAACTCAACGATGGAGCATGACTAAGAGCTAAGTTGTTCGATACAAACTTTTACTAAAAGAAAGATAGGGGATGATTCATCTGCTCGTACTTCCACTTGTTCTTGCCCCGAAGGCCAACACATGGATAGAAAGAAACTCTATGATGAAGAAATTGGGAGAAAATGACGGGAAAGAATCTATTTGAGCACATATTGGGCAGGATCATTGAAGCTGGATGTGTACTTGTATCTAGTAATCGTTCAAAAGGCCTACAAGACCTGTTAGAGCTGGAAAGATTGGTGAGCAAAGGAGGCGATGAACCGGGTGGACATTTCCTTTGTATCCAAAAAAACTAAAAGAAAGAATCGTTGACTGAAAAAACTTGCAGTCATGAAAAGAAAGTACTAATTCAAAGCCTGGAAGTTTGACATAATACAACAGGATCGTGGCATAGAGGAACTTCTGTTGTCATCTCATCTAAACCAGGAGTCCGATCCATTACTTGACACCATTCATTCAAATGCCAAGGTTTAATATCCGGTTCTATTTGGTGGATGCACAACATACATCATTTTACTGCTCAGACAAGTTGGAAAATTTCTTGTCAGTTCTGCTGTTGATTAGTCATTAAGAGGAAACAGAGACCATCAGCAATACTGAGTTGGAAAAATGGGAAATTGTAAAGTACGAAGTAAGTGATACCTAAACAGTAATCGAAGCAAGATGTTCACGCCTGCTTTGAACAAAGACTTGGTGGAAATGCTCAAATTTGTCTTGCTTGATTGCTTCTCTAATTGAACGGAAGAATCCAATATAATGGTGTGTATTATGTCTGTGACACATGGCATCATCCCCATCAGCATATTCAACATTGGTACTACTATATTACCATTAGCATTGTCATTGATATTATTAAGGCAAAGGATCACGTACATTTCCAGCAATATTTGTGCCAGCATTTCGTGGACATTGAGCAGGTGATTGATGTAAGCTTTAGTATGATTCAAGCAAGTATAACAACAACAGCCTGCAACAATTGGGGAAGTATCTTTCCTGTGACACAAAAATATTTGCTTATAAATGCATTTACTTGTACGAAAAATTAATTTCAGAGGTAAAGAGTAAATACGGAAAGATCTTTTACAATAAGGTCTTATAAATGCAACTTTCATTAACTATTGCAAGAGATCAAGATCTCAAGGTTCATAATTTTGATAATCATGAAGGTGAGATCGGTGAAAATTTAGACACAATCTAAGTACAAAAAGGAACTATTTTTTACCTGAAAACTGTTGCTTTAAGATTGATCTTAGTCCGATCAATAGCCATATCTTTTGGTTTAAGATCTGATCTATTGAATTCAATACTATCGAGTGGAAAGGTAAGTGCAAAACCTCCCAGTGTAAGATGGTAAATGTAGCTGCATTAAGAGAAAAGTTTGAAATTTCAAAGGAAAATCATTAAACACATGCTCGGAGGACAATAAGTTTGGAGATGAAACACATACGATGAATCAAAAAGATCTATGCCAGCAGCAACTCCCTTCAACACTTCCTCTTATGACATGCAAAAAAGAATTCCAATTATAACTAGGAAACCACTAACAAAAAAATGAAATGCAAACAGTCAAACACAGCCCTCAGTGTGGTCAAACTCTTCTGAGCACGCAAAAAAGAAAAAAAAGTCATGAGAAGTGCAAATTTATTCCCTAGAAAATTTGTCCCGAATTCAAATAGTAAGATAGTGATGTAGTTATTTTGTTTTAACACTTCCCATCCCACAATTATCAAAAGGTTGTCCAGCATGTACCTGACGTCTCCTATTTGTTAAAACTATGGATCAACTGCTTGGCATTATCACTACATGACTGCCAAAATAGAAAACTAATATATTTTTATCAGAAAGTTGGTTCTTCAGAGGACGTATCTAATATGAATATACTTTTAAATTTCACTGCTTTCCAGGCAGCATTAGGTGTTTTCATCACAGGGAGAGGTTAAATTATTTCCCATGCAACAAACAAAATGATGGAAGGGCATGCAAACAACCAATACCTGGTAGACCAAGTCCACATATAAGGCGTGGCTTTTCCTCAGGTAAATTATCCTGAACATTTCAAAATAGCATCAGAACTTACAGATTGACATCTGACTGTATTCCATTTCAGATGCAAAGATAATCAACGTTAATGTGAAACTTTCATTCCTAATGTTTAAATATCTCACAGTTACAGCATTAAGCAAAGCAGGTTGATCATCCATGCTTTCTCCAAGACCAAATCCTCCAATCCAATAACCTGCAGAGACAAATTTCTTCAATTTGTGAGCATATATCGAGCACCAATAAAAAAACATTAAATACACTGCTGGTTTAAAACTTAATTATCTAACTACCAGGGTTGACATGGGAATTCTTACATTTTTTTCTATATTAAATTACCCTATTTGTCTACATCTCCATCTAAGAGGTTAACAAAGTCATTAAAAACATCTTTTTATTTGGACATCAAATATAAGGAGTTCACATATGGTTCAATCCTTTTCCATAGGAGATTCTTGTACCTGTAGCTACATCATAGTGAATGAACAAATAGAAATGAAATAGGGAGTACTCTGTATTGATTACTGAAAATGATTTTAAATTTAATCACACAAGAGAAAGTTTTACTGATCGTAATGTAACTCAAAAGGCACTGGTCTGAATGGAAAGTTTCTTAAGAATATTACAAACATTGCAGCAAGGCATGAGTTTAATCAGTGGTTATTGGAAAAGAAAAGCAGTTTGGGCCTAATAGGATGATTTATAAGAATGATAACATGTTTTCTAACTTAAGCAGATAAATGCTGGAATTATTTCAAACTGGATAAATTAAATGAGATCATTTACAACCATTTGAGAATTGGATGAGTTCATTATGATAAGATGACATTAGTATTTTGTAAATATCATAATTTGTCCCCATTGAATCAAAGTTCTAGATCCATCCATGCCTAAAAACACATCTAAGATGGTGTCCTTTTGCACAATTTCATTAACTTCCTTAAAGGTGTAACATAAAAAGCTGACCAGATAATAATAAGCCACAAGGACTGCTCAGAAGGAAAGATCAAAACTAAACAAATGCAACTAACAAGAATAGGTTTTCCAAAGCTCAATCTAATAAAATGGTGTCAAGCAAGTATAAACTCTGGTAACTTTATTGCGTATAACATGAAAATAAATAAATCAAGACAAGATCAAAAAGAAGAATATGGTGAATAGGAAATATGAGAGATAGTAGAGAGATGCAGCTAAAATGAGGATCATCCACATACAAAATAATCCAAGTCCAATACAATAAAAAGGTTAATGGACTAGTTAAATAAGCACTAAGCTTAATGGCACTGCAACGTCTAATGTTGCTCTACTGGTTAAGAACATTATGGTTGATAAAACAAGTACATGAAAGCCCAACTAAGTAGAGAAGGAATATGTAATACCTGATACATTTCGCTTAGCAGTTTCCATTGCACACCGTTTCCTTTCTTCTATATTTGACCCTCCAACAACAGCTCCGAAAACAGCTCCTCCTGTCTAAGTTAGTAGTCAACATATGGATAATACATATACAAGACTAGTACCACGCTCGTACAGTAATTACCTAGCTATTATCTAATATTTTTCCAGTATAAGCACATAACTCAGGGATATCCAAGCCTGGGGTGTGAATATATTAGATCCCCATAAGTGATGCAAATTTAATAGGCACATGTGTGTAAGCATAAAGCACAGTCAATGCAATTAAACTTTTAAATTTCAAACATGTTATTTCTACCTACCATTATCAAATTCACAATTTATATACTAACAAATGTCACTTACTAGAGTATTGCATATGATCAATTTCAACTTTCCCTATTATAATTGATAAACTTGATGAAATCAAGCAAGTTCATGTTGGTCTATATTTATTTTACACTTCTACATAATTATAGCAAACAGAAAGAGTGTCTCCAGGACTTACAGGGCTCAGTGAAATGCATTCATCGAGCCATTTTAAAGTTCTGTCCACCGACATCTTATTCCTCTTATCAGATACCCAAGAAGGCACTTCATCAGCCAAACTGGCCCAAAGGTTTGGCCTCATGGAAGAAATGATTTTCATGTATTCTGCAGGTTTTATCTATAAGCAAGAAATATTTTAAAGTATTATAAATGCTCACAAGAACCAGAAAACAGCAGATAAGAAAAATCACCAGTACAAAAACCGATGGAAGATAGAAAACAGTCATAAAGACATTAAATTGAATAATATAAGGAAAAAACAAGTCGAATTACCAAACGACGACCACCAGGTGTATCAAAAGATGCTCCAATTTTATTTGCAGCATCAGATGCAGGAAGGCATTGAATGGAATCTCTTGCTACTGCAGCAAAGCCATACTCCTGCATACCAAGCATCTGATGGAGTCCCCCAATGTCTGATATAGTCCTCGGAGTAGGACCATCCAGGCTGCAGAACAAAAACCATGGCACGATGTCCGAAGTGATGATTTAACAATGATATAAATATTAACAAGGAGGTGCTCCTGATCAAGACAAGAAGTGGGTGTGCAAGGAGTGAGAAAAGCAGGCTTGGATAAATTCCTTCAAACTCAAGCCATGGTGATTTTTCACAAATTATTAAATCTTGCCAAACACGAGGAGAAGATAATGTCTTTTTTTTTTTGTTTTTGGCTCCAAAGATAATGCAAACTTCGAAATTCATTGTAATGTTTTAATAGTTTTCCCATATCTTAAGATACAATGCAGCGATTCATCTGGGTTTGGAAAGTAGGTTCTCTTCTGGCTCTAAAGAACAGTAAGACCTTATCTTATGCGAGTCCTTGTCATGGGCACCAGAAACAACATAAGGGGAACTCAAGATACAGGGCGCTGTTAAGGACAGAAACAAGGCCTTAATCAATCTCAAAACGAAAAGAGCCGTTCACTGTTAAGCTTCATTACTTTCTACCGCATATTCTTGAGTAGAACCGTCAAAAGCCTTGACATTTAATCTCCTTAACGTCGTTTGAATTACATTCCTACAGAACTTCATTAACCCATATGTCACGCACCAATCATGGAGAGAGATGCAGAAATACAGATGAAAAATGAATTGCCATTTCTCAAGCTTATTAAATCACCAGCTATAAGCATTCGGTCATGCTCTGATCACAATCAGCAGCCACCTTGAAATAACTTTCACTGACTAAAAAACTCCGACCTTAAGTATAGCCTTTAGTTTCATTCGCATTGAAAAATAAATAAATAAATAACATGTCCAACAATGTCAGAATCCAAACATCAAACACCTAAAACGCAGTAACAACCAACTCATTGAGTGCCCCATTATCAATTTTCAAGTTAACGGGCATTAGCATAACAAAAAGAATATAAAAACAAGAGAAGGGCAATCATCATCAACTATCAACATCCATGTAATGAGGTACAACTTACAAGTGGATGGGGCTAAATTGGAGCAGAGAGGAGTCAGGATGAGGCAGAGAAGACAGGAGGTCAGGTGAGACAAAAAGAGGAAGTCCCTTGAGAGTAGTAATCAGAAGAGAAGGGGTCTCCAGTGGTGGCTGGTTGGTACCCACATGAAGCAAACCAGTCCGCGCTTTGCCTTTGGTCCACGACTTCACTGCGAACTTCATGTTCTGTATCTCGCTTCGTCGCTGCCTTTGGCTGCTCACGCTATACTACTACTTCAGTATTTTGGCTGGCGCTTGTATACGACTCTTTCGGGTAATTGTCGACATATTAATGACCAAGAGTAGTACTACATAATATTACATATATATATATATATTGAATTTTGGAGAAAATAGAAAAGAAAAGAAGCCACGACTCTCCCTCACCTCACCCTACCTAAATCGTGGACAGACAAGATTCACTAATAGTTATCCACTTCGTGTGGCCAGGCACACACCTTCCCTCACTCACCTCAGTCAATCTCTCTCTCTCTCTCTCTCTCGCTCATCCTCCTCCATGGCCACCGCACTCTCTCGTATATCTTCATCCTTCACTAAACGTCACCGTTTTGACGGTCGACAGTGCCCCAAATGCTGTCCCGTCTCCACATTGTCCATCAACTCCCACTTTGTTCCTCCTTGGACTCTCAAGGCTCGACGTCCACAAGTCTCATGCAAGGCCACCGAGGTTTCCATGACTGATAAGGACCGGTCTCAACCATCCGACGGCGGAGGAGGGAACTGGATTCCGGTTGTGCCCCTGGCGGCGCTGCCAAAGGGCGAGAGAAGAGTGATTATTCAAGACGGAGAGACCATACTGCTGTTGTGGTATAAAGATGATGTTTTTGCCATTGAGAATAGGTCTCCCGCTGAAGGTGCCTACACTGAGGGCCTCCTCAACGCCAAGCTCACTCAGGTTTGGTCTTGGTTTTTATTGTTATATCTTTGATTTCTGTAAGAGAGAAAGGGAAACATAGGGAAGAACAAAAGGAGAAGCCTTTAGGAACTTTACTTGTGTACTTCAGTTCCTTCTGAACTGATTTAAGTTTCAAAGAGTAAACAACATTAGTCAAGATACCCACTTCTATGTAATTGCTTAAAGATGGTAGATTGCCCATAGCCTTTTCACGGATCTACTCTGTTAGTTGGTCAGGCTTAAGAATCTCCTTGGCTAATCACGAATTTGTTTCCCTTCTGAAGCCTTCTTGTTTTTTTGTTCCGAGGCATGACCAACTAGAGATGTTGAAATACCTTCCAAGATAAGCAACTATACTTGATCATCTGCACGGCTCTTGTTCGCCCTCTTTAGATAATTGAATTGAGCATGATGGAGATGCAGACTCATATTTGGTTTCGCTCTGCACAGCTATTTCTTTTTTTATTTTTTTTTCTTTTTCAGTAATGAGAATGTATATAAAGGTTTCTGTTGCTTCTTTTTACAGGATGGCTGTATAGTTTGCCCAACGACTGATAGCACATTTGATCTGCGAACTGGAGCTATCAAAGAATGGTATCCAAAGAACCCTGTGCTGAGAGCCCTCACACCTGCTCTAAGGACACTTTATGTTTATCCTGTGAAATATGATCAAGAGAACATTTACATTAGCATGAGAGGAACTGTAAAATCTGATGCATCAGCAGAGATTGTATTCAGTGGAAAGGCTCAGCCTGGTGTAACTGCAAGTGATGTCAACGTAGATGAGGTAATACTTTGACTTTGTTTACTCGAGAAAACAAACAGATATTTGTATGTTCTTCAAACCCACCTATGTGGAATTGCTATGTTTAATCTGTTATTTTATTTTAGGTAAGAATGATGGTGGATGAGGATCTAGAGGGGTTTGGTTTCACTGGAAAGAATGAGTTGATAAATGGGAAGGCAGCAGTAATTGGCTTCTTATTGTTGTTAGATTTTGAACTCTTGACTGGTAAAGGTCTTCTCAAGGGAACAGGCTTCTTGGACTTTATATATGCTATTTCCAATGCTTTGAAGTGAATGTTGTGAATTCGTCTTTCGAAGGTGAGAAGAATCAT
>JANQBM010000003.1:4968440-4982092 GCA_025594535.1 Erythroxylum domingense
GCCATCTTTGCGGGGCACGGATCCGGGTATCACTGTCGATATCGGGTTCGGGTCCGGCGGGAGTTGGGGTGTTACATAATATATATTCATGTTTCATAAAATTATTAAAATTTTCATCTTTTTTCTTTTTAATATATGTATTATAGGAAAAATTTAAATTATAACAATATATAAAGAATCAATTATGATATAATAAAATTGTTGAGATACATATAAAGATATGATTAATTAAGAAATTTAATTCAATTAATTAGAACATTTATATGAAAAATTATAAGCATATTATCATATATTCATTTTTCATAAAATTAATAAAATTTTGACCTTTTTTTTAATATATATATTATGTGACAACTTTAAATTACAACAACATATATTGAATTAATTATGATATAATAAAATTATTGAGATGCATGTAATAGTATGATTAATTAAGACATTTAATTCAATTAATTAGGACATTTATATGAAAAGTTATAAGCATATTATCATATATTCATGTCTCATAAAATTAATACAATTTTCACCTTTTTCTTTTTAATTTATATATTATGTGACAATTTTAAATTATAACAACATATAATGAATTAATTATGACATACTAAAATTATTGAAATGTATATAATTGTATGATTAATTAGGATATTTAATTCAATTAATTAGAATTTTATATGAAAGGTTAATAAGTTATTGTTAAAATTGTGAATTAAATTAATTACAAAATTTTAATTTACTTAAATTAATTAAAATATTTATTAAAAAAATTTTGAGTGATAGGTGATCCACGAGTCACGGGCTGGGCCGGGTAGATAGGCTTGCGGTTCAGCCCCTCTATCCTGACTTGTGGCTCGGCTCGCCGATCTGCGAGCTATACCCATCTGACCCGTAACCTGGTTAAACCGAGCCAAATTTGTTGACCAGAGCTGAGCCCGGGCCACATCTCTACTCCCCATCGTGCCGACCTGTTACGCATCTTCTAGTCTTTTTCAAGCCATCCGGACCCGTATTTTCACGCCTTGTGCCTTCCAGAAAGTGTAAAGCGACAAGGACCTTGTCTTGTGCCAATTTCGAGAAATATTAGCGGAAAAGGTCTCATTCGTATATTTTCTCCACCGCAATAATTAAGATTAGTGAATATCCTAGTTAAATAAATTAAAAATTACTCGTAACAATGAATTGGGATTCAGAAAATTATAATAATACAATAACAATAACACGTAAGAGTTGAAAAATTCTAATAATATATTAATATATAGGAAAAATAATATTATATTATTAAATAAATAAATAAATAAAAAGATAAATTTTGAAGCGAAAAGTAAAATTAATTATTTGTGACTAAAAGATCTGATTCTGAGTCTTAAAAATAACTTCTCTCAAAAAATGTAAAATAATGGATGTTTTTCATACACGAAAACGTTTGAATTGATGGTTTGTGCAAAACTAATATTAAAAGTACATCCGACATACGGACCGTCCAGAACTCTGTACATTGCATATTCCCTTAGAACAGTATATAGTTCGGCTTCTACAGTTTTACTTTGACCTTAAGATACGTTGACCATCCCTTCCAACTTTGACTTTGTGTCTCCTCGTCCATTGGAAGCACTCAAAAGGTTTCTTTTGACGTTTTTGACGTCACTACCTCGCTAATAGAACCTTCTCTCGCAAAGGTTTTCGACGTTCACACCTATTATAACGATAGATTTTGCCTCTCACTTTTTATAATTCCCCCACCTATATATATATCCAAGCTTTTTTTAGAAACCATTGACAAGTTAAGAGTTAGAGGTTCCTGTTTCTTACGCCCAAATATGATGATCAGTGCCAATAATGCAGCTGAACAGAGCAATGCTGCAATGACTGCACATCACCAGCAGAAGTACAAGGGAGTTCGCCGCAGAAAATGGGGGAAATGGGTTTCAGAGATCAGAGTCCCCGGCACGCAAGAGCGGCTCTGGTTAGGTACTTACACGAGTCCTGAGGGGGCTGCAGTGGCTCACGACGTGGCTTCGTATTGTTTGCGAGGACATTCTTCCGTGGAAACCTTAAATTTCCATTTAATGTTGCCCGCAAGTGTACGAGGAGACATGTCGCCGAAGTCCATACAGCAAGCAGCATCCGACGCCGGAATGGCAGTCGACGCCCGGATGATACGAAGCAGATCGTCTGAGCAAGAAGTCGCGAGAGAGAGCGAAAGGGGTGGCATGCAAGGCATAGTAGAGACGGAGTTTGCTGAATATGGAAAGGAGTCAAGTGAAGGAGAGGGTTTAAGCATTTCAGTTGATGATTATCTTTACTAATTAAAGAGTTTTATGAGTTTTGACCTTAGAAATTCCCATCCTTTGCATATGTAAATACTATAAGCAGAGAAGGATTATCTTTGCTCCAAGTTTGGACATGGGGGCATGACTTATGAGCTTCAGAGGTTTGCTGGCATGCCAACTGTCCTAAGTAGACGTTCCAATAAATAAGAAGCTATTTTGTAAGAGCCAATCTTCCTAAAATTTTGGGTAGTTAGGAAGACATAAGAGATTCGATGCATAAATACAGTTTTGTTGTAATAATTTTTCCGACGGTACAAATATAAGGTCGAAACTTAAAAGGAACACGCGACAAGATGATTGATCTTTCAACACACATCGGTCCGTTCATGATTTTGGGTAGTCAACCAGTTTTCCCAACGGACGAAAGAAAAAATATTTATGTAAATAGTTGTGTTTTTAAAATTAAAAGTTAGAGACACTAATTTTAATTGAGTTTTTAGCAATTTTTAAAATATTTAGCATGTATGAATAGGCGGTATACATATTGATTATATGTTAAATTAATAAACTTACTTAAGACATCAGGAGTTTAGATTTATTTTAATTCAAAATTTTGAAATATTATTCTTAAATATCTCGATTAAAATTTGCTTGTTAGTCCTATTGAAAACCAATAGTCAAAGGAGGTGGTAAAGATGTAGAAGTTGGCTATTGGATTGACACTAAAGCTCGGCTTTTTGGAAAAAAGAAAAGGTCTTGTCAACTTGATCAACTTGTATATCTCAGGCAAAGGCTTGAGTGATGTGGTATTTGTCACGTTGGCGACTTGTAAAATAGGGGTTCAAATTTTGGAGGCAATCTTTAAGATTTGGGCTTTTTGTATGGTAAGATCAGTGGATAAGCCCAAGTCCTTGGTCAGTTGAGGTACATCTCGCGATTTACATTCTTCGCCAATTCCAAAAGCACGGAGGATAGGAGCTCCTAATATTAGAGTTCAACATTTAAATAGGCGTTCATAATATTTCCAGGTCATGAGAAAAGTAAGAAAAGGTCTTATATTATTTCTTTTTATTCTTTACTCCTATAAAAAATAAAACAAAGCAAAATAAATGCAGGTTAAAGGGTGTTCTCTCTAGGCTTGCCTGGTGGTAGAGACATGGAAGAAATTGACTCTTGATCATAGCGCAGAAGTGGTCATGTTAAGAGTAGAACAAACAAGGGATGACATTTGGGCTTGATTTCAGCCTATTCCAATTTGGCCTAACATAAAGACAACATATTAGATTCGAGTTAATTGAGCCTCAGATTGAATTTGAAGCCCAAAAATTGTAAAGTGGATGAAATTATTTTATACTGTGATTGAATTGTTTTTATCAACAAAATATTAAACTTTGCGCTATATGTGAGATTAAAAAAAATTTTGTCTGATTGAATCTTTGATTCTAACAAGATTATTCAGGTTATAATAAAAAAGATGATAAAGAAGCTAAATTCTTATTAATATATGATTGGACATATTATTATAGTCTTATCTGTGCTAGACTTGAGATACAAATGAAGGAGTTTAATTTTATATATAATGTTTTGTATGATAATTGAGTTCAAGAGCATATGAATGCCATTAATCAATTTTTGTATGATTTGTTTAATGATTTTCAACTTAGGATAAACAAAAAATTAGGATTGAGATCTCAAAAATTCATACTATTTAGCTCTGACTTTAATTTCAAGTTTGATCTCATCTTATAATATCAATTTGTTACTGTCACTTACAAAATTCATTAAAAGAAAAAGGGTTAGGACTTGGTATAATATGATATAATTAGATAAACATTTGATGAAAGATTGTGTGGTTGAAGTTAAAATTATATAATTCAATGTATTATTATAGTGGAAAAGTTGTAAAAATGATTTTTCGATTTTGCAAATAATTGCACGAGACTTATTAGTAATTTCATTTTAACACCAGTGTTTGGCTTATTAGTCATCATCATTCTTAATTTTATCCTCGTACTATAGAAGCTCTTATGCGTAGATTGATTTTAATTCAAAATTTTAAATATTATTCTTAAAATATCTCGATTAAAATTTGTTCATTAGTCCTGTTGAAAAATAATTGTCAAAGTAGGTGGAGTTGGCTATTAGATTGACATTAAAGATTCTTGCCAACTTGATCCACTTGCAGTAGAGCCATGGAAGAAATGACTCTTGGACAGAGTGTACAAGTGGTCATGTTGAAGCGTAGACCAACTTGAGGTGAAGTTTTTCGCCGCAAAATCACTTCATTGGCCGACTGAAATCAAGAACAAGGAAGTGATGTTATTAAGCAAGCCGTGCATGGTCGGCCAGGTTGACCAAATAATATCTTATCACACACTGGTTGAATAAGTTGCCTACCACTAGAGCTCAAGCAAATACTAGCCACAAGCAACTTTTCTTGATTCTTTAATAGAAATATTAGTGATATGGTTAAAATTATTGCTGTTATATTAATCTGTAATTCAAAATTTTAATCATTAACACTTTAATTTATAAATATATTATTTATATAATCAATTATTTAAATATAATATAATAAAATATTATTTACTAATAAATATTATATGATAGGTTAAACAAAATTATTTAATTGATTTATTTATGACATTAATTTATCTCTACTTCCTCAAACATTAATTTATCTTCAAAATTTTCTTAATATTTAAGTATCACCGACGATGAAAATATAATTATATTGATATTAATAATTAAGCATGATTTTTATTTAAAAAATAAAACAAAAATTAAAAAACATAACTAAAATTAAACGAAACCAAGTTTATTAACTTAAATCATAATTATGCATGTAAGAAGGTTGCGTGCTTATAATGTTTCCATTAGAATGGTATGACATGAAGACTGATAGCATGTAATTATTTTTGTGCTGCCATGTCTAGTATAAATTGAGTACGAGCAGTAGATCATATAATGCTAACAAATTAACAGTCTAGAGAATCCAACTCCTCTTCCAGAATCGCATGGCTTGGTGAGGTGTTTGGTGTAAAAGCTATAAACGTGCTCTTGAAATCTGTGGAGTCTGGTGGGATAAGGTCGTAGGACGAGCAATAAGCCTCCTGGGAGAACAGCCTTGACGAAGAGGTCTCCTAGGGCCAACCGGAGAACTTGTGTTGAAAGCAGCAAGCGGAATGCCCACGCAAACACCATGTAAATCAGAAATATATCGTACCTTAAATTTTGTAAGAGAGAGGTCAAATAAATCGATTATATATAAATTCAAATAAGGTTGCATCCTAAAATTAACTACTGATAAAAAGAGTGACTCACTAAACTTATATATGTATACTAAAAGTCATATAATTTTTTCATTTGGGATAACTTGCTGTTTATATTTTAACATCCCCTCACATGTGGGCTCATTTAAGGGCGAACATATGACAGTCAATTTGTCAAGGTTCACGTTGGATTTTAAAATTAGAAACTAATTAAAAAAATAGAGTAAAAAAGAGGTAATATAAGAGGCAATTTAATGGGTGCATTTTACATTGCTGCTAAAGGCCTAAATATATAAACAATGAAATAATAAACTTAGTTAATATTTCGGTAAAGATTAACCAAACAAATAAAAAATTTAAAAGTTTAAATCCTAACAGATAATAACTTTCTGTTTTATCTTACTATTATCAAATTTTATCTTTAAATAAAGACTACATTTTTAATAACTTTGAATCATCCTTTAATGATTGGAGCATATCTTTTTGCAATTCTTTTTTTTGGAGTGCTTTTCTCTAATCTTCTCAATAAAGAACTTCTCTATTTTTTAACATGAGCACTTCTCTCATCACTTATTTCCATAGAGCATTTCTCTATATGATACATTTTAGTGCACTTCTCGCCAACTAGAAGATGTTGTCTTCTTCATTTACTTGCACTGTATTTACTTGTTCATTATTGTTAAACTTGCAATCCTGTTTCAAATGTTCAATTCGTTTACACATAAAACATCGAGACTTCCCTTTATGCCTTCAAATTTTCTCTTTATGACCAAACTTTTCACAATGACTATATTGAGGAATGTTTCCTTTCTTCTTTGATGACTTTTAGATGGGCTCCCTCTGCTATCTTTTTACTTTCTTAGCTTCTCATTGCCCTTCTTTGCTTTTGAGCTTGTGAAGCATTAATTACTCATAAGTCTCTCAAGATCTTTAAGAGCTCTCATATTATGTTAAATTTTATAACATTGAATTTAAATAAACTAAGTACATATAACTCCAAATGAGGTTCCATCCTAAAACTAATTGATAATAGGCAGAGTGACTCACTAAGCTTCTATGCATACTCAGGCCATATATTCTTTCCATATGGGACAAACTCTCATTTTTATTTCAACAAGATACCTCATGTATTGATCTCCTCTCGGTAATCAACACTGCGTACTCGTCAACCGGACCACCGGTCCAGTTTACCTGCAATGACATGTCCGGGATACAAATAGACCCTCAGCTTACATACTTTGATCAAAGAGAAACCTAGGAGATTGATGAACCACGGTCATGGTATATTTATCACTAGTATGATGCCAGCAGTTCCAACTAAACTGAAGGCCATTGATCATAATTATTGCATGTTGAGCTGGAACGAACTTCTCTTTCGTCTTTACATTGCATTTCTACGCACCCTCTTCTAGCAAGAACTTGCCTCTGCTAATTTCACTCCCAGTCCAACCATGAGCTGCAATTGTGATGCCAATATCATTGTTGATTTCAAATCTCAACGTCTCGGAGAAATTCAGAAGAGGAGTTTTTTGCTGCCGTTACTGCAATATGAAGTTCAGTTGGAGCTATGCTTCTGCTGCTCTTTCTCTGCAGAACATTTGGTGAGATCAAGATTACAACTTATAAAGAGAGTGCAAAGTAACAGTATAAAGTATCTGAAGCTCAATTCAACATGCGTTCACAGAATATAACCTCATTCTTGGCAGTGGCAACCAGGTCTCAACTGCTGTATTAACAACTATTCGTCCATTGCTCTGATGTAAATATGGAAGTGCTATTTCCCCCAAAAATTTATATCCTGCCGCAATTAAAGTATAATGAAGTTTTAGTTACTGACATCCCATGAAGCATTTGCATTATGATTGCTGATTCAATGTCTAAATCGAGTAGCATATCTAAGCATATCATCAGTCGAATTTTATCCTAATCCATCTGTTAGATATATGTTGAATATATCTATTTATTTTATTTTGAAATATTTTTATAAATGGGACTTATCAAATTTTTATTATCTTGGATTCAAAAAATTATTTAGATAATATTCTAGATAGAATAAAATTCTATCCTGCATAGAAGTTGATTTTGTGAAGAGTTGTGAGCTTTACATGGATGAAGCAACTGATGGACATTATTGTATTTTCAATTGTGAATTAAGGGTTTCTATAAATATACGTATGAGCAGCTTGGGAAAAGATGGGTGTGTGACGCATGGTTTATGGGCATGTGCGTATGTCCTTTATTAGGGGTGCTGTTTTTGTTTTTCTGAAAAAGAACTACAGCTGACTTTTTGCTTGGTGGTGTGCATGATAGCCTTGTGCGTGAGTCACTAGTTTTGCTTTCCATTTTGTGTATTCAAAGGAGAGAACCATATGCTTGTATTTGTTGGTGTGTGAGTCACGAACTTAAGGTGAAAAAAAATTAAGAGTAAGCTGTATACACAGGTGGTTTTGTTCTCTTTGCTGTTGGCTGTGTATACCTAGGTGGTTTTAAAGTTTTAGTTGGTGAAAACACAAACATGCAACGAGAGTGCTGCACACGTGATTATTCGTTTTGAGTTGGTTGTGTACACTGCATATCTTCATTTTTCCAGCAAGCAGAAACGCGTTGTGATCTTTATATGCAATTAGCTTGTGCCGCAGTGGGTGATACATGTTTTTCCTTAGGAACACAGTGATAAATCTCGGTGAAGAAAGTTTATTGTCGGTTTATTTGGAGGAGACAAATCTATAGGGAAGTTTTTGCTAATCTCAAGTATTATGTTATTTAATTTTATGTTGATTAAACACTTGTAATATTTTTAATTATTATTACTGTGAGTGAGAGTAGTTAAAAAAATTCTCTAACGAGGTTAACACGAGTCGGTCATATTATTGGGTGTGAAATTCTTTCACGGGAAGTGAGGTTGAGCGATATTATCAAGGGTTGAGTGGTGTTGACTCTGTAAAGCCTTGAGTAATTCTATTGTACTTTCGTGAAAGTGATTAAGCTGAGTAAAGACCCTGCAGACGTAAGCAAAAAGTGCCGAACTGCGTTACCAAATTTTTGGTGTTGATTTATTATTTCGATTCTGCTTGTTTTATTTTATTGACGACAAAGAAGTTTGCGGAAAGTTGTGAAATAATTAACCCCCTTCGATTTTTTCACCATTTATATGAACTTTTTCATAATTAGCACGAACATTACAGATTAATTAATCAAATATTATTGACATGATAACCTAATTCAACTAGAGCTGAATTAAATAAATCTTATTTAATTCAAATTAAATTATTATCTTGAATCATTTTTAATTAGTTAAAGTCGAATTTAAGAATTGAATTGAATCGGGACATCAATAGTATTTAATTAAAAACTATAACAAATTTTTAAAGAATTTTAAATGTTGTGATCACTTTGCGTTTTATACTTGAATTTTGTTGATTAACCCAAGATATACTATGAAATTGTATAAATAGAGATTATGTAAAAATATATATGTTTTCTATTTCTTTTTTTGTTTGAATAACCAACTCGAAACTTGAAAAAACTCGTCGACTTTCGAAAAAGGTCTCAAATTTTTTATTTCCTTTACAAAAGTTGTTAGAAATAATATAGATAAAATCTTTTTGCACATTTCTTAATACATAATCTCTTGATGGATAAAAAAACTTGATATTTATGAAACTTACTTAAGTACGTGTAAAATACCTGGTAACTACTTATAATAAATTTTTTGGACATGTGTATTTTGTTAATTAAACTTCAACATATTCAATTAAATTCTTTATTGAATCATTTTATTATCTTTATAACAAACTAAATTAAAAATTTTAAGTTTAATTTTGAAAATTTTTAATTAATAAATATATGATAGGAAAAATTTTAACTTTTTCCCTCGTAAACAAATATAAGTACCGTATTTATGACTAAAAAATAATAAAGGTTGAGAGAATAAAAGGTCAATTTTTAAAAAACACTTTGATTAAAAGATAAGACTTTTATAATAAAAAATATGTTTCACATGCCACATAGATCCGCCATATATAATCACGTGTATCTAATCATTTTATTAATATGAATGAGAAAATAGAATGTGACCAAAACAATGATATACAAATGATTTAAAATATACCATAATTTGTTTATTGATTTGAATTTCTATGAATTTTGTACCAAATTGTAATAAAAAATTTATTTTTCAATGCATGGTAAATTGTGTTAGAGAAATCTTTGTAACATTAAAAAGTATATGCTACCATGTCTTATAAATTTGTATGTATCTTGAGATTAAACTGTAAATATACCCATGACCTATCAGTCTTAAAACTTTCACCTATATTATGATAATGCAACATAATTTGTATGATTGAGAACAAAATGATAATCATTAATATATAAATATTGCAATCATAATACAAAGGAAAATATTATACCAAGAGAAAATATAAAATTATCTTTGACTAATAATGTCAGGGACTTTAAAACACTCATAAAGTAAAGTATTTTAGTTAAAGAATCAACCAACATATACTCATTCAAAACATGCTTCACTGTAAAGTCAACTTTTTGTACAAATTTTTTTAAGGTCAAATATTTGATTTTTAAATACTTAGACCATATGATATTCTTATGATAAGTTGTTATTTTTGTGCTAACTTTGGATATAAATTTCTTTAATGTGAAGAAATTTATATTTAAAATTTATGAACTTATTTCTTAATTGTTCTCAAATGATTTTCAACACATAGGAGAAGAATTTCAATTAAAAAAAAAGCAAGAAAGGTAAAGGCAATTCGAATTTCCAGCTGACAAAAAACTAATTAACTAAGCGTGGGCACATGCAAGGAAAAAGCTTATCTACAGAATCTAATTTGAAAATAGATTCAATAAACTTAGGATTTTAATTATTCTAGGAATCAAGTTGCTGTCTTTAGGTGGGGGATCTGCTACCTAATTTGGAGGAGAGGTGTATTTGATAAGATAACGATAAGAGAGAAGAGAAGATACCTCTAGTTACATCATCTTTTATGTTTTTTTACTACCGTTCTTCTAGTTTTAGGAGAAGTTTTCGTATTTTCTAGAAAAGTGTAGATATAGAGATTATGTATTATGCTGCTTTTCTATTGGATTTTACCACTGTCATGAGTAGCTAAATTCTTCTTCTTGGTTGAAGAGAACCACGTTGTCATCTAGTATGTGTGAGATTTTCTGAATAAAATTTATTTCATTGATGAATATTAAGTGTCTTCCGTATTGCTTTTCATGATTAAATTGATTGATCTTTATAGTGCGCAACTAGGAATTGATTAATTTAATTTACGACCAGATTAATCGGATTTGACGTTCAGTTTTGCTTATCTAAAGTGGCAATTACGATTACCATCTTTACGTTAAGGATTGGAAATTCTAAGAAAGATACTTACCTAGATTAAATACATATTGTATGTGTATTGTCTTGCTTACTGATTGTCTTAGTTCTTAAAGCTATTAATCAATCAAACTTAAGATTATATCTAAGTTGTTCACTAATAAAAGAGTTTAGAATACATGTTTCTATTCATTTAATCTTAAGAGAGAACATCACTCAATGAGTATTTGTTAATGGATGTAACTGTATATCGATGATCTATATTAGTTTGATAACGTAGATGACTCGAAACTAAGGTTTGTTTATTAAAATTCTAAATTTGATTATTTTCGTTTATTTATAATTTTGTCATTTTTAATTTCTTTAAATCATGTGAATTCAACCCCTCTAATTTGTTTTTTTTTTCAACTCGTATAATATTTGCCAATAGATTCCTCGTAAGAACGATCTCAACTCTTCAATAACTACATATTTCATTATTAGAGTTAGTATTAATTTGGAAATGTTTTATTATATTTAGATCAACAAAATAAAAAACTAAAACAATGTTTTATTATATTTAGATCAACAAAACAAAAAACAAAAACAATGTTTTATTAGATCAACATTTCAACTCTTTCTTTAGAGATGTGAACTATTCTTTTACTTTACAAAAATGATTTTTTTTCTTAACCATAGGTCTTTTAGTAACAATCCTTTTAACACACAAAGAAGCATAAATTTCATCAGGTGTTGAATATATTTTATATAAACCATATAATAAGGTGGTCATTTCAACATGTTTTGCATAAAAGATAATGATCTAATGAGTAGATAGTGAGACTTCTAATGATTTTGTTTTATGATGTAGGATTTTGTACTTGGGAGGGAGCCATCAAAAGATGAGTTAAGATTGATGGTTTGTAACAATAAAAATGTGGATGCATATTTTATTGTTGTTGTTTGTTTAAATATCAATATCAGATTTGATCTTATTTTACATAACATATTTTATATACTATCTTTTTTAGACGGAATTTGATCTATATATCTATTTTGGATGAAAAAGTTATAATTTTGTTATAAAAACACCTATACAATTATTTTTTAATGTATAACATACTAGTATAACTTCTTATCATATGACTTGTGTAGAATATATTTAACTCTTAATGGAATCAAGCTTCTTTATATGTTATTGAAAAAGTTGTTACTAAAGAATCTTGTAAAGGAGAAGTTATCCATATTATGACATATAAGATTGAATTACACACATCTAGAGAAAGATTTAAAAGGTTGATAAAGAAAACATTCTTTTAACTATTGATTTTCAGCCTCTAGAGAAATATAATAATTATTGCATAGGCAAGTTGTCCAAATTAAAGAAAAAGAGGTCAACTAACAATTTTGTTTTTTTGAAAATATTCATAATAATATTTGTGGACCCTATTCACTCACTATTTATAATTCTATTTTTTTTACTTATAGTGATGATCCCGATACAAGAATATGCTCTTAATTGAAGAAAAATTTGAAACTCTTGACATATTTAAGATCTTGAAAACTAAAATTAAAAACTATCTGAGAAAATCGATTAAGATAGTCTGAAGGTCAATATTATGACAAATATAACATTTTTTAATAAGAAAAATGTCTATTTTTTAAGTACTTAAAAATTGTAAAATAATAGCACATGTCACCATGATAGGTACTCCTCTTAAAATGGCGTCGTCAAAAAGCAAAAGCACAATTAAAAGGTTTGATGAAGGAGCATGCAACACATGACTAACCTTCCATATTACTTATTAATGTAAGACAACAAACAAATTCTTTTGCGACGAAAATAATGTCGTTAAAAAAAGACAAATCATCGCAAATATTAATTTGCGACGATTTAGGGTCGTTGCCCAAATTGTTGTTGAATCCTGGTAGCAAAACAACATCTGCGACATTGTCTATAAGTCGTCGCCAAAACTTGTTTGCGACAAAAATAATTCATCAGTAAAAATTATTACCAACTATAAAGAGAACGTCGTACATGGTTTTGTGTGACGTTTAGGTTTCGTAGATAAAAGTTTTTTCCCATAAAAGTGTATTTGTAGGTATTTATGTTTAGTGAAGATTTCATTTTGGTAGCATAATCCTTTTACCTACTAAGTTTTTGTTGTAAGGAAATATTTTTAAAGACATTTCTATAACGTAGGTAAAAACTTTTTGTGACGAATTGGACTTTGGTTGCTAAAAAGATTTTGTGACGATTGTATTTTGGTAGCAAAAAAGATTTAGCTACGAAAACATGGTTTTAGCAAAACCTTATTATCGACGTTATTTATACGTAGTTAATTAGTTTTTGTGACGAATTGTATTTGGTAGCTAATAGTATTTAGTGACAAAATTTTACTTTTCATTGAATAATTATTATAATTGTTTAAAACGAATTTATTTTAATTTATTACAATTTTCAAGACGTAGGACGATGAATTTTTTTATAGCTAATATTATTTAGTAACAAATTTTAATTTCGAAATTAATAATTATTATAATTGTTAAAAATGAATTTATTTAATTTATTACAAATTTTAAGACCTTTTGAAATATTTAAATTATCTATGTATAATTAATGTTAGTGACATATTTTGTAAATAATAATAAATTGAAATAAAATAAACATATAAAATGGAATGCGTCGTATATAAAACAATATTTACATATCATTTACAAACTAAGAGTCTGCATCTGAGTCACTACTACTAACATATGCAGAACCTAACATTTGTTTAACCAATT
>JANQBM010000003.1:5139185-5150259 GCA_025594535.1 Erythroxylum domingense
TGGATTGGTATCAGAGGTATAAAATTGCTACGGGAGCTGCAAAAGGAATTGCATATCTGCACCATAACTGCTCACCACCTATTATTCATAGAGATATAAAGTCGAGCAACATTTTACTTGATGAGGATTATGAACCCAAAATTTGTGATTTCGGGATTGCAAAGCTTGCAGAGATGAATGATGCTGGGTGGTGTAATAATAGCCATCTTGCTGGAACTCATGGATATATTGCTCCTGGTAAGTAAATAAAACATGTAATCTGACATCTCCTTTTTCTGAATCATTTCTTAGCAAGAACAGTCTTTAAATTATAATTGTTTCTTCCTAACTTGTACGTGCAGAGATGGCCTACACTCTCAAGGTGACTGAAAAGAGTGATGTGTACAGCTTTGGTGTTGTGCTGCTCGAGTTAGTGACAGGGAAGAGACCAATTGAAGAGGATTATGGAGAAGGGAAAGACATTGTACACTGGGCTTTAGCTCATGTCATTGATGGAGAAAATGCCCTCAAGCAGCTTCTAGACAAGGAAATTGCTTCTGAAAGTGTTCAAGATGGCATGATCAAAGTATTAAAGATCGCAATTCTTTGCACTGCAAAGCTTCCAAGTTTGCGTCCCACCATGAGAGAGGTGGTGAAGATGCTTGTTGATGCTGATCCTTTCCCTTTATAGTATGAAGACATCACCTATGACCATTTATAAAGAGTTATAAACCATCTTCGTAGAATTAAAAATGAACACTTTTTGGTGGAAAGTGAACAGCCGAGAAGTCAAAACTCTTCTAGATAATCTTCTTATAATCAGGGTCCATTTGTTGAATTTAGAATGACGATTATTCGCAAAATCCTTGCCTTTTGGGTTGCTTAAAGTCTTAAACAAGTAATTGCAGATTCTAAACTTCTGATCCTGATAACGTAATGCATACAATAAAATAAGCAGCCTACCGTACTTAGATGAAACGCACATAAATTGATGAACAACACCTGAAAGTCTTTGTAATGAAGTCTTAGAAAGGAACACAAAAGTAGAAAGCAAGACAATGATATTGAAGATAAATTAAATTTCAAACTTCAAATTACAGTTACTGTGTGATTTTAACGTTTGATTTAAGTAATAATTACAAATTCTTTCGTCAAAACAGGAGACATGGAAGAGATCTTAACGATATGTATGATAAAGAGACAAGATCAAGTCTCACTGTCTGAGCTAGTTTGACTAGTCGTAAAACATGTGGCAGTGAAGGCGTGGACTTGTCATAGTTGACTTAGTTTATATAATTGGAATAATTCTTATTTTTTTCATCATTAATTTTCTTATTGATTTGATATGACTAAATTAAGTTAACATTTACATAAATTCGAGTTATATTTAGATTGGACCGCTTAAGTTAGAGTTTAAATTTAATCTAAAATTTAAAAAATTTTAAAAATAATTCGAGCTTAACTCAAAACCGATCAATCTTTTTCTTTACGTAAAATATAAGATTGTTTCAAACCAAATTCAATAAAAGAAAAATATATTTGCTTAATATAAACAAAATACTTTATAATTATGACACTTTTGGTAATGAATTTAAGTAAATACTAGGCACCATCCAATTTGATGCGGTCAGCGATTGCTTTATTATCTATTCCATTACGAATCACTGAACTTTCATAATTTTGATGGCTGAACTTTTAGCATGTGCTCTATACAGATGAGAACGCTGCCGCAATTATGTAGTTAGATGATAGACTTAGCATAAACGTTTAACATTAATTAAACTAGTTTCTTTTATTAATCTAGTATAGTCTTATAAGCTGGTATAGTCGAGAGAACAGATCACATGTTTTAATTACTTTAAATAAATAGATAAATATTTATTAAATATGACAAAAACAGAATAATAAAAATAGGTAATCTACACGGGTATAGTCTTCTTGATAGGAAACTAAACTTGTATCCTTTAAGTAAGGACTGTGGTTGTGGAAATAGCACTCTTTGAGTTGTTCAAATGTGGAAACGAGTTTCCAAGTATTGACCGCACACGCTCCAAATGTAATTTCTTACATCTTCTTGCGATAGGACTTTTCAAAGGACTTGGTCCTTGGTCCTCCCTGACGCGTTCCTTTTCCTCCTGAAACCCTTCACGCCCTTAAAACCTGCCTAAAACCATCTACGACTAGTCAGTCCTACAAAAATCCCACCTCTGAAGCAATTCTCTGCTTCTTTTGTACCACCATGAAATTGCAACATATCGCTACCCATTTCTATGGATTTTATGTTCTGTAGAACCCTTTCTCTTCTTCTGTTCATATTCACTTTCTTGGTTCCTTTCACTTGCTCTCTTTCAACATTCTCCATAGCCAATACATCTAACCAGACTTTGGTATGTGCTCTAGTGCGACCTCAAGATAGCCAACGCTCGTCTCTAAATTGTTCAAGCTTTCCCACCGGAATTCAGATTTCTGCTATTCCGAATATTGAGTTTTCTGGGATAGTTGCTGGGGATGGATTCGTGTGTGGCTTAATATCCTTTCGTTCATCTTCCATTAATTCAACTATGGTTTGCTGGAGATTCTCGACCAACGGCACCGGTATGAATCGCAAACAAATCTACCAAGGCCCTGATATAAGAGAACTCAAGGCCGGTAATTGGCATATATGTGGCCTTGTTAATGGCAGTAATGATCTCGAGTGCTGGCAATGGCGTGAACGCAGGCCTACCACAGCTACAAACTTCTCAAACATCGCAGTTGGTGATGAATTCATTTGCGGATTGGCGCCAAACGGGACTGTCAAGTGCCTCGGGAATGTTTCTAACATAAATGCTCAAGCTCCGATTGGTAAATACAGCGTAATTGCTGCTGGGCCTAGACATGCTTGTGTTCTTACTCATAATAATGATATGGAATGTTGGGGAGATATGGTGGGTGAAAAGCCACAAGGAAAGTTCGTATCAATGGCTCTGGGAGAGAACCGTAGCTGCGCGTTGGGAGTGAATGAAAGAGTAACCTGTTGGGGGCAGAATAATTTCAGTCTGCCGCAAAGTTTGGAAGGGGAGTACTTTAGCGCTATCGAAGCAAAGAGAGACATTTTCTGCGGAGTTCTGAAGTACAACTTTTCGTTGTACTGTTGGGGAAATGAAAATTTCAACTTAAATTTCAAGGTGTTTGATAGAGTGATGCCAGGTCCCTGCAGAAGTACTTGTCCTTGCGGTCTAATGGAAGGAACTGGCTTACTTTGTCCACAGGGACAAAGCATATGTGAGCACTGTAAGATTGACAACCGTACCGACCCGCCGGTGGATGAGCCACCAAAACAACAACCATCATGCCCACCCTCTTTGCAGCCTCAGGGTGATTCTCAGAGGAGCGAATGGAACGGAAAGATGATAGCTTTTCTAGTGGTAGGTTGCGTGGGATCATTGGTTTTGTTACTATTCTCCGCCTTCTTCGTTTTTAAGTACTGCAAGTGTAGAGGCTGCAGAGTCCACGATTCAGGACGCCTCGACGAAACTGAAGCTACGCTTGGCCTCGAACAAGGCCCAAATCCACCCGAGAACCCGCAAGCCGAACAAGCTTCACCAGTACTTGAGAAGCGACTGAGCCAGTTAGCTAGCATGGGAAATGCAGGTCAACTGGAGGAGTTCTCGTTGGAACTACTACTAGAAGCCACCAACAACTTCTCCGAAGATCACAAAACTGGAACAGGAAGCTTCGGATCAGTGTATAGAGGGGTATTAGGAGATGGCCGCGAAGTAGCAATAAAACGAGCTGAAGCATCATGCTCCTCGTCCTACGCAATAGGAACCAAGCGACAAGAAGACAAAGATAGTGCCTTTGTCCACGAACTCGAATCCTTATCTCGCGTACACCACAAACATCTCGTAAGTCTATTAGGATTCTGCGAAAACAGCAACGAGCGTATCTTAGTCTACGAGTACATGCACAATGGAACCCTCCACGACCATCTCCACAAGCTCCAAAGCTCACCATTAATGACATGGAGTGCGAGAATCAAGCTAGCTCTGGACGCAGCAAGAGGTATAGAGTACCTTCACGAGTACGCGGTGCCACCAATCATCCACCGTGACATCAAGTCATCAAACATCTTGCTTGACGCAACATGGACCGCCAAAGTATCAGACTTCGGCCTATCTTTGATGGGTCCGCCAGACGACGAGTCCCACCTCTCGCTCAGAGCGGCTGGTACAGTGGGTTACATGGACCCGGAGTATTACAGACTCCAACAATTAACCACAAAGAGCGACGTCTACAGTTTTGGGGTGGTACTGTTAGAACTATTATCTGGGTACAAGGCCATTCATAAAAACGAGAACGGAGTTCCAAGGAACGTAGTGGACTTTGTAGTGCCCTACATTGTACAAGACGAGATACACCGAGTCTTGGACCGGAGATTGCCGCCTCCGACGCCGTTCGAGATACAAGCGGTGGCGTATATAGGATACTTGGCGGCGGACTGCGTGACGTTAGAAGGAAGATATAGACCGCCGATGACGGAGGTTGTAAATAGCTTAGAGAGAGCAATGGCAGCGTGTTTGGTGGATCCGACGACATTGTCTCGTTCCAACACCGAGTCTTCCACGTAGTTGGTGCTTCCGTGCTGTCAATTACGAACACCGACCGAGCGAGCACGCCCTGAGAATCGGCCAACCATTCACACCAAGTTTTCTTTACTTATACATATGACACGTGGCAAGTCGAAATTTCTATTCTTTTTCTGTTATTTATCTATTGAGTTTAGGGTGGGAGAAAAAAAGTTGTATGATAAGAAGATGAACCTGCCCTACCCTACCCTACCCTACCACTGAATAGAGGAGTTGCTGGGTGCACAGCTCATGGATTTGTACATTCAATTGTTTGTTCTTTCAATTGATTTCACTTCAATTTAGTTTGCCAAGTCAAAATGGGACTGAAATTCAACTTTGTTATGCCAAGAAACCTTAATTAATGATAAAGTTCAGTTAAGACCAAGTTTAATTGTTAATTTAGAAATGGTCATGAGTCGGGACACCAGCAGCCCAGCGTGCTTTTCCTGTTCAGTTCGACTTATTTTTCAAGGCCTTTTGTCTGGAACTTTTCAAAATCAATGGACATAGCAGAGAAAAGTGGTGGTCAAACTTCCGTGTAGGGCTGAGATTAGAACGTGTCGTTGCCTTGTCCAACAAGTGGCCATTCGCCTTCCAAGAAGATGATGATATCTAATTATTGAGTTTCATGTGGGATTATGTTCTCAATATTCAATCCTGATGCCATAATTTCATTAGCCTTCTGGAAATTCGATATATATTTATATAGAATAAGAAATGATTCACCAATGAAAATCCTCTTGACTAGGTATGGCCTCCAGGTTTTACAGAAACTCGTGCTGAAAGCAGTTAGGTAGAGCCCATGATAGTATGGTCGTGGTGTTGAAGTGTGAAAATGGGCAAGTGGGTGTTGCACTTGCGGCTAACCATATTTCAATCTGAATATAAAAGCCATTACAAGCATCTGTATGAACATGCACTTCCCAGAATCAGATTGCACGAGTGTTGATGATTTCTACAGACGGAAAACCAGAAAAGCCAGATTCTTTTATTATTGTTTTGACATCTTAAAAATAATAATTTTCCAATGATAAGTTATACAAACATGTAATCATGATCAATTTACAGCTTCTTGTGTCAAAAAATACAACTAACTCTATACCATAACGGTACCAACGACCATTATCAAGTTCACACAGTACCTTTCCACCTTCCCTTTTCCTACTTCTGCATCCATGCAGCCACAGAGGCCTCTTTCCTACTCTCAAGCAATTTTGTCAATGCATTGTCGATTTGGGCAAATACTTCATCTACCCCTACATTGCCATTGACCTGCAGCCAAGAGAAATGGTCCCAATATTTAGAATTTTCCAACGTTTTGACAATGAAAGAAGAGAATCTGTCAAATTTTAAAGAAAGAAACCCGCACTGCCAACCAATCACATGTTTTCCTAAACCGATCTTTCCTGTGCTACCAGATTTTCCATGAATGTGCATCTTACTTAAACACATAGTTCATAAAGCTAGTTAATGCATACATTAAGGTACTGTGGACGTAATCATACTGATTTGGGGGAATATGGTTCTATTGATCACATCTAGATGTTAATTGACCAGTCAGTGTCGTTTGGAATCAAAACTATAAGCAGAATCAGAAGGGTCAAAAGAATGGGGAAAGAAGCTAAAAGTCCTATCTCAATCGTATTTGATAATTTTCACTCAATTAACTGCACTTTTTGTTCAAGTTTGACCAAATATTTGAGTTGAAAAGAAGAAACTTCATATCTTAATTCATTGACTGGTCTATGGCGTTGAGGAGCTACTTCATAGTTCAAAAGCTCCCCTCAGACGTTTGTGCCTTACGATTGGCACAGGATGGCTTCTAATAATCGATGTGACTCTGATGACACACATTAACTTAACACCTTCAACACCTTCAACAAGAAAATATCAGGCAAATATTAGCTTAAAAGTTCCTATAACCACAATCAATCACTTTCTATCAGAAAGAGTTTTCAGTGGTTAGGTAAATATTGGAACTCTCCTTTGATTGTCCTATACATAATTCCCTCATGGCCCATAGACTTACAACTTGTTAGTTACTCTTACAAGTGCCTTACCATCCCCTCAGTAATAAGCCTCTACCAGTTTCCCCTGATAAGCTTTTAAGCAACAAATGTAACTGTCAAACTAATGGTTCATCTATTTAGCACAATGTGTTTTCCAAATTTAGCAACCATGTCCCATCAAGTTCTACGCAGTTACTTGGAGCATTTACTAGCAGCATCACTGCCAACTTAATCAAGGCTCATGCCCAGAATCATAAACTTCGCAAAAAGTATCTAACTTGACATAACTCATGCAAGAAAAAGAAAGACAGAGAGTGTGAGAGAGAGAGAGATAAAGGGAAAAAGAGGAGCTAGAAAATATGTCCGATGCCTTCAATGCAATGTCTTCGTAAAAAGAAAGTACTGCTTCCACATTCTGGTGATGAGTTTGCAATCGCAACTTCACCTGTAAAAAGGCATTTCAAGGTGGAAAGATGAAGTTATCACTTTATTGCTGTAAACAAATGTCATGGGAAGATTGTTATGAAGTAAAAAAATTTATAGAAATATTGTTTAGAATGTACCTTCTCTTCAGTATCATCAAAACGTTGTGTAAGCCTGGCAGCTATTTCTTCAGTCTCGGGTGGAGAATACTTCAAGTGGTATATCTTCCCAGTTACAGGGTCTAACCTACGTCCAACCACCCTCTCAACAAGAATCTCTTCGGGGACCTGAAAAAGGTGCAAAAGTTCAAGAAATATGTTGAAATGATTACTTTCTATTAATCCTAATTAAATGAATCTCTTTCTTAATTCCATTACTGACAGCTCCTGAAGAAAATGAAGGAAGAGGCATCAGTGAAGCATGTTGATACATTCTCTTGTTCACTTTTCATCTTCAAATTTCCATCAAGACATCAAACTAATTAGGCCAAGGTATCCTATATCGTTACTATCAATCGCACTGGATAAGTTAACAAATATCTAGTCGTACAATAACAGCCAAAATGAATTATTACTTCTAGTAAAATAAAAAGATCAGGCCGGAAGCCAAAATTTTCAAGAGCAGTTGCTTGTGAAGAGCTCCTAGGATAACCATCCAAAAGCCAGCCTTTTTCTTGAGAATCTGGCTGTGAGAGACGATCCTTCACCATCTACATAACAGAATTCAAGTGACCCACAGCATGAGATTGTTTAAACCAAAAATAAGATATTTTCTTCAGAAAAAAAAGTTTGATTGAAATTTGTTATCTATACCATGACAACTATTTCATCTGGAACCAGCCGTCCTTTCTCCATGTATTCCTTTGCTCGCTTTCCATTTTCACTCCCTGAAGCAATTTCTGTTCTCAACAAGTCTCCAGCGGCAATATGCACCAAACCATACTGTAGTTTTGTGGATGACTTGATTCAGTAAGCGTTTCTCCATGGGCAATTTCAAATGAGAGACATATAAAAATTGTGCTTGCCTACTTTATCCAATTATCTTTTAGCTGGATATAAGCTATAATACAACCATATCGAAATTTTCGGTTGAATGTGTGTTGTATTGAAGTGTTGACTAATAAACACGAAGGCTATGTCTGAAGCAATTATACTGCTCAAACAGCATGGGTTATGATCATCAGAGTACTTCACCATTGAATCACTTGAAAGTTAGAGGCCACAAGATCGGACCTATATTTTTGTTGCTTCACTTTTAAATTTGAAATCATCGTCAATATTCAAGTCTTCTAGAAATGAATCTTATACTTCCATATTCATCACTAGTAATTAACTACCAATCAAAATCTGTCATACATAACACTTACAATTCTCCATAGAAATAAAAGAAAAACATATTAAGACAAGGGATATGTGTTCTAATGACTCAAAAGTCCGACCTAGCATTGCCAACATTGGAAACTAAATTCGATCATCTACAGAAAGTAAGGCATCAGCTAAAAGAGAGTCCACCGAAATCGTTCCATTATGATAAAAAGGTTGAATTTTTTAATGTTAGACTAATTATAAGGAATTGATTAAATAACAAGAATAAACAAAGAATTGGAATAAGGGAAAAGGGCTTACTTTCTTAGTGATAAGCTCACATTGAGTACCTTTACCAGAAGCTGGAGCTCCTGATATTATTATCTTCAACAGTTCTGGCTTGGCTACCGCCATCACCTGCCCATTTCCAATAAAAAAACACCAACTTATCCACAACATTCCTCCGTATTTCTCAAACATCAACACTTACAAACACATCACAGCACTGCACAAGCACCTACATATGCATCTCTCTCCGAACCAAATTAAAATCCAAACGAAGAAAAAGAGCAATTGGGATAACTCCAAAATTACCTGAGGAAAAGTCCTGTAATTGGATGATGAAAGAGAGAAAAAGTGGGCACCACGAAAACGAGAATGCGAAGAGAAAGAAGAACACGGACAAGAAAAATGGGTCGAGTTGAAAAAGGACGAAGAAGAAGGAAGGTGGTGTACACGTTGCTGGTTTTCATCGCCTCTCACACCAAAATTCACGCTACTCAACGAGCTCGTAGCCATATTCTAGTTCTCTCAAATTAATCGGAGCCGAAAATGACTAATTCAAACAGAGAGATGGAGAGAGAGACAGAGAGAGGAGTTCTCTTCTCCGTAGGTGGCACACCAGCTACCCTCAAGTCAGAATTCTGTAGCTTGGTTCACTCAATTCTGTTGAGAGTTCGTTGTTTTATTGTCCGATTATTACCATTTTTAATGTTTGATTATTTCATAATTTTAGTAGATATTCTTAAGCGGTTGTCATATGAGGAGCCTACAAAACCAATTTGTGGACTCGTGGAGTGCATGCTTATTTTATTATTTTATCAAAAAGATTTCATAAATATGCTTTCTCTTGTAGTAAAAATAAAATTGAATAAAAAATCAAAGTAAATGTAAATTATTTATTATTTTTATTCAAGAACTTATAATCGTTATTTCTTAAATTTATATCAAATAAATTAGTAAATAAAAAATTATTTAATTAGTCGTGACATAATAATTTACTTATTACTTCAAGCAAAAATGCTAAGAAGAGATGGTAACAGGCCAAACCAGACAGACATATTTTAAATTAAAACTACAAAAAAGATATTATTTTATTTCAGAGTGTTGCCCGGTTCATCCCAGTCGAACTAGGACCTCAAGTCAAGCCTAACTAAGCTAAATTTGGGTCCAAAAAATTGGACTTTAGGCTCAGCTCCGGTTGACCAGGGTTCGAGTTCGGCTTTTTTTTGTTGTCCCTTAAGAAACTCGCCAATATTGTATAACATGGCCAATTATTTACTGACACTAAATCTCATCAAATCCATAAATCAATTCTAAATCCAACTTTTGACATATTGAATAAATTTAATTATTCAGTAAAACACAAATTATGGAATTCATGTTATAGAATTCAAAATATTTACAATTTAAATTCTTAAATAATGCATGAGTACAATTGAGTGTCAACAAAATTGAGGTACATTTAAACTCATTTATTTAAAAAACAAAAAGAATATAATAGAAGAGGATAGATGATATCATATTTTTTTAATACAACTTAAAACTTCAAGAAGGTATTTTATTATCGTTATTAATTTGAATAAATCTTCTTATAATTTTATAATTATTTAACAGTAATATAATTTTATTTGTTTGTTATGATTCTTAATAGAATTCTATTAATCCATTTGGTTTTGATTATATTATTATCCATTATAAATTTTATAGATGGTAGTAAATTGGAAGAAAATTTTGAATGACAACGTATTAATACATCATTTGGTGCAATGAACTTAAATAATAGTGATGATGAGATTCATCTTAATGATGAAGAATTTGTATTAAATCATATGTTAAATAATGAAATTTTAAGGTCTTTTTCTTTCTTTACTTTTGGTTTCATATGTTAAAATTATAAATATGCAATATTAATATTAAACTCATAGCTAATAACTATAAATATTTTTTCAGGCTCACTTCCTCTTTATTGTGTTTCTGGCCACAAACTCTTAGAGGGTGCTTGGTTAAGGGGTATGAGAATTAATCAATAGGAATAGAATAAATGGTAAATGTTGGTTGGTTATTATGATTGATTGAATAGTTTTTTTCATACCCAAGTGTTGGGTAATAGTCCATACCCTTCATATATGGGAGGAATGGGTTTGATTCCTACCAACACTAATATTTTTTAATTTTTTAATTAAATATAATTAAAATATAATTTATTAAAATATAAAATATAAATAATTAAATTAATTAAGATAAAAATTAATTAATTAATTAAAATAATTAATCATGATAAAATATAATTAATTAAAATATTGTAATTAATTAATTAATTACAATATAATTAATTAAAATATTATTATTTAATTACAATACATTATATTTATTTAAAATATAACTATTCATTAATTAAAATATTATTATTCATTAATTAAAATATTGTAATTAATTAATTAAATTATTATGATTACTTAATTAATTA
>JANQBM010000003.1:5167869-5178017 GCA_025594535.1 Erythroxylum domingense
AGAAAGAGTATCGTTTCAACCAAATAAGGTGACGCTAACCATTAGTAAATAAGGTTACTGTATCTCCCTTACGTCTGCATTTTCACTTACAGAGAAGGGAACACGATCATGGAAAACAGGGAAGAACAAGAAAAAGAGGCAAAAAGAGCCAAAGAAGGAGTAAACAAAGACTTGGAAGTAATTGAACCAAAAGAGTGAAAGTGTATTGTTCTAGCCAGTAATCATAGTTCCAATTCCTTCCTCGGTCATAATCTCGTGAAGCAAAGAATGCTGAACCCTCCCATCAGTGATACTAGCTGTCCTCACACCTTGAGCAAGTGATCTCACACAACAATTAACTTTTGGTATCATCCCCCCAGCAACCTTCTTTTCCCCTATCATTCTCTTTATGCCCTTTATATCTATCTCCTTCACCAAACTCTTTGGATCATTTCTATCCTCCAAAATCCCCGCCACGTCTGTCAGCAATATCAACTTCTCCGCCCCCAACGCCGCCGCTATTTCTCCCGCCACTGTGTCGGCATTTATGTTATAAGACTGACCCGTCTCATCTGCAGCCACCGATGCAATAACTGGAATGTGCCCATTGTCCACAAGTGGCTGGAGAATGGTGGAATTGACTCTAGAAACCTCCCCAACGAACCCCAATTTTGCGGAATTCGGGGAGGGTCGTGCTACCAGAAGCTGCCCGTCCATGCCGGAGAGGCCGACGGCGGTGGCGCCTGCTTTGTTGATGCGTGAAACCAAGTCCTTATTGACCTTTCCCACCAATACCATAGACACAATCTCCATTGTCTTAGCATCAGTGACACGGAGCCCATCTTCGAACACAGGCTCGATCTGCAGGAGCTTGAGCCAGTGGTTGATCTCTGGCCCACCGCCGTGGACAAGAACAGGGTGGAGACCGACGCAGGAGAGGAGCACGAGGTCGCTCACCACCGATGCTCTGAGCTCCGGCTGCTTCATGGCGGCACCGCCGTACTTGACTACAATAGTCTTTCCTCTGAATTTCTGGATGTAAGGAAGCGATTCTGATAAAACATCGACTCGGACCTGAGGAATCGACTGCTGGGGAACAACAGAATCGTTGGTAGAGACGGACGATGGCTGGGAAGTCATCGAATGGTGGGTGTTGGTTGATGAAGAAGCTTTGATGGTTAAAGATCGAATCTTTGGTGGAAAACGATGGAAAGGATAGGAAAGAGTTGATGTTTTGAGATTGGGGATGTGAGTTTGAGCTTTCTTTGAAGAAGTTCGACACGTCGGAGAACATAAATTCAGGCCCTTCGCCGCCGCCATCAGCTTAAGCTTGAGTTCACTTCGCTTTACTTGAGTTCTTGGCTTTCTCTAGTCGCTGACAGACAGACAACACATAACGACACTTGCATATAGGAAAGGCAACTCTGCGAGTGTACAGAGCTTTAGCTCGGAACATTTATGACCGTTGGATTAAAATCCAGAGATTCTGATCATCCAATCCTACTTGCACGTGGGATTGCGGCCATTTTACACGATAACATGACCTAAATTTCTCCTTTTTCTTTATGTTAACATTTTGAAAATTTTAGAATTTAAACGAAATGCATAAGTTTAATATGTGCTCCAATTTTGGAAATTATGATTTGATCATAAATAATTATTAAGATGAATTATAAAATAAATTTCAACTTTCATTTTCTAAGATCCAAATATTTAAAAAACTAATTTTATGATTTTTAAAATTTAAATATTTATAAACATTTTGTTTGTCAAATTTTTATTGATGCAATAGATTATTACTAATATTTGTATAAATCTTTAGGTCAAAATTCATAGTGATTCAAATTCCACATTCTTCTCAAATATCATTGTTTAATTCTATTTTGAGAATTAAAATTTTAAATAAAATAAGTATATATTTAAATATCTTAAAGTTAAGAAAAACGTGAAATTTCAATTTTTTCATAATAATATAATCATTAATCGTTATTTTTGATGAATTCAAATTGATTATTATTAAAGTTTTCACTATCGACATTTAAAGGTCTGTTAGATGAGTCCAAACCCCGACTTGAATTCTCAACCTTTTAAAAATGAGAGCTCTCTATTTATTTGTTACTCAAAACTTAAAAAGTTACAATTCAATTCTAAGAGTGACAAGCAGAACTTAGTAGTTGGATTAGAACTTATTAGTTGAATTGGACATTGTATTCCTGAAATTTGTTTTCGTTTAAGGTCCAACGATCCAATCTATTAGGAGCTTTGGTCCTCATACTCCTCAATATTCCAAACTTGAGTTCACTGGAATAAAGTTAGGAATTGAAGCATGCATGGATATTTATAAAGTATCCACATCCCTGCAAAACAAAACTATAGTTCTGACTCGAAGTACAATTTTCCAGTTCCAATCATTGTCCAACGAACTTGTACCATGTTGCCAAGCAATTATTTAACAACCTCTAGTCATTAGTCACAATAGTATTTCAACAGACAAAGCAGTACCACATGTTCTAACTTATGGTACTAAGAAAGCACATACCTCAGTCAGAAATAGATTGAGCTGCTTCCCAGGAGACAAGGCTATTGACATGAGGTAGATACGAACCATTTCTTGGGAAGCACTTCTGATCCATCTCAATCTTTCTCATGATTTCAACTTTAAAGTCGTAAGCATAGAATGAGCCATCTTCTTCCCTCCTGAAAATTACATCTCCACTGATTCTTAAACTTAAAAGGGGAACCAAGTCAATTATGCTACCTCTTGTGATACTGTATTGCTTTGTCCACACAGCTCCACTTAAATTCCAAATGTCAATGCTCAAGCCTTCATGAGTGACAAAGCATAAAGAACCACCCATTTCAATAATCCTGTCATGAGTTCTACAACTCTTTGGAAGCTGTGTAGTTTGAAATTTTTCAGTGTCCACACCAATGGAGACTATATAATCACTGTGATCAATATGAGGAATCCAGTGTAAACCCCCCAGTGCAGAAACAGGCGAGTATCCCAACCAACCAAAGAGCCCAAAAGAAGGTCCATTTACCTCTCTCCAAATTCTTGTTCCAAGACAAAGTATCTCACAATTGACATATCCTAACTCATCACGAAACAAGTGAACTACTTTGTATTGTTTAGAAGTATTACTTTGTGCAAAACCATAAGACTGCTTTTCGGGAGGGTACAAGGTACCGAGAGGTAATGCAGTCAATTTCCTTGTCACAGGATTCATCACTACCAGTCCTCCTTTCTTCAGTTTGTTATCAAGCAAAATTAGACCATTGCATGTGGCTCTAATAATGCCCAGGCAGCTCACTTTATACTCACCTAACTTGCTCTTTTCCTCTCCAAATTCCATATACTGCATGGAAAATCTTGACCGGCGATTCGTAACAGGCTGCCAGATAATAGGAGCAGGTAGGGATTGAAGAAAACTTTGTTCAACAGAAAAGGTATTAGGTTGGTCTTGAGGCATCAATGTGGAAGAAAATTGGTGAATTCTTTCATTTGGAACTACTTTTTGAAAGATTAGAACAGATTCTGAGCTTCGAAGGTGGGTATCAATGAAGAGGTCACTATTGATAATATTATACCATGGCTTACAAACAAACCTTGCATGTTGAAGGGATTCTAGAGGAAGCCTAATAAGGATATTTGACACGCAGTCTTTGTGAAAGTAAGGTATTTGTCGCTGCTTGTGGTAATCCTCCTCCTTTTTGTGTAAAGCTCTCTCTTCTACTGATTTTAGTAAACCCACATCCTTCTTTCCAACTGATTTGGCCATCGTATCTTTCAGAAACTCTGATATAAAGTACATTAAATTATAAAATCAAGTAGATAAACTAGATAAATGTCATGAGAGCAAAGAAAGACGTGTGAATGACACACACATACAAAGGAACACAGAACCAATCAAGCCAGTCAATTAATACAGCCAAAGCACAGAAAAGATCTAGCAGAGGGCATTGGCATCAGAAAAATAGCATTGAACTGGACAAGAAGAGGGGTCATAATCCACCTTGGACCCAAAAAAAAAAAAAAAAAAGAGTAGAAGAACTCAAAGTGGATGTTAAAGAAGGATAATGATACCTCCACAAATTCAGAGTAACTAAAAATTTGGGACTTCTTAGTTTAATCCTAAGAAGTTTGGAAATGAAAGTACCATTCTGCAGCTACTTCTTATTCGTGTAATATCCACAGATTCGGAAGGTATGCCCATGATTGGGAGGGATGTAAAGGTAGCCGATAGTCTGCATGACCTCCTAAAGCTTGGCCCAGTTGTCAAAATTGGATTCACAGAAGATAGTATGAACTTATTGAGCATTTATAATTTTGGTACCAGCAGCCTGTTCTGCAGGAATTTGTTTAAACTACATGTTGTGTACTAGAGAATGAAGCTTGCTTGGGTGAACAAAAAGACAACCAGAACTCTTGGCTATGAAAGAATGGTCTTCAAAAAGATGATTAAACAACATTTATTTCCTTGTGAGAAGCTAGCTCAACCAGGTTGTTTTGTTAGAACAAGCAAGGAGGATTAGTCTTCCTCATAAGCAACTTCTCTATAAATTTCAACACCTTAAATGTAACAAATTTATATAGACCAATAGCCACCTGCATAAACGCAGTAATATTTGGAGCAGTACTTTTATATATATTAAAATCAGTAGATATAGAAAAGATAAATAAGTTAAAATCAGTAGATACAGAAAAGGTAAGGGTCCTAATCATTCTACTGCAATGTCAATCAAAGATTTTTGAGATTCAAACATCAAAGAGTAACAATGAACAGAATAACAGCCAAAATATATATAATGTAGAAATGCAGCAAGAATATAGTTGAACAGTGCGTTACGTAGCTTCCTTCACAAGCAGAACATTCATAAAGTGTGAATTATGTATATACTAGACATAGTAAAAACCGATTATAGTGGGAAACTCGATCCCATATGCATATCTCGACGACTCAACCAAAGAAATTGTTGCTACAGTTATAAGAATTCTGGACCAAAGAGGAAGCTAGAAAAGTCAATCCATCAATTGCAGATCATCTTTTATGCTCCGACAGGGATCAAAGAGGCCAATCAATTGGCATAACAGCGTCCATTGTCTTAAACATCACTAAACAGCATGAGTTATAAGTTTAATGTAAGGAAAATATATGATTTAGTTGCTGCGATCTTTCAGTAAAGAAAAAGAAAAGTCAGTTTATGTTGAATTTCAACCGACTCCCTCTAAACGTGCAACATCGTTAACCAAATCGATCAACCCAAAACAAGAAAAACAAAAAAGATTAAAATTTGAAGTAACCCATTTCAAGAAACCAATTGCAACATACGATCAATACCCTTTTGACGTTTCAGTCAGCGAAATAAACAGAAAACGAAAATCAAACAAGGAGAAAGCAGAAAACAGTGAAACAGCATACCAAGAAAGGAAGAGAAACTTCTGCGGCGTACCTGCCAGTGTAGGCTTGGCCAAATGACTACGAGCGAAGACTTCCAAGTGGACTTGAGGAAATTCTATGGTTTTAGTCTCTCTAGTGATCAAACTGACTAGACGACAACACTGAATGCCCCCACTTGGCAACAATGCGCCGTGGCGTCCAAGGACATATTTCTTGTAATAATCTTGCAATGGTGTATGTGCGTCGTAATTTGACAGAAAGAAGAGAAGACTTTCTGTTGACTTACCATATCACCGACTGTTCCATGGATGCCTTTACTTGTCTCCTAATCATTTTCCACATCGCGAATATTTTTCTCATCCCATTAATTTATATGCAAATTTTGATTGTCACCGTTCATTTGTTTGCTAAATAATGCTGTCTCACCAAATCAAAACTTTAGATTCATTCACTAATAATGTAATAACTTAAATAAGATGAAGTAGTTTAGAGCTTAAAGGTAAAATTATGATTTACCATTAACATTTTTGTATTTGTCATGATTTTGTTAACTTTAGATTATATAGAGCATACGAATAATACCGATAAATATATGATTATTTAGAAAAAGGGTCTTACAATAACCAATAAAAATTGTTACTTTATGAATATAAGGTCACAAGTTCAAATTACGAAATAAGCCTTTTTTTATAAAAATTGTATTGAAAATATGATTATCTAACCATTTTTCTATGTTAATATAATATAATTTTCAAAACCAAACATATCACGTTTGAATAATTTTCCAAGTCATGTATAAAGAAATAATTGGTAAAGAATTGATAAAGAACATTATGTTTAAGTAAAAGAAAACATTAGTCACTTCCGAGTTGATTAATTATGAGTTCTTCGTCTTTTTTCACTTAAGGGTTTTAGGTTTAAGTGCTTGGTTTGGACGTGCGGTAGCGGCTAATAACTTGTTGAAATGAGTACTTATGTGTTTAAGATTGCTATTTTAGTAATTGTTAAAACGTAAAAATAGGTGTTTAGTAAGTATGATTGCAGTTGCTGGAAAGAGATAAAATGACTAAAAGATCCATTAATTTAATAAACTATTAATTGTTGTATAAATAATTAAAAATATATTATTATTCATATAAATTTAAAATTATAAATAATAAAATATTAAATTAAAATAAGAAAATATAAATAAAGTAAATTTAGTATATAAAATATTTAATAAAAATATATTATTAATCATATAAATTTAAATTACAAATAAGAAAATATTAAATTAAAATAAGAAAAAATGAAGATGATGATACGCTAGACTTGCTTTTTATTAGTCGAGGGTATAATAGAAAATAATAATTATCAAAAGATTATTAATAGAAAATAGAATTTCTACCGCAGAAGTACTTTACTATCGCAACCGTCTTTCTACTTATTGATTTCTGCGATGGTACCGTACTTTCCTCCAAACTCCGGCTATTCGCTCGTAGAATCAAACATGTGACTGCGTTTAAAAATTGCGGTGAATAAGTACTTATCTCCACCGTACCGTAGATCCAAACGCAACCTTAATTATTTGAAGAAGCTAAGTTAAATTAAATTCATCCATGAAAATAGATAAAGTCCTTACAAAAATTTAAACTTTATTACGATAGACCATTCTTAGAAAATTGTAACATTTTAAAAAATAATTTCTCATAATAATTATTATTTTATTTAATTAAAAAATTATTTATATATTTAACACACTTGAATATTGAATTATCTTTGTTAAAAATACTTTGAAATTAGAGATACTAGATTGGATTAAGTTCAAGTTTGGGAGCTGGCTTAAGATTTAACTCAACCATCCGAACATCCTTTTTTTCTATTTATAATACAAGTGAGTTTTAGATCGAACTCAAATTTACACCCTTAGAAAGTTAAAACTTATTATGTCTATACACCAACGCATAACTTATCATCTAAAAGACCTATTTTAATTTCATTCTCCATCACACGGAAAAACTGAGAAAAAGTACACATATCAACATCATTTATTAATAATATATCACGTACCAATCACTAACCAAACTTATTTACAGGGTAGCTCTTGACGTTTATACTTCTCTCTACTCCTTTAAAATGCATGTTCTTCCTCATCAAATCAATCTCAACCTACATCTATCATTGTTTCAAAACCTGGAGAATGTTTTTCATGTTGCAAGGGATGCATCATTTCATATTCTTACAATTAATTTCCCCGTACAAATTTGATTTAACGACTTCAACTGGCAACATAGCGTCTACAGCTCGCGCTACATATTCAAGGAGAGAATGAGGAAGCACAAAACGAAAAGATGATCAAAGGGTACTCCAAAATCGATCCGAACTGCACCAGGAGAACAAGATTAGTCGATTTCTTGGATCAGAAATCTCCACCTCACTCACCCATCTCCTTCCAAACTCTTGGACCTGATCATCAGTCCCAAGACACGAAGCAGGTTAATATATGCATCAGAGTCAGAGACACCCACAAGTCCACGAGTCATTTTTAGAGCATGAACATGATCAGAATCAGAAGGATGATGATGAAGAAACGGTTTTGTACCGTAGCCAATCTAGTTCATCAGTTGACCATGGAACTGTGGTGACGAGGTCATATTCAATGCGAGTTGACAACCAAAACTCAACACTTGGGAGCAGAGTAAGGCGGGCATTTTCGCCTTGTGTTTCGGAAGATTATCGCAGGATTGCTGAACAATATAATAATATATATGATGAGAGCAGAGTAAGAAGGGCATTTTCGTTTAGATCGTCACCTTGTGTTTCAAAAGATTATCGCAAGATTGCTGAACAATATAATAATATATCTGACGAAGAGAATTTGTTGTCACCACAAGCAGGATACGAAAAGAAGACAGCAGGAAATATCTTCGAAGCTTGCAGACTGTTCCGACTGAAATGTTCTTTGCTTCAATGTCCCATGTTATGTACATTCACATGTAATTACAGACTGATCGCTGGCTGTTTTCTGCTAGTGATTTCTAATCAGTGGCTCCTTCCGATGATTTTGGGAGTCTATTTTGGATCACTTCGTTGACTATAAACAACCATTTGAAGCTCAATATTTTAAAGGATTTTGTTCTGAATGAGAAGCCTAGGTTATTTTGTTTATTGGAAACAAAAGTCAAACTAGAAAATTTAAATAAATTAAGTTGTTTTGGTTGTAAATAGAAGATATTGACAAAACTCTTGTGCCATTGGTATGGAAGAATTATTATTGTAGATTATTTTGTTTATTGGAAACAAAAATTAGACTAGAAAATTTGAATAAATTAAGTTATTTTGGTAATAAATGGAAGATATTGACAAATCACCAGTACCATGGGTAAGGAAAAATCATTATTGTTTATGATGAGAAACTAATGGAAGTGGAAGCATTGAAACCTAGTGAGCAATTCATTCACACAAAACTTACATTCAAAATGGAGAATTTGACAACTTTGGCTACCTCTGTTTATGGATTTAAATACCGCTTTCCAAAGAACTGATTTATGAAACTCATTGAGAAGATTAAAAGGGTGAGTTAGAGGACCATGAATTATAAGTGGTGATTTCAATACTATTATTTATCGGTCAGAAGTTGAAGGGAATAGTAATTTGCTCAACTACAATTTAGATTTGTTTGATTGTACGAAGGATTTGGAACTTTCTGATTTAAAATTCAAAGGTCACAAATTCACATGGAGCAATAAACAAAACTCTAGGTGGTTCATTCAAAAAAAATGGACAGGGCCTTGGTAAATATTGATTGGTTAATAACTTTTTCAGAAAGCAAAGCCATTGTTTTGGACCTAGGGTTGTTAGATCATACCCCTGTTAAGGTAGATAACTATTTTAAAAGGTTAGTAGTAAACATCCCTTTAGATTTAATGACTTCCTTACTACTATAGATGGTTTTCAAGAAGTCATTTCCAAGGTTTTGGAGTTTGAGGTCTAGGATGCAAAACAATTTATTTGTATGCAAAAACTTAAGGCGATTAAGTAGGAATTGAAGAGGTTAAATGTAAGAAGGGGGCAAAACACCAAAACTAAGATAGAAGATATTAGAATATGACTCTCATTCATCCAGAAATTACTAGCAGATAATTCGACTAATGAGAATCTTGCTAATGGGGAGAAGAAAGCTCTTAAGTACTCTATGCAAGCAGTGGATAACCATTGTTCATTGTTAAGACAAAATCCAAAATTAATTGGATTAACGATGGGGACAAATGCAACAAGTTTTTCTTCACTAAAGTGTCAACAAAAAGAAATATTAACAAGATCACATCTATTAAAGCTTAATTAGGGAAGTTAATATATGAGCAAGCTGGGATTGCTAAGGATGCTATGGAATACTCTCAAAAGTTTCTAGGAACTGAAAGGAATGATATAATTCATAGAGAATATATGATGACTTTTGTTTCTACTAAGATTCCTAAAGATGCAGCTAATGATCTAACCCAGCTTGTCATTGGTCAAGAGATAGACAAAGTAGAGTTTAAAATGAATGGTTCACAGGCTATAAGACTAGACATTTTGAATGGGTTTTTATATCCAAAAACATGGGTTAAAATAGGAAAATGCATTGAAGAAGCTATAAATGAGTTCTTCAAAAAAGGAGTATTACTTAAAGAGATTAATAGGATCTCCTTTTGTTTGATTCCTAAAATCCATAACCCTACAATATGGAGTGTCTTCAGACCTATTTCCTGTACTAATTTCATTTATAAGATCATTGCTAAAATCCTA
>JANQBM010000003.1:5178117-5199422 GCA_025594535.1 Erythroxylum domingense
ATAACCCTACAATATGGAGTGTCTTCAGACCTATTTCCTGTACTAATTTCATTTATAAGATCATTGCTAAAATCCTAGCAAATAGGTTGAAATTTGTATTGTAATTTATCATCAGCGAGAACCAAGAAGCCTTTTTGAGCAAACAGAAGATTGGTGATAATATTCTAATTTTACAGGAGCTTATGAAAGGGTATACAAGAGGAAATTCTCTATAGAATTACGTCCTTAAAGTGGATCTTCAAAAAGTTTTTGATAGTGTCAATTTGAGATTTATATTCCAGACTTTGGAAGTTATGGAATTTTCCCATATGTTTATCAAATGGATTTAGGAGTGCATCACTACTACTTCCTTTAGGATTTTGATTAATAGGAGTCCAACAAAGATGTTCAAAGGCAAAAGAGGAATTAGGCAAGGAGATCCTCTTTCCTCTCGCCTATATCTAATTTACATATAAATTCTTACCCTAATGCTGAAACACGAAATCTCTTCAACCCCTAAATTCAAGTACCACTCCAAGTGTAATTTTCTTTCACTAACAAGTTTATGTTTTACAGATGATCTAATCCTGCTAAGCAAGGTTGATACTCACTTAGTTGCTTTACTGATGGGAAACTTACAAAATTTTAAGGAGATATCGGGATTGAGCATTAATTTTCAAAAAAGCTTCTCATATTGTCAAAACGTGCAACCCATCTCTTTAATAATTTGTCACTCTTAACTGGAATGAAAAAACAAAACCCTCATATCCTATACTTGGGAATTCCTATCTCCTTAAGAAGACTAAGCTTTAGGGAATGTCTTCGCCTTATCATATACAAAAAAAGATTGGGGTCTTGGACAAATAGAACTTTCTCCTATGATGGTAAACTTCAACTCCTTAAGTCTATCATAATGTTTATGCATACTTATTGGTGTTCTCACATTTTTTAATCCAAAGGGCTAGTTAAAACTGTGGAGAAAATGATGAAACAGTTCCTATAGAGTATATGGAAAGGAGAAAAAGGAATAGCTAAAGTGAGCTGGATCCACATATGTTAACCAAAAGAAACTGGAGGATTGAGATTGGAGACAATCAGCTGGAGGAATCGATGCCTAATAATGAAAACATTATAAAGAATTTTAAGAGAAAAAGAATCATTGTGGATAAAATAGGTACACAACTAGATATTACAGAGTGGCAGTTTGTGGGAAACTAAACCTAAAGATAGTTATTCTTGTTTCTTCAACCAAATCCTTAGGTTGGGGTAAGAGGTTCAACAACAGATCATATGCAAAATAGGGGCAGGAGATAGGATCTCACTATGGTATGACAATTGGACAGGCCAAAAGGCACTATAATCCGATAGCCAAGGATATCCTAGATAGATTCTCAAAAAAAGCCAAGATCCATTAGATAATTGAAAATGGCAACTGGTCTCTATCCTTAAAGGAGATTAGAATTCTGTCAATCCCATAGCATAGGCACAATGGTGGAGAGGATGCTTATCTGTGGAATGATCTATCAGTTTTCGAAATAACCAATAGGAAAGCAAAAGAAATAATGTATGGGACAAACTCAAGCATAGGTGGAGTAAGTTGGTCTGTAGCAAAACTCTTAAACTAAATGCCAACTTCTTGCTTTGGTTAGCCATGTTGAATAAACTTAGTACCATGACAAGATTAAAGTTCCTATCCTATCCTAAACAATGTGTCTTATGTAATCTGAAGGAAGATGATAGAGATCATATGTTTTTCAGGTTTGTATATTCTAAAAAGGTTTGGCAGAGAACCTCTTATTTATGCACACTTAATTATAGTCAAAACAGTTTGAGTGACATCTTACAAGAGATATTGCAGATTCATTTATCCAAGCACGATAAGGAAGTCTACATGGCTACAATTGTAACATGTATCTAGGAGATTTGGAAAGAGACAAATAACATAAGATTTGCAAAGAGAGATAGATGCTTAAACTCTCTCACTGAACTCACAATTGTAAGCATAAGAGAGCAGCTGATTGTCAATCAAATGGAGAAGAAATGTAGTCGAAGGCTAGTGGTTTCTTGGAGATAAGTCTCCAAGAAAATTCCAAATTAGCGTGCAACATGTTACTTTGGGTCTCTAGTCCTAGGGTACCCAAAAATAAAAAGAAGTACAACAATAAAAGGCTACACCTAAACATTTGGCAATCAACACGGATGCAGATAACAACATGTTTGTATAGGGCATTCAAATATGTTGTTATCTTCTTCTTCAATATAGGGCAGTCATTCAAAAATTCATAAAAGAGATAAATTACCTGGAAGGTTATATGAAGATTGCGGGTGCTTCCTTTGGTTTTTAGTTTAAGCCTACGGTATCTTATTATATGTTTTGTAAAGAAAACTGCTCCATATGCAAGCTCCACTTTGTTTTTTACTTCAATCTCCCATGTATGAATAGGAACTATGTTAATAGTATTGGAGAATGATTCAAAGATAAAAATGTGGTCTTTGTTTAAAGATAAAATTTAGGAGTACTAAGATAGAGTAGTAAAGATAAGATATGTTATTTGTTAAAAGATAAAATTTTATCTGTTAAGATAAAGTTGTTATCCATTAGGATTTAAACTTTTAAACTTTTGATTTGTTTGGTTAATGTTTACCTTTCATTGTCTATATATTTAGGTCTTCAACATCAATGTAAAAGATATCTTATCAATAAATTGCTTTCGCATTACCTCTTTTCTACTATATTTTTTAATTTAGTTTCTAGTTCTAAATTCCAACATGGTATCAGAAATCCAGTTATTCTTGGGCTTGAGAGGATTGAGTAGTGAAACCTTTAAAAATTTATGAGTGTTTAACCCTAGCAATGGCATCAAACAATTTCTCTATTCCAATTCCTACTTTCAATAAAGAAAATTATCACTCTTGGGCTATCAAAATGAAGTCCTATTTGCAAGTTGTCAGTTTATGGGAGGTTATTGAAAGTGAGTTTGAGCCTACACCTCTTCTGCAAAATCCAACCCTAAACCAAATCAAGAAGAATGATGAAGAAAAGACAAAGAAACCAAAAGTTCTATCTTGCCTCCATTCAGCCGTGACGGAAGGAATTTTCACGAGTATAATGACATGTGAATCTCCTAAAGAAGCATAGGAGAAACTAAAAGAAGAATTTAAGGGCAAACATTCAAACTAAGATGATGCAAATTTTAAATCTCAAAAGGGAATTTGAGATGTAAAAAATGAAGAATTATGAAAGTGTCAAGGAATATGGGAGCAAACTTATGTCTATTGTCAATCAAATCAAGTTACTTGGTAAAGAATTTCTTACTCAAAGGGTTGTAGACAAGCTTCTTGTGACGCTTCTTGAAAGGTACGAGTCAAAAAATTCATTATTTGAAGTTACTAAAGATCTATCAAATATAACCTATGCAGAGTTATTGAACGCTCTTCAAGTTGTAGACCAAAAAAGAATAATGAGGGATGGAGAAAATGATGATAAGGTTGAAAGAGCATATATGGTCTAGAGTTCCTCTTCAAAGGGAAAATTAAAATTCTCCAATGTATAAATTGTAAAAAGCCTGACCATGAAGAGAAGGATTATTTGTATAAAGGAAAACAACAGTACTTCAAGTGCAAGAGATTTGGTCATTTACAAAAAAACTACAGATTTCAAAATGAAGAAGAAACAAATATGACACAAGTGACACAAGAAGAAATTCTTTTTTAAAGTAGTTGGTGAGAAGTGCACCAAGACGAATCACAGAGAGAAGTGATCTATTGTGAAGATTAGAGAGAAGTACTCCAAAGAAAAGAATTGTGGAGAGATGTGCTCCAACCATTAAAGGGTCATGGGAAGTACATCATCAAATTTAAAAAGTATTACAACTTTGAATCAAGATGGAATGTTGGAGAATGATTCAAAGTTAAAAATGTGGTCTTTGCTTAAAGATAAAATTTAGGAGTACTAAGATAGAGTAGTAAAGATAAGATCTGTTATTTGTTCGAAGATAAAATTTTACTGTTAAGATAAAGTTAGGTATCTATTAGGATTTAAACTTTTAAAATTTTGATTTGTTTGGTTAATCTTTACCTTTCATTGTTTATATATTTACGACCTCGACGTCAATGTAAAAGATATCCTATTAATAAATTGCTTTCTGCGTTACCTCTTTTCTCTTCTATTTTTTATTTAGTTTCTAGTTCTAAATTCCAACAAATAGAACAGAACACATTCCACTGCTAAAATCCTAAGGCCTCATATGTTATGCACATTCACATGGTAATTGTATAACTGACTCTAGACTAATCACTAGCTATTTCATGCTAGTGATTTCTTAATCAATGGCATCTTCCGATGACTTCAAGCTAATTAGGACTCTATTCCTGAGCCTAGATCACTTGGTTGACTATAAACAGATTGGCCTAGCTGCATGACTTCTTGGCTCAATATTATTGCATCTTTAATAGTTTAGGTTGAACCACTTAAGATGGCTTCTTTGAGCTCTTTCAATTTTGCCTCCACCTTCTCCGTTATCGAGAGAGGTACTTTTCCTCTAAGCTCCTTTAGCTATTTTTCAGTCTGGTATACAACAGAGTCAGCTTGGTTCCTGGTGTCGATGGCATTGCTCTTCTATTTATCCTCCTTTGCATACCTTTCAGCTTCTCTAACCATCTTTTCGACCTGCGAGTCAAGGATGTATTGTAATTACAATCATCAAGGCCTTGAAGGTCAACAATGGCCAGAATATAAGATCAGGGCAATGTAAATCTAGTCAGATGAGAATACTTATACTGAGAAAGGTTGCATCAATCCTTTTTAAGAGTACAAAGCCTAGAACCCTAGAGCTCTTTCAAGTTCATCAGTGCACTGAGGCCATTTAACACTGTAATCGTCCTTCTAGCTAAAGACCAAAAACTTACAGTTCATATTTCTTTTTTTTCTCTAAATCTTCTTAAAATTATCTGTTTCATATTTTTAAAACAAGTACCTCATCACTGGGCAGTGTACTAGCACCAGTTATTGTAATGTCTTGCTTCATTTCGGTTCCTTTGTTAACAACAATTACAAATAGCATACCGTTGGCATCAATATCAAGTTTCACCTCAATTTTGGAACTCCCTGTGGAGCAGGAGGAATACCTTCCAAACAGAATCTACCAAGAAGTTTGTTGTCCTTGACCAGCTCTCTTTCATCTTGGTAAACATTAATTTCAACATTTGTCTGTCCATCTGCAACAGTGGAGAAAACTTCTGTTTTGGAGCTTGGTATAGTTGTGTTCCTTCGGATGATCTTTTTCATGACACCTCCCATAGTTTCCAACCCAAACGAGAAGGGTGTCACATTTAAGAGTACAATATGACTATATCACTAACTTCCCTGGCTAGGACTGCAGCCTGGTATGACTAGCCAATCTTAACTTTCTGAGAGAGTTTGTGTATTATGCAATGCTAGAACTTACAAAGAAAATCAAACAACCACTATTGGTCTTAAAAAATATCAATAATAGCATAAGATGATACAGAAGTAACCTGAACCGCAGCTCCAAGTGCAACCACATCATCAGGATGGATTGTCAAGTTAGGTTCTTTTCTGATCAACTTTGTCACTAGATCCTGAACTGTTGGAATGCGAGTTGAACCACCTACAAGGATCACTTAATCTACTTCTTTGAGGGATAACTTTGCATCCTTCAGAGTTGTTTGTACTAGAGCTCGTAACCTTGAAAATAAATTCATGATAGATATTTTTTGCTCATCAGTTAGATCGAGTTAAAGAACAAGATTAGTTGCTCCAGTGGATTTTGGGAGAAGTGAACAAAAACAGAGATGAATGCACACAGAAATTTTAGTTCAGTGGATTTCTTTATCGGCATAGGATAGTGTTATATAGAAACGTCGAAAAATAATGACAATAATAAAGAATGTAAAGAAGAAAAAGAATCTACCTATCCAACAAATATGTGCACAATTCTTCATACTTTGCCCTTGTCAGGGTGGTGTTAATATGTATTGGGCCAGCTGAACCTGCTGTTATAAAAGGTAAGCTGGAAAAATAGGAAGAACATCATTAATGGATAGAGATTATCCATAAAAAACAAACTAAAATTTAGGCAGAGACCTGATAACAGTTTGAGTTAAAGATGAAAGCTCCATCTTTGCTTTCTCTGCAGCCTCTGTTAGACGCTGGAGAGTTTGCTTGTCTTTCAAAAGATCTATGCCTTCCTCTCTTTTAAAGTTTTCTACCCAGTCCACAATTTTCTGATCGAAGTGTAAGTAAGATCAAAACTCGTTATTCTTATGACATGTTAAAGACAAAAAAAGATGATCAAGAGAACTATCACATACTTAAGTCATCACTATTGTGTTGTAAAAATCAACCAGATTAGAGCAGGTTCGCAGCTAAATAGGACTGAAGGAATAATAATGAACACACGAATTTTACATGTAAAATCCCTAAATCAGGGTAAAAATCACAGGTAAGGATAGAATAATTTTACTACTGAGAAAATTGGAGAATTATAGAGAGAAAACTACACCCACAAAAATATACATAATATTTTTGTCTCTCTCTCTCTCTTTTTTCTCTCTCACCTTATGTCTCTCTGTTATGCTCTGCCCATATATCTCTCTTTGTTCATCTCCTGCCTATTTATAAGGAAGAGAATGACGATATGGCCAAGAATGGTAGGCACCGAAATTCCTACCATATTTGACTTCCACTTTGGTAGGCACCGAAGTTATTGACAATTCTCCCACTTGAAGATTTGATTGAAATCAATCATATTTTCACACCATTCTTTCTACCTTACCGCTTAATGTTGTTTACATCTCTGTCAGGCCACACGAGGATCAATACCACATAAACTTGTCAGCGTCGATTACTTTTGTCATAAAATCTGCGAGGTTTTGAATTTTCTGAATATCCACCATTCCTTCTTCTACTTTATCATGAACGAAGTGATTAATCTCGAATGTGTTTTGTCTTTGAATGAAATGCTGGATTCCTTGCAAGATGCAAAGCACTTTGGTTATCACAAAACAAAGTAATATTTTCTTATTTATACCCAATTCTTCCAACAACATCTTCAACCACACTACTTCTTTACTGGCTTGTGTAGCTGCTACATATTCTGCTTCTATTGTTGATGTAGCTACAACTGACTGCAGTTTTGAAACACATCTCACAGCTCATTTAGCTAATGTAAACACATATCCTGTAGTGGATTTACTTTTATCAAGATCACCCTGCATAATCAGCATCAACATATCCTTTGACAGTAAAATCTGATCCTCTATAACATAATGCAACATCTGAGGTTCCCTTGATATATATGAGAATCCTCTTAACTGTATTCCAATGCTCTCAACCAGGATTTGCCATGTATCGACTAACCACTCCCATTGCATGTGCAATGTCTGATATTGTACAAACCATAGCGAACATTAAGCTTCCCACTGCTGATGCATACGGTACTCGAGACATCTCCATCCTTTCTTCTTCATTGCTAGGACTCATACTTGAGGATAACTTGAAATTAACAGGAAGAGGGGTATATATTAACTTACAATCTTATATGTTAAATCGTCGCAAGATCTTCTTCAAATAATTCTTTTAAGAAAGCCAAATCTTCCTATTATTTCTGTCTCGGTGAACTTGCATCCTTAGAATCTTGTTTGCTGATCCCAAGTCCTTCATTTCAAATTCCCTAACCAACTGTGCCTTTAATTCTTTGATACGATAATTATTGGGGCCTGCTACCAACATGTCGTTTACATACAACAACAAGACTATAAAATCATCTTTCTCAAATCTCTTGAAATATGCACAAGGGCCTGCATTTAGTCTGTTGTATCCAAGAATTATGATGAAGGAATTAAATCTCTTATACCAACACCTCGGTGCCTGTTTTAAACCATACAGAGATTTGTTTAACTTATAAACCAAGTTCTCTTTCCCTTTTTTTTCAAAACCTTCTGGCTGGAGCATATAAATTTCTTCTTCAAGGTCTTCATGAAGAAATGCAATTTTCACATCTAACTGCTCAAGATGCAAGTTAAATGTAGCACACATCGCCAAGACTACTCGAACCGTAGTGAGTCGAACCACGGCAGAAAATATTTTGTTAAAATCAATACCTTCTTTCTGAGCATATCCTTTTACCACCAATCTAGCACGATATCGCTCCACTTGATCATCACCATTCTGCTTGATCTTCTTAACCCATTTATTGCCAATAGGCTTTCTTCCTTGTGGTAGTGATACCAGCTCTCATGTCTTATTCTTATGCAGAGCTTTAATTTCTTTCCGCATTGCTGCCATCCGCTGAGATACATCTGAACTATTTATTGCTTCTTGAATAGTTGATGGCTCTCTGTCCTCAGTTAAAAGACAACATTCAATATTACTCTCCATAATATAATCTGAGTGCCAGCTCGATGCTCTTCTTGTGCGAGTTGATCTCCGAGTATCTGAAACATAAGATTCGAATGGTTCTTGCTCCTCGTGCTCTGGTGCTGCTTCAGAAGAAACATTTTGATTAACTTCCCTATCCACTTGTACTGTTGTAGTTTCTGGATTCTCTTATATAGTGCCAACATTTTCTACTTGCTCTTGATCCTTATCTTCCATTAAAATAACATCCCTGCTGATAACAATCTTGTGGGCAGTGGGATCCCATAGACGATACTCCTTTACTCCTTCAACATATCCCAAGAAAATACATTTTCTAGATTTTGGATCCAACTTCGTAGTTTCTTGAGCATTGAACATCACATAGGCAGGACTTCTAAATATATGGAAGTTGGAATAATCTACTGGTTTACCAGTCCACATCTCCATCTGTGTCTTTAACTCAATTGCAGTTGATGGAGCTCGATTCACCACATAATAGGCAGTATTGACTGCTTCTGCCAAGAATTTATTATCTAAGCTTGCAGTTCTCAACATCGCTCTTGTTCTTTCCAACAGAGTTCTGTTCATCCGCTCTGCTATTCCATTTTGTTGAGGAATGTATGCCGTCATGAACTGCCTTCTTGCTTGCAGAATTCATCAAATTCCTTACTAGTATATTCTCCTCCATTATCTGATCGCAAACACTTGATCTTCTTATCAGATTCGAGTTCCACCCGCGCTTTGTAAAATTTGAAAGTGAATCATATCTGCCTTTCTCTTAATAGGAAACACCCAACATCTCTCCGAATAATCATCAATGAATGATACAAAGAAATTTGCTCCTCTTAGGGACGTAACTGGTGCTTGTCATACATTAGAGTGAATTAATTCTAGAATTTCTTTTTTTCTGAACTTTGACGTGTTGAACTTCAATTGATGCTGCTTACTCACAATACAATGCTCACAGAATGATAGTGATACCTTTGTGAGACCTGGAAGTAGATTCTTTTCTGCAAGTATCTTCATTCCTAGTTTTGACATATGTCTAAGATTTTTATGCCACGTCATTGCTGATTTGTCAATCTGGACTAGTCACTGCATCGAATTATGCCAAAAAATTCGTCATAATTTTCTCACCTCGCTCTGATATCACTTATCGTGAAAATCAACCTGATTAGAGCAGATTCGTAACTAAATAGGACTAAAAGAATAGTAATGAACATACAGATTTTACGTGAAAATTTCCTAAATCAGGATAGCAAGAATAGAATAATTTTACTAATGAGAAAATTAGAGAATTACAAGAAGAAAACTACACCCACAAAAATATACAGAATATTTCTCTCTCTCTCTCTCTTCTCTCTCACCTCTCGCCTCTCTGTTATGCTCTGCCCATATATTTCTCTTCATTCATCTCCTGCCTATTTAGAGGCAAGAGAATGAAGATATGGCCAAGCATGATAGGCACCGAAATGCCTACCATATTTGACTTTCACTTTGATAGGCACCGAATTCGGTGCTTACTAGCCGCATTTATTGACATGTTGGTCTTTAATCCCTTTAAGGTCAGGATCCGTTCATATCAAATCATCAAGAATTAAATAAAAGTGGAAGCATACCTGAATCCATTGTGAAATTTGCACTAGAGTCTTTCGATTTGTCTTCCAAATTAGAATGTACCCTTTTCTTCAGAGTTTTCTCCTAACTCTCTGTTTTCTCTCTCTAATAATGGGATGTCAAAAAAAATTTATGCATACATTTAATTTGGTAACCATAACCACTTTTGTTAGAGTAAAATCCTAATCTAATTTCTAGTTTGAACAATTATAAAACTAAAAATTATAATCCACTCTTTACACATTTAAAGCCCACACTTAAAATAGATACATAAAGCTCAAAATATGATAATCATATTAGACTACTTTAATTAATTAGACTCAATTTTATATGATAACATTTATATACAATTATATATATATAAGCCTACATGTTTGATTAAAAATCCTTAACTACAATCAACCCCTAAATGCGGGTCACCTGTGGTAGAAAGAACCTCAAAGATTCCATCTCCACTATCAAGCGCCGCAGAAAGATATATTAGACGAGAATATCTAGTTCACTGGGACACAAATTTCTAGAATTGTCCATGTTAAGCAATCCACAAACCTGAAACATCAAAAGTGACACCTCCAACGTCAAATACTAGAATAGTTTCGTGTTTCTTCTTTTCAAAGCCATAAGCTAAAGCTGCAGCTGTAGGCTCATTTATAATTCTAAGGGCATCTAAGCCAGCAATATTAACAGCATCTTTTGTTTCATTCCTTTGAGAATAATTAAAGTAAGCTGGGACAGTAATCACAGCTTTACAAACTTGATCATTCAGAAATTTTAAAGCATCATCAGCCAGCTTTCTTCGGACCTGTTATAAAGCCAATACGCAACAACATTCTATATCAAGCTGAGGTTTTTTCAGGCCTTGGGCTTGGGAAATCAAATGGAAATACTAGAACAAATGTACCATGCACAGAAATGCCTACTCCCAGAGAAATAGTCACTTCAAGAGAACAAAAACAGATTGACAATGGTCTTCATCCTGTCCAACTAGCATCTGAGAATCTAAACCTTGAAGAATTATATTATATTCCATATTTCATGGAAGCACTTAATTTAAAAGCGTAATGGTCTTTTCTATCAATTCAATTACAGACAACAGAAAATAACATTTAAAAGAATGAATATGTTAAGCTAGCCTAATTATACTACCAAGGCAGAGATCTCCTCAGGAGCGAAAAGTCTTCCGAGGGCCGAACATTCGAGTTTGACATCCCCATTATCATCACTCACCACCTTGTATGAAACCTGCTTGGCGTCCTCCTTCACTTCATCGTATTTCCTACCAATGAATCTTTTGCCAGAGAAGTGTTCTCAGGGTTTATTATAGCCTGCCTCTTGGCAATCTGACCAACAATCCTATCCCCGGTCTTGGTAAACGCCACCACCGACGGTGTTGTCCTGTGCCCCTCAGCGTTCGTCACGATCGTCGGCTTCCCTCCCTCTTTCACTGCCACAGCCGAGCTGGTTGCCCAAGTCGATACCAACCACCTTCTCACACCGCACACTCACCACCTTCTTCCGTTTCCACGGTGCTGCTGCAAAACAAATTCGGGTTTGTACACGGAGCGCAGTACTTGTTCTAGAGAAGTTTTGGCAGCTTTTGTTATTGCCTCGGGTTGGTTTCTCTGGAAAGTGAGTACTACCCAACACAGCCACCGCATGATTATGACCTGTGGACACTGGCACCGAAGAACAGGCCATATAAGTATTTGTGAATTTTAGTTTCTTCTCTAAGAGGTTGTCTGCATGAGCTAGCCCAATATAGTTGCAGCAGTTTCAGTTACGTGGAGAAAATGAAAAGGACATTGTGGCACTATAGCAGGCAAGAAGACATTAGTCCACAGTGCTCCTATCAAATTCCAGAAGGTTAAGGAGATTCTATCAGATAAACCATTTCTCAAAATATTCTGAATTTTGCAGCATTCACTGAATTATGAATGAACCCACAAATTACTTCTACCATGAAAAGAGAAACTATAGCTCCTTTTTTTTATGAATTATGAATTTTGTAAGACTATAGCTATATTTTTTTAATTTTGAAAGTCAAAAAGGTTTTATCTTTCAGATGCGCCAGGTTTCATGCATACTAAGATTGATAATGGTCTATGTTTGATATATAATGAAGAAATATGAGAATCTGGTTTATGTCCTAGAAGAATGTCAAAAGATTATTAAGTTTTGTTTTTACTTTAATCTTTAATCTTTAGTTTTTAATTTTTGTTTTTAATGCTATAAAAAATCTACTTATTTAAATTTTACTATAAAATTATTTTTATTATAATAAGATTTACTATTTAATAAATATATTATTTAATTATTTAAATATTGATTACTAAAAATTTTAAGAATAATTTAATTATTTTTATACTTTAAAATTAATTTTAATTTAATAATTATTTAATAAATATAATTTAATTTAAAATTTCTTCAAAATATAGAAAATTTAAATAAAATTCTCGTCAATAAGTAAAAATAAATAAAATTTAACTATTAAATTATTTATTTAAGTAAAATATTTAATAAAATTTGACTATTAATTTATTAAGTTATATAAAAGGACTAAAATAAATTTATTTGTTTAATCAATTTATAAAATTAATTTTTATTTAAATTTTATCTAATATATAATTAAATAATAAAATTAACTATACGAAATAATTTTTATTTTTTAAAAAATAGTAACTAAAATTAAAAAATTAAAACTAAAAACCTAATGAAAAGGGTAACATATTTTCAAATGCATAAACTATTGGAGTTTTTTCAACTAAGTGTTGAAGTTATTAAAAATTTTAATTAAGTGACCAACTTTTACAATTTTAATAACTCTGTTCAAAACGTAAATTCTGTTAATATTTTGTTAATTTGGGATATATTTTTATCTATGACATGTTTATTTATGTGAGAACTTAATTGTCAACTTGACAATTAATTTTGTTTACTTGGGCACCTACATATTAACAAAATTAATAATTAAAAACAAGTTACTAAATTATAAAAAGTTGGTCACTTGAGTGAAATTTTTAAAAGCTTTAATACTATATTGAAAATTCTCAAAAAATCACATTTTAAAATCTAGTATCCCTAATATTTTAGAATCGATTAACCCTAGAAATAAAATATAAGTCAAAACAAACAATTATATAAAAGTGAAAACAAACAATTTTAATATTCTCATTTTTGGGATGAGAAGTAAGTGTATATGAATTTGCATCCAAAGTTTGCAACCTTTGCATTAGCACAGGAATCTTCTAATCCATGGAGAACAATGAAGTGATCACTCATACTACAATAGCGTCTAATAATTGATCGTCAATGGTGCTAGAAGATTAGCATAAAATTCCTCATCTTTCTGTGGATGTTCAAACAAGCTAAACAGTTCAGAGCAATGTTTCTAGCTCCCATCAAAATTGCTGGTGGTAGAACAAAGAAGTTGTCAAGCCTTCTACACAAGTAATAATTTCTCTGACAATCAACTAGCTACGATCAGTAATATACAACTCCAATTCCGAAGTCAGTAGTTTATGTACAAATTCCCATTTTTTTACTACACATTTACATTTCATTACAACGAAGCCACACTACACTTTGACAAGTCTCTAGGACCCTGCCTATATTTTCTTCACGAGTCAGAAAGGGGCTCAAGTCCCATCCAATGTTCAGAACAGCTGGCTTCTAATATCCAGTCACAGCCTGTAAGAATCTTCATTCCAGAGCATTTGAACAGGAAAAGTCATGTTGGTATGCAGCTGCAGAAGCATATTAGTCCGGAATAGAATTGGAAACTTCCATCAAGACTCAAGGTGTCTTCATAAACTTTCTGGCTTTTCTGGAAAAGCTTTTGGACATCATTCTGTCAGAGAATGTCAAAGGGAGTTCCTCCTCCAGTGTATCTCTTTGATCAGACCACCTTCTGGAATTACTCTCATGTTTTAAATTGTTGTCATTGAAGTTCTCAGGTGAGCACCCTTCCTCAGGAATATCCCTGTATAAGTGTTTCAAAATAAAGAGAGCAGTGTCGTAATCCCTCCAGTAATTTCTGTAAATGAAGATTTAGAGAGGTCAGTCATACACTATCTCGATCCAGCTAAGTAACTTACACATAAAGGAGCAATTTGACACTGATAGCAAGAAGTATTCAAAACATTCTCTGAAAGAACGCAAGCATTATAGAAAGGTTACGGAGGATGAAGTAAACGTTGGTCCTTACTAGGTGGAAACTTCAATGAAAATTCATTTATTCACGTTGGAACCACAAAGACACCAGGTTGGAGGATTAGATTAACCTTCATCTAATATAAGCATGCACCAGACTGACTGTACAAGCGCTTAGAAGTAAATGATCACTTGACCGTATCACATGAAGTGAACTATGTTCAATCTCATCATAGATAGGATCAATAAGATCAACAATAATTCACACGGAAACTGAGTTCAATTACGTCACAACAAAGGGATACAAAAAAGCAAGTACAATTCTGTATCACTACTGTTGCATCTTTTTTGCCATAACTCGTTAGATAACAGCAGCCCGATCCTACAGGTTATGTGATTCCAATCTTAAGATAGAAGCAATTTCTTCAGCCGTTGCTCATCTTTGGCCAAAGTCATTATCATGTTGCCTTCCATCAGAACCATAAATGTTTTTTATATTGAAGTCAATCCAAGGGATGGCGTGACAAATTAATAAATGACTCCCTACTAGGTCAACATGGTAAAATGCCCCGTCAAAAGTTCTCCAGTTGGTGACCATTCATTGTATAAAAAAGTAGATAAGCAAACCAATATACATGAGCACATATAATGTACAAATAAAAGTATGAGGTCTCCAATCAATTAAAGATGCATGACAAATCCACAAAGTATGCTAGCAAGCTTAAAAATTTGCAGGCAGCACCATAAATGCTCAATGAGGCTCACAGTAGTGCAGAGAAAAAAGTACTTACGTATGTGATCCAATAGCTTGTAAATACGGATGTTCAAATGTTTTATCCTGCAAGTTTAGAAGGACACCCATCAAGAGAAGATCAACTACATCGTCCCGCTAATATTTTCCCAAAAGCTGATCAACCAAAAGTAAAACAAACTCTATGTAATTAAGCTCCATCAATGCCTTCATTCAGTAGCATTTTTCTGAGACCATCTAACGCCGAAAGTCTTATCTCATAATCTCTTCTTTCAAGAAACCATTCAACACAAAAGTTTAAGCTTTTGAATGAAACCCAACAATAAATAATTTATTATCTATTTGCTCCATTACATGAATTGTGGATAATTAACAACAAATGCAAATCCACGATAACAAGGGCAGTTTGACCTTAAGATCCCTGGGTACAAAAAACTCCATATCACATCAAAAACCCATTTCCCCCATAAGTACAAGCTTGTAGACGAGGTCCAAAATATTATAGCATGTAGAAGAGATTCAAAAATAGATCTTATATTACACATCTTGAATCATATATCAGCTTGTATAACAATAAGCTGGTCATGATCTAGTTAACAGTAATCAAAAAGTTTATGTATAATCTGCAAATCTATATTGGCTACTCAGAATTTTCAACTGAGTGAATAGGTTATACCATTCACCAATATATATTTACATCTATAATAGGGTACAAATATGAATAATTTACAAATGCAACCTAGACTACAGTATATACATTCCAAAACTCTCCTTTAAACTGGAGCACATATGTTTCTAAACCCAAAACCTTTTCATCACACAAGTTGCCAATACCACCTATATATGGATATCATTTCACTAGATTATATGCATACACTATTAATAAATAATACCATTCAGCCTTATGGTTCAACAGCTTCAAATCCAGACAGTCTTTATGCTTTCATATGAACCAAAGAATATTTCATGATTCATAACAAACGATCCAAGTTGGAATAATCTCTCCAGCTCAAACTTCACTTGCACATACTATGTCCAAGGAAACAAACAAATCCCTTCTTCACTATAAACAAATTTTCCGTCCCCATTGCTAAGAATAACTGGAAATAGTAAGAGCTGTCTAGATTCCCATACAGACTTTAACAGGGTTGGATCAAGTAATGTCTTCCCATGGGGGCTAATTCAATCTTGAAATTATATGTGAACATAAGTTGACCTAAGGGTCGAGTTAAATGGGATTTAGGTAAAGTCCAACCTAAAAATTTGTATAGAAGTATAAAATCATATCCAATCAACTTGAAGCATAGGCATTATATTTATACTCAAAGTACATTTCAAGATGTTTGAACGTGAAACTCAGCCTTCAAAACTACATGTTGGTTTACATAATTAATAAAAAAGCTAATAGAATTAACTGTTAAAATTGCAAACTAAAAATTCGATAACAATACAAAATTGTCCTAGTGGTCTAACTAGAACTCAAACTCTTTTAAGATTTTGGGTCTACCCACTTCAACTAAACCAACTTTATTTACCTGTACACAAATATAAACATATCCCAATAACTATACATATTTAGAAATTTATCAAAAATGAAGGGTACTTTTCATTAATTGGTTAATTCCTTTTCATTTTATTATTTCTTTGTTAGATATAGTGAGGAAAATGTGAAAACCTAGAGAATAGGAAAGCATAAATTACTGTCCCCATTGCTCTTATTATGCATCTGTGCACAGTTTATAGCCCGAGTGTTAAAGTATTTCAAGATTTAATGTAATCAATTTTAATTTATCAGAATCATAACTAATTGTAAAAGCTACAACACGACAATATCATATTGTAAAACAAAACATATTATTACCAAATAATTTTATCGTTCTTCCATATAATAGTAACCTCATGAACACAAATCTAATAAAATATGCAACTCCTTTGATTTTATGGCTAAACCACATAAATCCTTGTTCATTTTCTAACACACTTCTATTGTTTCATATTTATAACGCTAAAGTAATCAAGAGGGAAAGGATCCTAATACTCATCTTGTACTGTCCCCACAAAACAATATAGAAAATGTATATGGAAAAATATATCACTGGGAAATGTGAACTTTACAGTAAAATAATGGTTAAGAATCAAGAATGTATGTCAGAAGATAGCACTTAAAATCACATTTCTTACTTTAAAATGCAAAAGAAAATATAAAATACAAACGGATAAAAGTTGGACACATGACTGCAAAATATCCAGTAAAGATGGCTTCATATGACTGCAAAATATCCAGTAAAGATGGCTTCACCTGTCACTAACTAATCCACATGATGTCAAAGGCGGAAATCAATCCTTCACAGGACAATAGTGTGGAAAGGCAACCATAGAAAAATAAATGTGTAAAACAAACAGCTAAAAGATTATGTATATGTACAACTACGTACTTGAAGCATATAATCTATGCGCCCTTCTTCACTTCCAGTTAACATCTCCATCATCAATGATCCGTATGTCCTGCCTTCATTTTCTTGGATATTTTCAGCTTCTGAGCGCAATGATAAGAATGTTTAAATTTAGTAAAATAGATATTCTTTAAAGAGTTATGTGCAACATACGATAGAATAAAAGAAGAGGAACAGGTAATCATATGGCATGAACAATTGAATAAAATCGAAGAGTGAGAGAAAGCTGAAAATTTCTCTTACCTTGTGTACTATCCATGCTACTTGAATGGCAAACTGTAAGCACTTTAACCTGTTTAAATGGCAAAACTTTAGATCCAGGGGATTTCTTGACCATGAAAAAATCAAATGAATCAGCAAAGCAAGGTTTGTTAACTTGAAAAATCCTGCAGAACTAAAACAGATAAACCCAGCAGGGACTTTCAACTGATTACAGACACAATTAGTCCCTTATAAACTAAAGATGCATGCAAGTTTGTGTTTATTAATTTACATGTACATGTGGCTCAATACATCAACATGCCATGAGTGTTATCCAAGAGAAAATTTAAAGCTCGGAAATTGAGAATAAAAATTGGATAGTTGACAAAAGCAGAATTGCAAACCAAGTTTCTAACAGTTAAGACACATGCTTAAACAAACTCGGCTAAAGTTTTATACCCGCATATTACACGCCCATTGGGTTTCATTAACAAGGAGATAAGAAATGTACAAGAGAATTTATGCAGGAACCTTAGTAGAGGTATCACCTTTACTAAATTAAAATTTTTCCTCATAGCTTGGGAACGAGCTGCTAATTCTTCAGTAAATTCCTACATAATAATGTAAAAATATCAACATGAAGAAAGATATTTTGCAATTTTTCTCTTTCAGAAGTGGCAGAGAGATCTAAAAATGAGTCACTTAATTGAAAAGCATTACCTGGAATCCAATATGCAGCCTCCTACCACCTTTGTGGTAAGGAACAATAACTGGACGCTTATCAATGTATTCTTTACAAACAAGAGGTTCCACTCTGAAAATGGAAAACACTTTGCATGTTGTGTTTAAGATAAAGTAGGCAACTAAATAGAAAAGAAAAACAAATGCAGTCAGATTTTTCATTTGTCAAAATTAGTTCTTTCAAGTTGTCAGAGGTAACAGAGGCAGCGCTGTCCAATACATCCCAAGAATTACAAGTCCACTACTTTGTATATGCAAAAAGAACATATATGTTCATTTGCAAGGTCTATGTTTATATCATGTGCAAAAAGAATTTACGATTTCCCAGTTTATAATTACAAGGTGTACTGAAAAGTTTGACCAGCTAATTTCTGAAGAGCAAAGGCGAACCTGTAGGCCACAGGATCATATGGATGAAAAATGTTGAACATCTGACGACAACATGGCGTCTCTTCAGTGATATTTTCCTCTTCCCAATATTCCTTCCCTCTACCTGAAGTTGAAACAAAAGGCAGCATTTAAAAATTTTAGTCTAGGGATTTCCATTGAAGAGAATAACCACTCTCCCGCATAAGAAGATGATTGAAAGGCATGAGCTTCACTCAATAGCTTAAACTTTTGAATATAATGGCTTCTTAATATAGTATCAAACCCTTTTATAACCAAGACATCACAAATTAAAGTCTTAACCTAATCCGTCAAGAAGATTTCATTTCAATACACAAGACTTGAAGGCTACTGATATTTTCATGATTTAACCAAGGCTATTTCCCCTGTGATTAGGCTATTAAAAGCTAATACATGATCCAACGAGTAGCATCCAATAGCAGGATGGGTCAACAATTTTAATTTGGAGACAAATGAGAGAGGTCAAACTGAATTTTGTAGACAAACTCAGAACTGAAATTTAGTACAAAATACAAAAGCCCCCACTGGTCCAATAGCTTGAAATTTCATGTGAAATATTTTTCAAAATGATGAGAAGAAAAATCCCATATACTTGCTTTGAACATCTTGAAAACAATTAGAATGTGTAACTGCCACAAAAGTTTAGATACATATATATGTAAGTAAACCAAAACCCAAAAATTGACAAGCATTGATGATTTTTGCATTTTTCCACTTCCTATTCAATTTTATGGGGTACATAAAACTAAACCTTTTCTTAATTAAAGTCTCGGTACAATTAAAACATGATACTAAAGACATTTCCATTAACATTAAGAGGTCATCAATCTCTGATTATATAACTACAATGAATTACAATGGGATTTAAAGAAATGAAAGTAAAGTAACAGCACTGGAATAAAAAGGGTATGACAAGTGGACTGATATTAAACACTTTCCACTATAATCATTACAGAATTTGTTGAAAGGACTCCGTTTGTTATCTAAAATCAAGCAGTTAGATGGAAACTAAAAATTGAGTTATCGCAACAGAGTTTCACTATCTTGTCTCACCTAATCCTAAATGAAATACAAACACCGTCCCGTGTCTCCTGCCCCACACTGTCCCATTTAATGATGTTGGTTATATTCTACTGTAGGCACCACAATGCACCCCAACTTCCCAAGTTCTCTGATTAATAAACCAGAGGAAGGATATTTACATCCATTACAACGAACTAAATGGAGCACCTGAAAGCTTAAAGAAAAAGGGAATATATTATGATTGATGTTTGCAGTATTACCAATCCCAAGTCGAATGTTACGAAGAGCAAGGAAGACTCCAAGAGGTGATCCAACAGCAAAGAATGTGTCAACCTAATACAAGAACTCAAGTCAATCTAAGGGCCTGCTCCATCAGCTATCATTAGAAGCAACTGAATGAAGACCAAAAGATTATAGTTTCTAGCAAAAAACTTCACACTTCTCTGGAAAAGAGGGTTGAATGAAAAAGTTTATCACCTCTAGAAAGTGAACATTGAAAAAAGGAGCTACTGTTTACGAATATGAAGGTGAAAGAAAATCAAAACAAAAAGGAATAATTGCATACATTAAATTCAAGCTTCGTGTACTTAATATAAGGAGTATAGCTCTTTGGTGCATTATGACCAGGTGGCATCTTCTCAGATATATGTTCTTCTGGTATGCTCACTCCTGCCTTCCCATTTTCTGCTTCACAAAGTTAGATCAGAAGTTCTTGGACACATAGCTTCATCATGAAACAGAAGGCAAATCATGTATCAAGACATCAGTAACTACCTCGACACAATCCACCAATTGCATCCTTACCACTACGGGACTCTAATTCTTGTATCCTAGCCCTCAGGATTTCAATCTGAAACACAACCGGCGTGAATAGTGTAAGCAAGAATGTAATGCGTTGGGACTCTTTGTATATGGTGTTTTCTAAAATCAAGCTAAATCATTGTATATAAACTGAATCTAGAGTTGCAAAAATTTTTGAACCATATTCACTGTTTTGGAAAACACCAACTACGTAGGGTTTCTTGGCATATTTAACCACAAAATATCTGGAATCCTTTTAAATAAATAACAAATGTTAACATAAAAACAAACCTCTTCTCCTAGAGATGTAATTAGCTTGTCCTTTCCATTGATATCCTTGCAGTCTTCCACTTCCCTTTTCTCCAAACCAGCAATGCTATCCCTTTTCTCAGATGTGGCATCACTGGAAACATTAATTTCTTCATGGAAATCATCCTCACCGCGTCCTTGCTTGGTATTCTCAGGCATGATAGTCATCATATTTGAATCTGATGCTACAGGACTCACAGAAGCAGATGTGCTTCCAAGTCCATCTTCATTTACCATAGTTGATTGTGCACTCACTTCATCAATAAAATTTGATCTGTCTGTCGATTTATTGTCTTCCTCGCAATTGATTGAAGAGCCATATGTTAAAATTTGGTTATTCATGTACAAAGAAGACTCCGCATTTTTTGTAGATTCTTTGTGGATTGAATCCATTGGAAATGGTGAGGACAGATCCCCCTGATGGCAAAGGATGTCATACGAAAGGACACTCCCAAGAGAATGACCATATATAGAGACCTGAAAGTCTCAAAAA
>JANQBM010000003.1:5226515-5237035 GCA_025594535.1 Erythroxylum domingense
TAAATATCCTATAGCTCTATCTAAAAGAAAATCCCTTACATTTTCTTTGGACACAAATGAGGCAAAGGTCCCTTCAAGTTTGCCCTAAATTTTGTTCTTGAGTGCAGATTCAATCTGGGAAACGAACAACTCACCCCACCTTTTATTTCTTTTAATAAGAAAAGAAAGAAAAGAATGTGTTTTGACATGTATGAAATAACACTGATTTATTGAGACGAAAGGACAGAATATAGCAAAGAAAAGGGTGTTGTGTTGAGTGTATGTAGGGAAGGGAGGGGCTGTCTTGTAATGGGTGAACCGAACGAGGGAATAAACGGGGGCGATGCAACCTAACAATACTATTTATCAAACGTCTGCAAATTATTGGCAAACATATGGCCCATTACGGGCTTCGCCTTCTCATTGCATTATTTGTCCAAATCCCATATGCATTAGACACCAGTCAACTCAAACATATGAGCTCGTAGAATCTTGTAAGAGTGTGAAACCCCCCACACAAATAACTCCAACGTACCATCTGTACAGGAAGCATATACCGCACGTTATTCTACAACTCAAGTTTCGCTACTTTCCGTGTTCCTTAGCTTTTGCAGGGTACTTGATAATGGTCTGTTTCTTTAGTTTCATTAAGTTCCATTCACTTTAGTTGCCTATAAGCGATGCTCAAAACTCTCTATGAGACTATGCAACATTGTTGAAAGCCAGTTGTCCGCATCCCCATGGACCTGGGAGAATAACTTGCTAATTTTGTGAGGAGAAAAAAAAATTGTATCTGAAGAATCAAGTCCCATCTTTTCGACGAAAACAAATAAAATAGAGAGCTTTTCAGGCCTATAACGATCAAAGTGGCCGTTCAATAACACCAAAAACGAAGGATAACATGCTAGAAGAAATATGTATAGATCAAGCACCAAACGTTACAATCCAAGGTGTTAGTCTAATCAATTTGTACACAAGAAACATACTCAAAAATAAATTTAAGAAAGCTACAATGTTCATCTGGTTAGACAATCTCTTCCTGGAGCACAGGAATAAGCAGTAGGCATCATTATTATCTGGTGCTTGGGTCGATACCTGGCTTTTAGGTTCAAAAATGGCATCTTTACAAATTTTTCCCTCGTGCCACCCATAACTGTGATGAGCGTGTGTATACATGAAGGAAACAACCTCCTACCAGCTGCTTTCTCATTTACAGTAAATTTCTTGTACTTACAGAGACCAGATAAATATGAAATTCACCTCAAAAAGTTCCACCCATCAGCACCTTGGTTCCTGCTTCAATTGGATCCCAGAAGGCGAGCCAAACATCATTGACTAGAAACACAAAGAAAAGCAATTACGAAATATCCGCAAGTAATTTTTGCGATATAGATGAAAATAAGTGAGTGAAAGCCTGTCAACAGGGACACTGGTGCTTTCATCTGCCTGAACTCACAACCCAAAGTGGTTCAGTGTCTCTGTGCATAGCTTTTACTTTAAATTAATCTAGCTAATATCATTAAAGCACCAGACCAAATTAGAGTCTAAGTACAGCTCATCCTAATATAAACTCGGTGAAATCACAAGGACAATACCTGTGTAGTGTTAGGTAATATACTGCTTGCAAGCTCTTCGTTGATGCAGACAGGAAGAGGCAGCATTTGGCTCATTATGCCGGGCGTGTCTCTCATGCTGCAAAGATCATAGTAAAATTTTCCACAACATAAGCAACAAATAAGTCAAAAATATAGAGGCAATTGGCAGGACTGGATTAACTTGAAGAAGTTTAGAACATTTACGTACTCATTGAGGATGGTAGTAATATTGTTCCTAGCACAACAAAAGAGGTTGATGTTATCGTGCAACTGTAGGCAAAATGCAACATATTAACATCACACTCAACAATCATGAGTTGTCTTGCATAGTAACGGTTCATGTAAGAACAAATGTTCACCGAGAAGTAAAAGGATTTAATTCTGAAAAACTATCAAAAATAGAATTAGTTTAGCTTCTCATATCAAAGCAAGGGAAACAAATTTCCATTTTCACCCACAAAACATGATTTAACTGAAATATTAGAAAGCAGACAATAAGATGCTGCACGACATCAGAAATGATTCTCACCTAAAATGCAATTATACCACAAAACAACAGGTCTTTTCTACCATGGAGAACAAAGTTTTAGAGTGCATTTAAATCTGGCCGTCGTATTTTTCAAGTATTTCGTATTCATATCATGTAGTGACTTCTTTTTCGTTCCCACTCTTTTCTAATATTTCTTATTTACCTAGATGAGACGTTACATTCACGTTTTATAGATGGATAGACATTAGTTCCCACATTTTCAGTCCGTCCTGCATTTCAACTTCTTGTTTCCATCATTATTTTCAAGGGCATTTTTATTTTCTAGATTTCAATGATGGGACTTAATACTGATTCCATTTCTAAGCCAAATAAACTCTCCTAGAGTCACTGAAGGATTTGGCACAAGATGACAGCAATATCACAGCATTAGTTCAATCGTATGGTTGGAAAATGCTTATTCTGTTCATTTCACTATTGAGAAATAAGCTAACGTCACTTCATAAGAATCTGCTGGTACATAAAAGTGATGGGATGTTTACAAAATGCTCAACAGGAAAAAAATACAAATAAAAGCAACAACACCAAATTTGCTTGCGGATCATGGTTAATTAAATAGAGCTAGATACAATTTTGGCAAATAAGCATCGCATGTTCACCTTAAACATAGAAAGGTTAGCTGTAATTTGGCTAAAAGCTTGAGCATTCTGTTCCAAAAGATGCTTAGCTGTAGCACTTATTCCTGAGACCACGGAAGTAAGCAAAAACACCAGTAAGCACAACCTGCTTTTCAATCAAAATTCAGAAATTTAAAGAACTTAAGGTAGTATCCAGTCCAGAAAAGTCCAAATGGGTATTGAATAGCAGAAACAGAGCAAAAATGAAAATTTTCTTTCTTGAGATAATCAAACAAAGATGATGAATTTATTGGACAGTAAACAATACTAAAGACACCCAAACATGGAATTGCGAACAAAGTAATTCTTGTTGACCATCCTCTCAACATATTTCACTTAAATTTTAGTTCCTTTTTGAAAAATATTCTACTCAGAACCTTTTTCTAGTTCTAAAGTCTGCTACTAATCAGCCAAAAATGAATGTAGTCAGTGAACAAGGCTAACCAGTTAGGGTAAGGCTGCGTATTACTAGATCTCCCCAGACCCCACGTCTCAGTGAAATTTCTACTAGGTGGCATTGACGTTTTCAGTGAACAAGGGTAAAGGATACAGTCACAAGATTGAGCACATCATAAATGGTTGTAAAAGGTAATATTTGTTGGAAACAAAGCCCAGAAAATGCAACTTGGCCAAAACAAATTTTGGAACTCAGCCACCAAAGTAAATTCTCTATAAATTTCTATCAAAAACTCACAAATAATTTATATTTTAGTTTAAAATGTCTTCATCCCAATCTCTTCGCACTCCAGGCCAAACAGCCTTCCTAGAAAAACAGTCCTGATGAAGTATTCAATAGTGTCCCATAATGAAAGACAACCAAAACAACTCAGACAAAGAATGGTTGTCCTCAGATAGAACAAAAGTAACCCAGATCAAAATTCTGCTTCTTTGAGATTGGAGGACAGAAAATTAGTTCTTAGTCATTGATAATTGTGATATAACGACTAAGAATGAACTTAACAAATCCAAACTAATACCCAATCAGAGAGAAATGCAAACTGCAAACGATGGAAAAGCATTTGATTTGATGATGCATTTATGCTGTATCTCCGTGTGTGTGGGTGTTATGCTAAATTTGCATAGTGAGGAACGTACACCTAGAGAGTCCAAAATTAGAGTGCCAGAGAGGGAGATAGAGGAGACTTTTTGACAGCAGAATGAAAGCTACTTAATGCAAAAGAACACACTCAATAATAGAGACCTTGAATGTAAGTTACTTAATTCAATAGAGAAACTGACTGAAGTCAATAATGGAGACATTGAATGAAATGTTCAGGATATTAAATTTACTACCTTCAAATAAGATTGGCTCTCTCCGGTCCATATGGTGTAACAGAAGAGGATATCCAGCAATGCTCTGTGGCAGAGTAGAAGTCATATTTATCATCGTAGATGATTCCACCAGCTTATCCTGAAGAAGAATAAAATTAAATACTGGTTCTTCAATCAACATGACATCCTAAGCACATTGATTGATACAATGAATTAAAGATATTCACTACTTCTATTAGAAAATTAAAATTTTAAGAACCCAGTTAATCTTTACAAAAAATTCATCTAGCAATAAAATCAGAACTCTGTTGCTAAGTGTTGCAAAACTACTATAAACTATATGATAGCAGCATAACTCAAGAATCCTTGCTAGATGGACTAAAAAAAGAATCATACGTATCAAGATGCTTAATAACAGAGATGTCATATTTTAGACACTGAATTGCCCAGCAGATTGTCACCGTCCAAGTTGACTTCAAAACAAAGCAAATGATCCTACTGGCCTATCTCATAACACGGCATCCTATGGTTGGTCAAAAAACTTTACCTCATAGGCCCATACCGACAAGATGGAGAGCATGAAACCCAAAATTACACGATGAAAACATTAAAATTTTGTCTCTATCTGACATATAGTTCAAAACTACCTAACCGGACATGCATACAAATATATCGAGAAATTGGATTCAGTGCCGGTTCAATACTAGAAATTTGGGATCTTGGGGTAAATCAACAAGTCATGTATCAAGTGCCTGATATATCGAATACAAGTTAGAGAAGTTTCAAAATTCAGATAAACATGGATAAAAAAGTTCGCTAATTCCATCCCTCCTTCCACCCAGCCCTACATTGCTCATGCTATCTCTTTCTACTTGAATACAAAAGCAAAAAATTTGTTTGTACTAAGATATGGGGAGACATTTTGTAGCCTCCAAAAGAACATATCCTAAAAGATGCACAATTCCATGATACCAAGTGTTTGACCCTCATGTATGCTCTAAATTTGATTTAAAGAATTTATTACTATGAAAAATATGTCGCCTGAACCAGCTCAATATCTGGTCATTTCTTTTTCTGTTCAATCAGACAGTTCTGTCAAAGTCTAACAACATTGCCTCACCAGTTTCTTTGGTAACTTTCTTAAATTCCATGCAACTTTCTTTTTCAATGCATTCAACTATAGTATAAAGAACATACAAATAAAGAAAAAATGATAAAACAGCAAATTTATTTGCTAAAGAATCCTGCGTACCTTACGATTACTGACCTTTTTTCCTGCATGGCATTCCTCTGGTTTCCTTCTCTTTCTCTGCAAGAGGTTTTCATTATTACATCAAAACCTAATAGATTGAAAATCATCGATGCTTTCCAGTAATTTGAATGTTAAAGTACTTTGGAATCATGAACTTTATGTTGGAGATACAAAAATATTACCGATAAATTTTAAATTTGCCGTTGATTAATGCTTTTCTTTTCAATTTGTAAAGCAGTTATTGGTCACTACTTTAAGCTCCTCATTAAAAGGTTTCATTTTGTAGCACATTTATTCATGCAGTCACCTATAGTCACAGTTTACATGCAAGGCATGTAGGTACGTGGGGGTTAGAAAGGGGGAAAGGGATGATCTGAAACAACAATAAAGCAATAATCTAATAACTCCTTGATTTTGGAAAAGAAGATTGAAAAAATTGCAATAGATTATTTACAAAGTATTGAAGTTATGAAAATTGTCAACTCAGAAAAGAAAACTAAATATGAATCTCATTATCAAAGTTTAAAAAATCAAAAGCAGAAACATTTTGCAGCATAGCACGATAAATATGAAACTAGGATCTAATAGAGTATAGAAAGTATCAAATGTGAGTATCCATGGGAAAAAAATAATAGCCTACCGTCATCCACCTACACCTCAATGCAACATCACGTACAGTTTTGTCACGCAATGTGGCTGCAATCTTTACATACTTCATAATACTCGGTTCATCCGCATATCTGAATATTAAAGTATAAATGCATCATAAAAGGACCAAAAGGTAAATTAAGCTGCAAACTCAGAAAGGCAAATGAAATTATGCTAATGCAATATAAACTTGGAATATACAATATTTTTGTTCACCACATCTTAATAATCTTGTTCAAAAAGCTTGGAGACGGATGCTGCGAACCATTGCACCAAATTATGAGCATGCCAGGGACTTACCAGTAACATTTTCTATAGCCTGGCCTTACAAAACCAAATTTCATGTCCTTTTGCATCAACAGACCCATAATTTGCTATTTGGATACCAAACAAGTCATCACATAGGATAGGGAGAATAAATTCAAGATCCTGTGCAAAAGAAGCATCCCCAGAATTGCAAAAGTCACTGCCTAAGAAAAACTGTCGCTACAACCCTAAGAACCAATATACTTTGAAGACTGCGTGAATACCCACATAACCGATGCTGTTTATGTCTCACTGAAACACAAGTATCACATTTGAGCACATTGCCATATCATTCAAGTTGTGATAAAACACAACTTCTAACTTTTTCGTTCTTGTTTTCCCTTCCTGAAGGCCATTTTTTTAGTTTCGAACTAAGATCACATTAAAAGAAAACCGGCACCTTTCAGTGATTTCACCGAACTTGTTACAAAAAAAGACATAGAAGGAAAGTAAGAATATGTGTTTAAGAGCATACAGGAGGGAAAAACAGAAAGAAGATAACCCCAAAAGAAGCTACCTACTTGAGAAGGCCTTCCTCCAATTTGTACTGTTCCTCAACTGACCACTCAACAGCGAAGCCAGTGTCATGCTTTAACCCAGAAATGGAATCAAGAACAAGAGAAGAAGCGCCGGAAGAATTGCTAGTTTGGACCTGAACCAGTCCAGGACTGCTGTTAATCATGCTTGAACTCCCAGGAATCATCATGCTCGCTGAAGAAGTATTAACTGCACCCATTCCAAAGTAATTCCCCATATGAATCATCTCGGAGGTGCTGTTTATTGCGCCAGATTGAAAAGTTATAGCATATCGATGAAGAGCAGAATTCAAGGTTCCTTCTTGATGAAACCCCGTGTTCGATTCTGCAGCCATTTTTCTATTCAAAAAGGCCTTACCTTTTATACAACACCATATTCACTCGATAAAACCCATCGACGAAACCAACCAGGAGACTCAAATCAACGGCCTACCCACTTTAGATTAACTCCCAAAAACTCTGTAAACGACACCAAATATCAAAAAGATGAAGCAAGCACCACTTAATTTACAGTCCAAACAAGAGGAAAAAAAAACAGCTAACAACACTAACGCACCAATATCTAAAAAACCCACCAAACAGAACCCTAGACTCCCTCAATATATACAAAAAAGAACTCGGTTTTACACTTCTGACAGAATCTATCAGTGTCCAACGAAACAAGTCTCCAAAATGGCATAAAAAGAGGGTTTCGAAAAACAGAACTCAGAAGACAAAAAAGAAAAAGAAAAGAACGGGCGTGCGGTGGTGAGGGAGATAGAAAGAAAGAGACAGACACAAAGAGAAAAGAGGAAACATTGAGGTGGGGTTTTACCTTTTTGAGTAGACGAAGCCCTAATTGGGCTTATTTCATCTTGCACAAAGCTCTAAACTTTTTCTCTCACTATCCTCCCCTGCTCTCTCACCCACAAAAACACAAAAACTCACTAAACAAAACACACTGTACATGGCTGTCGCTACTCTCAGCTCTTACTTTTTGTGGGATGTTTCTCTCTCTATCTCTGGAGATGCCAGAAAACCTTTTTTGTGTGTTTTTCCTGTTTTTCTTCTCCGAAAGTTCATCCATACTATAGATACGGATAAAAGACAGAGCTATATTAATTAAAATATTACTAATAATTAATTTTAATTTATTAATTTATATACAATTTTGAACCAACCGGTAAGGTCATGCAATTACGGAAATAATCTCTTATAAATGCAAAAAGAACTTTCGTATAATAGAATTTACAAAAATATAAAAGTTACAATAAATCACAAATATATATTATTATTACAATTGGGTTGATGTTATATCAGATCTTGGAATTCAGCAACAGTGCGAATCCCAATAAGCATTTGATGCCAATTATTGTGGAGTCTCCACATTTTCTTATTTCTTTTCGCTTTCTATTTTATTGGTTCCATCACATTTTGTTGGTTTCCATTTTGAAACTTCCAACTCACACAGTGGCCTTTGTAATTAATGAGTTTTTTTTTTTTTTCCCGAGAATTTGTAGTTATTATCTTTTAAATACACACTAAATAAATCTTTAAATTAGCAAAATAATCTATAAATCACGTTAATTGGATACTCCGCACTAGATATACCTTGTATGACAAGGTCGATAGAGATAATATAGGTAGGAGAATTCGAACACAGAAACTTTTAACTTCACATCCTCTACTCTACCAATTCGACCACTCCTAAAAAGTAATAAACCTTCCAATACACAATCACTATATTTTGGCTATGTTTCTAAACTTTATTTAGTTTATTCTCATTTTTCGGTAAGTTTCTTTGTGGCACTCTGTATGTAATTGTTGAACATTCATTTAAAAATAGTAATTATAATTTTTTAATTATAGACTGACTGAGAGTATATTTTGATTGTCATTAATTGAATTGCATAATTAGAATAAATATTGATTACTAACTAAATTGAGGACTTTAATAGTATTGAATTTGCAGTGACAACCTAAAGAAAAGCATTGGTGACAAAAATTAAATTAACAATATAAGAGTTTAACGTGTGATATCCTTGTATTCAAAGACGAACATAAATATTTATATCGGTGAAAAGACAATGTTGTAATAGAAAATTAGTAATAAATATTGGAATTAGATAGGTATTTTAAGGTCTAACAATATCATTTTACAAATAAAAAGAATTTTATTTACTTATTTATTAGAAGAGCTCTTCTCTTTAAGAGCAATTTTCATTTTTTTACTTTTTATTATTTTTCTTATTTTTATTTTCTCTTCTTATCTTATTTTCATCTTCTCTCCTTTTCTTTATCTTCCTTTTTTTATCCATCTCACATTTATACATTTTTATACTTGAATTAAGTTTCCCGATTTCATATCATTTTGACATCTTTGTTTTAGGCGAGTTCTCTCGCTTTACATAAATAATTATCTCATCTTGAAGTTATAATTAACTTACTTAGATTAACAGTATCATTTTTTATCATTTGTATTTTGAGTTGTTTCCCTCCACCTTAACTATTACTTCACTCGTAGATATACTTATTTACAATGAATTGCTTCATTTTATGGGACGATTGTTTCATCTTGATGATATAATTACCTGCTAAAATTAGTTGCATCACTCTTAGTCATTTTGTTTAGGTTAATTGTCTCACTCTAAAAAGGCAATTGTCTCACTTTTAAAGAATAGTTGTTTCACTTACCTAGAGTAGTTGTATCACTCTAGAGTATCTACTACATTACAAAGAGATAAAGAGAGGAAACTAAGCAAAGAGAGACAACACACAAAGAAAGAAAGAGAGAGGGAGATAAAGGAGAGAATGATAGAAAGAGAGGAAGAGATGGAGCAAATAAAGAAGAAACAGTTATTGAAAATTCTTACATTCATTAATACTCATGTTATTCCCAAATGGCACCCAAGAGGGGAGTAAATTGAGTGAATTTAAGATTTTAATTAAAGAATACTAACTTGTAAAAAACAATGTCTACAAATTGCCATCATAGGCATTGGTTATTCAGTGTGTATATATTTAGCTTCACAAAACTATTTTTGGTATTAGAAGCATTCTTATGGCTATATTCAATTTCATGCCTATTGTTAGAACTCTTTTAGGCTCCTAAAATATTTTATAGTTTCTCATTTCATTTAGTGAACTTGTACAATAATTCTTTGAGATAATCAACTTCTTTCTTCAACTCTTCATTCTTATACTTTAAAATACCTAAGATATGATTATCCACTATGGCTAAACTTTTAGAACCTTTGACGTTATGCAATTTTCTATTTAACTTTTTATTTTCACTCGTGCATGGATTTATATTCTTTTATACTTTTTTTAGTTTGGAAGATAACTTTTTCTTTTTCATGCTTATAGTTTCAAGATTCTCAACAAGTTCATCATATGTCAAATCATTGTCACTATTATTATCGCATGATTTAGAGTTGAAGAGTACTTCGTTGTCATCTTTTGCCATAAAGCACATGTGAGCTGCATCTCCTTTTCAATGCTACTTTCAGAGTCATTTGTATCACCCCAAGTGGAAGCTTTGAATGTCTTCTTTTTCCCTTTTCCTTCTTATCATTTCTTTTATGTTTGTCATTCTGTTTGAGAAGAGAACGCTGAGACTTCATGTGTCCAAGTTTCCTACATTCAAAGAAAATAATTTTATTTGATTTGTTTTTTAAATCCACTTTACCACCTTTGTAGGCCTTTCTCTTTGATGAGTACTTCTTCAAGAATTTCTTCTTCATACATTCAAAGCATTATCTTCTTCATCACTTTCATCAGATGATGTCT
>JANQBM010000003.1:5262091-5272174 GCA_025594535.1 Erythroxylum domingense
GTAAGTTTCATCATCAAAGATCAAAAATTCAAAATTCATACAGTACCTGTAAATACGAAACCCTAACTTAAAACCTTGTTCTTCTTCAAATATTCAAGAAAATCTGCAACAATTCTTGCTCCGTCTTGACGTTTTTTTTCAACAGTTTAACAACCGCGGAAGGACGGTAAGCGCGAAAGCAGAGAGCGAAAGAGAAAGAATGAGTGGCGGAGTTTCGACGTACAGGAGGCGCGAGTATGATCGGTAGGAAAGTACTGAACAAAGAATTGCAAAATAAGAGAGCTCGAGTGCATGGCCCAATTTTCAGGCCCAAAAGGAGCAAAAACACAAGGTTAACCCGTTAAATAATAGAGACATTGTTGATAACAATAATAAAAAACCATCTAATTTTTTTTAATTTTTAATTTTTAGTTTGATTTATTTTAATAACTTTTATTATTAAAAATAAAACAATTAACATAATGAGTATAAATTAGGTTCATCTTAAATTTTTTCGGGAAATTGTAATTAATAGCTATTTATTAATTTACTTATATTTTACGGAAAAACTTTTAAGATAATTAATTTCTTTATAATTTCAAAATCATCCAATTTAATTTTAGAAAAGAAAAAAATGGGAGTCATAAAATATCTAACTATAATTATTAGAATTTAAGTGGAAATTAGCAAATGCCAATTTCAAACTATTGTCAAAGTCTTAAAATTTTTTTTTTGTAATATTTTCAAATTCAAACCAGAAGTTAAATTGGTAAGACGAGGTTTAAGGTCTAAAAGGTTCAACTGATATTGCACCGTGATATAAATAGTTAAAGATTAAAAAATTTAAAAAATAATCGAAGAAAATATCCTCATCCATCAAAATTTAAAATTTAATTTAAAAAATACTATTAAATAAAAATTAATCTATTTATTTTAATTTGTAAAAATTGATTAATTTATGAGAAATTAACCGATTAAATAATAAACTGATCAATTTTTTATAATAAATATTATTAAACTAAATCAAATCGAAAAGAACCTATATAAAATTTTTACAATAAACCTCTTCAATTTTTAAAGCATAGGATCTTTGAGTTAGGAGTTGTCTCATTCAAAATATTGATATACATTCCCAATTTGAACCACTCCTGAGCCTTGGCGAAAACCAACTCCATGGACTCCAAGATTTCCAGGTCAATTAAAAAGTGAAATTCAATGGAATTGGTTTTAGATCCATTCCTACCGAAAGCTACTTCTTGATCCCACCGCCACTAGTCTCGCACTTGTTCAAAGTCATGAACTCCAAACACTCGTTTTTGGACACGTTCAAACTTCAAACACAACATAAAACCTAGTTCTCGAAATTTCGGAAAATATTATTTAATTAGGTAGTAATCCACATTACATGGGACGTGCCAATTGGATTGCATTCCCATGACACATGCCTGAAAGATACACGACACCCACCACCAACCCGCAGATTTTCCACATTATCTACTCACCAGTCACCACACCAGTCACCAACGCTTGTTGAGTTAGTCTTTTGCAACATCGAAAGATTTAAGGCCAAGTCAGACCTTGACTAAAATAAACTAACGGCGATTGCGGCAACACGGTACATTACATCAAAGCCCTTGTTGTTCCAATCTCCATGGAGGGTACATCAGTTATTTCAGTTGTTACATTCGTGGAATTTAATTTTAATTAACGGCCGGGTCAACGACAATTGCCTCCGGCCGGCATTGGCTAGAGAATATGAAGATAAAATCTTTACAAAATAGAAATCTTGGTCCCTCCTCCACGATAACATTATATATATATTCGTACCTTAAAACCTCTCCGATTTCATCGATCTCTATCAGGAGTAAATTGATCCTTCACCCCATCTCTATCCATATCATCTAGTCCTCTTGTCTTTTCTCTTCCCAAACATCTTTATTGTGTAGAATCTTATATTTGCGTGTGTTGTTAGAGATATACGCGTTCTTGTTACAAGAAATATAGAAAAGGAGATGGCTCTATCGATCGGAGAAACCAATATTATACCAACCTCCGGCCGATATCCCAACAACATCAACAACGTTAATGTTAGTTTTAACGTTAACGGTAACGTTCCAACGACAACAACAAGATTCCCCCTTGATGAAAATCTATCTGAATCCATATATTTTTCACAAGAGGACTCCAAAATACAGAATTTTGAGCAGAGTCAGAGTCAGAGTCAGAGTCAGAGTCTTCGTGATCATCAACCTACCTCTTCACCAGACAGTTTAAAGCCTTACCATCATCATCAAGATCAAGAAAAATATCAATCAACCCCAGAAGAAGTAGAGGAAAAAGTTGTTGGCCAGGTTACCGTTTACGAAGATTCAACATCCGAGATGTGTGGAAACGACGTTCAAAGCTTGCCACTGCAAAAGGGAGACTTCCCAGTTGAGCACGAAACGCACGGTGCTAATGAACTCGTAATCCAGCCTCACTCGCAGCTTCCAAAGCCAGAGGCGCCTCCAGGTCTTGTATCAAACCAAAACGGCGTTGTGGAAGGTCCGATTCGATCCAAATCCTTCTCGGAGAGTCTGTCCATGGACGTGCCTTCTTCTATTGGCAAATTCTTTAAAGAGCGGAGCAACAGCTTGTCGGCTTCCATCGCTAAGCGCTTGTCATCGCTAAAAGAGGAGATGGTAATCAATGATCAGAAAACAAGACCTGTAAATTCCGACGTCACGGAGATCAACATCTCGGGCATCAACGTGGTCGTGAGGATCAAAAACGACAACGAGTTACAGCAAGAAACACTGAAAGGTCGCATAAGTTTCTTTTCCAGGTCAAACTGCAGAGACTGCACTGCAGTTCGGACATTTCTGAGACAGAGAGGTTTAGGGTTCGCGGAGATCAACGTTGACGTGTACCCACAAAGAGAAAAGGAGTTGCTACAAAGGACAGGAACCTCTCAAGTGCCGCAGATTTTCTTCAACGAGAAGTTGTTCGGAGGACTAGTGGCGCTGAACTCGTTAAGGAACAGCGGGACTTTTGATCAAAGATTAAAGGAGTTGCTGAGCGACAAGTGCTCCGGCGAAGCCCCCTCGTCGCCGGTGTACGGTTTCGATGACCCTGATGAGGAGGAGTCGGCGGACGAGATGTTAACAGCTGTGAGACTGCTGAGACAGAAGCTGCCAATCCAAGACCGTTTGATGAAGATGAAACTCGTCAAGAACTGCTTCGCCGGAAACACCACGATCGATTTTCTGGTTCACCACGTAGACTGCGACCGAGAAAACGTAAGTACATACATGATATTTTGTTCCATTCTTCTTGACCGTTGGATGTTGGTTGACTTTTCTTTGAAAGTTAAAAGACTAACGAAGTCGTTGACTATGACTATTGCTTTAAGTATCTGATCCCGCGGGAAGTTAGAATCTGGACAGTTAGGTTAATTAATATAAAATTACTTTATGATAAAATTACTTTTTTAGACTCTGATCCAGCTAGAGTCATTATATCAAATTGATTACTTAACATAAACGATAGGTGACTTTCCATAGAGATGGTGAATTAGAAAGGACAAAAGGATAAGCGAGTGGACCACCAAGACTCATAGGCTTAGGCTTAATCATTTTTCACACTTCAGACACTGGACCAACTGAGCGTGTAAACATCATTGCTTTGCTCTTATCCTTCTGTCTTTGCTTTTTTTCTCATGGTTCCTTTCATACATTCATGCTAAGAGTGCCTGGAAGTTGAAAGCATAATGGAAGATGCGTGTCATGATAATGACAGAGGAAGCTCCGCTCTTCCCGCATCAATTCCGTGAGGAAAAAGTAAACGCGGATTGCTTTGACTTTTGCTTGCGTTTTTCATTTTGCTTTTGATTTTTTGGTGCTTTGATTGCTACTCTCCATTAATGACAAGACTATAGTGGAATGAATAAGTTGTTGTGGGTAAGCTTTCAAATTGGTACTTTATTAATTAGAAAAGAATCCTTGGTTGATTCTGCAAATGAGAATCATAGCTTGAAAGTAAATCTCCAGAATTTTGATTGTTAATGATTTAAGGTAAGTGATCAAATTGGTAACTTCACCTTATTCCAGTTAAACGATCAGGTTCCCATTAGAAAGGATCAAGTTGATTGACATTTTTGAGTTAGTTGTAATCAAACTATTGCAAGTTGCTACAATTCCTTGCTTCATGATCCTAACAGATACTTATGATGTGTGTAGGCTGTAGAGATTGGTAAACAAATGGCCAGCAAACACTTTATCCATCATGTCTTTGGGTAAGAAACAATTGATCTTGCAGCAATGGCTTCCTCTAACCTAAATTTGGTTTCTTACTGCTCGTGCAAACTTTCCAGGGAAAATGACTTTGAAGATGGAAACCATTTCTATCGCTTTCTTGAACACGAACCGTATATCCCCAAAATCTTCAACTTTCGAGGATCTACCAACGACAATGAGCCCAAACCTGCCAATGTAGTAGGCAGAAGGCTTTACAAGATAATGTCTGCCATTCTAGAGGCCTATGCTTCTGATGACAGACTCCATGTTGACTATGCCGCCATTAGCAAAAGCGAAGAGTTCAGAAGGTAATTGCCCATCTCATTCGTACCTCTGAAACTATTGTGATTTACGTTAAACCAACTCTTTATCTTATCTGCAGATATGTCAATTGGGCTCAGGAGCTGCAGAGGATTGACCTGATGGAACTCTCACCAAATGAGAAACTGGCCTTCTTTTTGAACTTGTACAATGCCATGACCATCCATGCTGTGATCAGATTGGGGAGTCCACAGGGGGCTGTAGATAGGAGATCCTTCTACAGTGATTTCCAATACATTGTGGGAGGATATTCATATTCTCTCAATACCATCAAGAATGGAATCCTCAGAAACAACAGAAGATCACCTTACTCTTTAGTCAAGCCCTTTGGAAATGGGGACAAACGTTTGGAGGTAATCAATATAATCCTCTTATTAACCATATCTCTAGCTACCTCAGATGATTCCTTAACGTATATAATAATTGCTCATGTTCTGAAACTGGAAGGTTGCTGTTCCTAAAGTGAACTCCTTGATTCATTTCGGGCTCTGCAATGGGACAAGGTCAAGCCCCGTGGTGCGATTTTTCACGCCTCAAGGGATTGAAGCTGAGTTGAGATATGCTGCCAGAGAGTTCTTCCAAGCTGGTGGAGTGGAGGTGAACTTGGAAAAGAGAACAGTTTCTCTGACTAGGATCTTCAAATGGTCAGTCTGTTTATCTCGGCATATACGTTCATTCCATTTGAGAAGTCATAAACAGAGTCTGAATTCTGTAGTTTTCTCTGCAGGTTTAGTGTGGATTTCGGACAAGAGAAAGATATCCTGAAGTGGGTAATCAAATTCTTGGATGCAAATAAGGCTGGTCTTCTTACTCATATTTTGGGAGATGGAGGCCCTATTAGCATTGTCTACCAAAATTTTGATTGGTCTGTCAATTTTTAATACTATATACAGGCTTGAAGGCATTGTGCAAATAGTAAACAGTACCCTGTAACTTGGAAACTATCACCTCTGCGTGAGTGATGCATTGCCCTGTTAAAGAAAACAGGGGAGCTTTTGAGACCTACAGGCAGTAGTATTATATATATACATATATATAATGTTATGTGAGTTCCTTGTAACTTGGAGGACTTTGCTGCATTGACAATCTCCAGATGAAAACGGTGTTTTGTCCTCCTCCATTCTTGGACTTGTCTCCATAAAATAAAGTTTGAAATTCATCTTTCTCCTCCATCATTGTTTCTTTTCTAGTTTGTCCTTCCCCACTTTTCCTCATACCGTTATGTTATCGATTCGAGGATGTTGTTGTAGAGGTCAAAGTCGCAGGTCATTATCATACGCCGCAGCCAAGAAATTACCACTTGGGTATCAAGCTCCATGTTTGATCATTCGAAGACTGGCTGTCTGTGAAAAGTTTACAATCTGAAAGGTATTTGAGGCAGTTTTTGGTACTCAGACTTCAAGACTACCAAACCATGTAACACTGGGAGGATAATCAATTTTTATTCTTTTATGTTAAATGTTAAATTTTTTTCATAATAAAGCACCAGATTTTCAATCTTTTTTTTTTCTTTCCTCCTATAAAGATTTTCTTTTATTGTTACTATTTGCTGATGGAAGTTTTCCCTACTATTAGACCCCTAAGTTTTAATAATGGAATCATGTAAGCATTATCCAACTTGACCAATGTTTGGCACTCAAAATTACGGAACAAGGCAAATACTTACAAGTAGGCAAGAATAACAGACATTGTCAAGTGTTGGCATTCATTGGTGCATATTGGCAAAAATTTTCAACGAGGTATAAAATTCAGGTGTAAGACCAAAATATAGCTTGAAATGAACCTTGAGTTGAAGGTTAATTAAATCACATGCATAAGGGAGACAAGTGAGAGCTCTAAGGACTTAATATGTGTTGAAATAGACGGATCATGACTAATAGACCTGACAGAAGATCAGTATGCTATAAAAGGCTTTGGACTTAGATAACTCATCATCAATGGATAGGAATCAAGAAGAGATTGAATGATGTGGCGAATAAAATCATAGTAGACATACATCAACTCTAAAAGAAAAAAACATATGAGAGGATCATTTGAAGATAGTAGAGTTGATGTAATCTCTTCTCTTGTTCGTTGTGATATAGCTAAATCCTATTAGATAGAGATCTATTTAGATAGGAGTGTCATCCAATTGGTTGTAATATAATAAAGATAAAGATGATCTAGTTAGTTCATTTAAATTTGGATTATAAATTGTAAAGTCAAAAGTGCCTGTAAATAACTTATTGAAGTCTTCATCTCGAGGGGAGAGCGAATAAAAGGAGAGGAACACAGAGCGATAAAGAGGAAAGGAACACATTGAGAGAAAGCATTTTTTATTATACTTTTGAGAAAGTAATAAACGTTGGTTTTTATCCTAGCTCTTGCGTGTTTATTTTTGCCTATTGTTCTTGAATATTTTCATAGTATTCTTACTCGAATGTGAAAGTTAAACACTTCAAAGATCGTGAAGAATTCAAGAACTTGTGTAAAAGTTAAACACTTTGAAGATCGTGAAGTATTCGAGAACTTGGGCAACAATCACGTGAGAAAGCTAAATTTTGCTTAAATGAACTTAAATGAGATTGTTGTATAAAAAAGTAGACACAACTTTGATATAAGTTTGGTGTCTATGAAAACTTCAGTAATACCTACAATGTTTAAGACCATCAAAGCTAAAATAACAAATTTGGGTTTCAGATTTATGGTACCTTTTTACCCATAAGTTACTTGATTGTTAAGAGTACATCATTATCACAAAAATAAGAAAAAGTGAATCAATGCTGTTAAGTTTTCTTCTTCAATTTTTTTGAGAGGTAACCAATGCCATTAAATTGAATGCATTATTATCATTAAAAAATAAAAGGAAAATACATAAAAGAAATTTACTTGAAAGATTTGAGATCTAACTGATTCAAACTAAAAATTAACAAATAAAATTTAAAAAATTTCACGTAATAAAAAATTGACCTAAATTTTTATATAATAAATTCTAATCTTTTGTCTTCACATTTTAAACTTGTTTAGGACGTGTTTATTTTGAAGAAATAAATTTAATTTTTTTTAAATATACACAAAAACTTGAACATATTTAAACTTCATATTAGGTTGAGGTATAGAGAGTTTGGGCTAGATCAACCCATTTAAAACACCATTACACCAAACTCATAGATAAAACAACCACCAACAAATTTAGTATGGGCCTTAACTGCCAGCAATGTCTTAGTTATTGTCCTTATCTTCTGTAGAACTTCTTCTATATCAAAATAGGATTATAGTGAGTATCTCTCTCACATAATTTTATGCAACATATGCTTAAGTTTGAGAGACATGAATAAATTCTCAAACTTCTTTGTTTTTATGATGATTTTTCTCTTTGTTGGTATGAATTTATGAAAGATACATGTTCTCCTCTCTATATATGGCTTGTGAAGTCTTTCAAAAATTTTCAAATAGTGTTAAAAATTTTATTTTCCTATACATAACTAATATTTTTCTATGCATGACCAACATTTTCTCATATATGAACAACCTTTAGAATTCCCCATGAATCCATTACAAAACTAATTAATATTTTTTTACTCACAATTATGGAGTGATCAACAAATTTCTACTGTCTTAATTAAAGAATACCATCATACTGACTCTTTGAAAATAATCTTCAAAATTCCTTTTAAAGGGTAATTTAGTTATCGTCTTAGAACAATTGTTGTCTATATAAACCTTGTCAAGCTATATGGCATAGAGTGTTGGCTCATTAAACAAATGCATGGTAATAAGCTAATGATAATAGAGACGAGGATAATACATTGGATGTGTAATATTACTAAAGAGGTAAGGTTAAGAATGTATTGGTAAGAGACAAATAAAAAGTGGCTAGTATTAATGAAAAATTAAAAGAAATGAGACTCAGGTAATTCAGACATGTTTAAAAAAAGAAACTTTGATACTCCATTGAGAAGATTGAGAAAACATTACTTAAAAAATATATATAAAAAAAGAAGGCTTAAAAAGAACTAGGAAAAAATGATTAAGAATGATATGACTCTACTAGAAATTATCGAAGATATGACCCATAATAAAAACTTTGATGTACTAGAATATGATCGAGGATCTTACATAAACAGGTCTTTCTCGTTCTCTTAAGTTTTTTAAGAATTTTCTTTTGAGTCTTTCATTTTATAGTTAGTCTTAATATTTTGATTACGTAGTATTTCCCTTCTAGTCGAATTACTTTCTTGTAATGACTGATTTGATTTATTCTTATACTTTTTTTGTGTGTATTTATTTACTTATTTTATTTTTTATTGTCATTTTTTACATGTTCTATGATTACCGTATTATGTATTATATTACATGTTTTTATATTTATTTTTACGTATTTATTTATATTTCGTATTATCATTATTTTGCATTACATGTTGACCTCTCTAAACCTTATGTTTTAGGGAGACTTTTATTGAATGTTGTTGTTGCTTTTATATCATGAACTTTGTCAGGCAATAAATGTTTTTCTTCTAAACGTATCTCACATCTAATGATAACGAGCATTGATATGTTTTAATCGAAAGTGAAAGCCTGGATTTTTGTCTAAGTGAATAGGAGTTTAATTGTCATCACACAACACATAATCTTCTTACTCTTGGCTTAATTTAATTAATAAAAGTTTCATCCTAAGCATCTTCGTTCAAGTTTGAGTGATTGTGATATATTCCACTTTAGTTCTTGACAAGAAAACACATTTTTTTGTAGTTTAGACTACCATAAGACAGCTTCCTTTGTAATGGAAGTCAAGTATTTTGAGGTTAATTTTTTGAAACTAGTATATTATCTAGTATTATGAATATCGTACTGAACTCAATATCAAATTTAATTCTAGTATGATTTGATATTGGTATCTTTTGATATCAAGTAATATTTTGAATTTTTTTTAAAATTTACAATATAGTCTTTAAATTTTATAAAATTGAAAAATAATCTCTCAATACAATGCTATATAATTTTTAATTGCATTTTTTGCATATATAACCTAAGAGTATAAATGAAGCGTTATGAGATAGGACTTAAATATTAACAATTTAAGAGCACTTAATAAAATTTTCAAAATAAAGTTTAGTGACAAATGTTGGTTTTTTTCTTTACGTGTCTACTCTGCTTCTTGTTACGTTTAAGGTTTGATTTGGAAGAGTGGTAGCAGTTGACAACCTGCTAAAATTAACCTGTTGAAATAATAAGTACTTATTCTCAATAAGTACTTATGTATTTGAGATTGCTATTTTAGTAGCTGCTGCAACGTGAAAATAGGTGTTTGGCAAGTGCGATTGCGATTGCTGAAAAGAGATAAAATGACTAAAAAACCTATTGATTTAATAAACTATTAATTATTGCATAAATAATTTAAAAATATATTATTAGTCATATAAATTTAAAATTATAAATAAGAAAATATTAATTTAAAATAAGAAAATATAAATAAAATAAATTTAGTAAATAAAATATTTCATAAAAATATATTATTAGTTATATTAAT
>JANQBM010000003.1:5287765-5299113 GCA_025594535.1 Erythroxylum domingense
ACCAGTAGAAACGAAGAGCAGAAGGAGGAAGAGGAAGGCAGTGGACAAAAGACGAGCAGAGCGCTCCATATTTCTGAAGCTTCGAGGAGAGTGAGTGATAAAGGTGAGGAGTGGTGAGGTGGTTCTTATAGTAGCAAAAAGGGGTTTGCTAGAGCAGAGGGGCCAAGTTAAAAGTGAAGTGGGGACAAGGGGACAAAACCAGCGCGTCTTGACGAATTATCGAGATATAAAGGTACAGTGATGAGTACAGTCCTTCGTCAGGATGCACCAAATCCTTCAACTTTTTTATTAAATAAATCTTTCCGAAATCTTCCATCTTTTTCAGCCCACCAGTGATACCACTTGTCGTCTTTATGTTAAAGCGTTTTCTTTTCTTAGCAGTGTCTGGCGCTCTATAATTGAATCTCTTTATGCGGGCCATACGATACCACCGTCCACCGTCATTCCATTGCCACCTCTAATCTTCGGAGCTCGTTCAGTGACATTGAAGGCCATCTAGCTTCCCAACTTTTTCCTTTATATAAACTGATTGGACTGTAGGCTAAATAGTAAGGTAATGTAGCAGAGGATGCATATTAGTCTCGTTCACATGGAAGTCATTTGAGAGAATATGCCACCTCTAATCTTCAGAGCTCGTTTAGTGACATTGAAGACCATCTAGCTACCCAACTTTTTCCTTTATATATAAACTGATTGGACTGAAGGCTAAATAGTAAGGTAATGTCGAAGAGGATGCATATTAGTCTCGTTCACATGGAAGCCATTTGAGAGAATATTTTTATATTATATATTTATTATAAAAAAAAGCTCTCTTAATTAAATATAATATCATATCCTATAATTAAAATTATAAAATAATCATATTTTTTCACAGTCTCTGCTGAATAAGTATTTTTCATTCTCAACTTGAATATGATATTTTCAAAACTTGAACTACTTAATCCTTTGATAAATATAGGAGCAAGCCGATCTTTTATAGTCATGTAAAGCGTATAAATCAAACCATGCTCCATTTTTTCTGGCATCAATTTTAATATAGTTTGTTCGATCACGTTGTACCAAGTTATGAATTTTACTGATCGTAGATTTATTACTATAATAGAGTTTTATTGGTCTCAGTTAATGTTCAAATCCCCTAAGGCATTTCAAAATTTTACCTTAGCACTAGATTAAGCTAATGCATTGTGCTTGTATATGTCTCCAATACTAGACCTCTATTTCTTTTAAACAAAATATTTTTAATGGTGTCCCTTCGAGATATTGTAATACCTACGAACTGCCTACAAATAAACTTCTTTTAAGATATGCATGAACTAACTTATTACACTCATTGCAGTATTAATTATATTTGGTTGTGTATGAGCAGATAAATGAGCTTTCTTATAAGTTGTTGATATATTTCCTTGTCTACTACAACATCTTCCTTTACCTTTCTAAGTTGAATATTCGTCTCTATCAAAGTACTTGTTGGCTTACAAGTAGGCTTCACAAGTAAATTTGACCTTCGGCTTAACCCGATTTGAATGGGCTTCAGATTGAACTTGAGTTTTTTTTCCTTAAAATTTCAGACCTTTGGCTCTAGGTTATACTCATATTGCCTGACTCAGCTCAGCCCAACATAGAGCTCAAAATTTTTAGGAAAAATGATGTCGAATTAAGTAAAAGGATACCATTATCTAAATTTTAAATAAAAATTAATAGGGACAAGCCCCATACAAAGCATTAACTTTTAGGTCAAGCTTGTTGGGGAGCTATAGGTCCATGCATCTCATACTTGGCTATGCAGCGGAAGCATTGGAATCAAAATTCCAACACCACGACATCCCCAGAAATCTAGAATCTGTGTGCATGTATAAAACAGAATGTATGAACATGAAATTACAACATATGTACCTTGCAAATGCTCCTCCTTTATTGAATCTTCTAGTTGTTTATGTTATAGTAAACTCCAAACACCTTCAACAGCCAGTGAAGAACAAGCAAAGATGAAGAAAAATCAGTGTTTACGGGTGGTTAAAGTACCAAACAAGACGAATTCAAGTAGAAGCTCAATTGAGAGTTAGATAATAAACAAGTTAAATGCGATTAAACTCATGCAACAATTGCATAAAATTGCATGAACAATCCTCAAGATCACTCCTCTTAACCTCTAGAACTCTTCTGGACCCTTTGCCTCTCAATTGTGTGTGTTTTTGGCTTAATTTCGTGTGTACATAAGTGAAGAACTCACTTATATACCACTGGTCATAAAGTGGGTCACATAACTTACTTAAAATGACAGTCATGCACACTTTGTATTTCATCTGATCTTTTATGCGTGTGACCCTTAGGTTCTCGATTATTTTGGACACTTAAATTAACTCTTAATCCGAACATATCATGAATGATTTCATGCCACTTGAATTAACTTTTAATCTAAGCAAATCACGAAGGGTTTCATGATGCCAATTTATCGAAACGTAAGTGAATTAACACATGAATTCTTTGATAGTTAATTATCTGACTTACGAACCTTTCCATAGGCAATTACTGTGCAATTCGTCCCTTCACCATCTTATACCCCACTTGATTCAAAGTATAGGCTATGTGTCAACTGCCACTAGACTGATTATGTCACATCTAGTCCAATGTTAGTTCTTATCCTAGAGATCTCATTACTCTATGTGTCATTGAAGACTCTCTTCATGACACTTAACTGATCTGGCCAAAGACTCCCGAGTAATGACCCCGACAAGAGGCTGTGGGTATCATCTCCTTCTATCATGAGTTATGAATCCTTTATTGACTGCCCAATTACCTTTGAATACCAATAGTTGTACCCAATCACCACCCTTTGAGTGACCTCGTCTTGAGACAATAAGGAATGGTGTCAAAGTACAAGATCAGTATATAAGATATCCTTGAGTACCTCAAGTCTAAGGATATTTGTATCATTGCTATGATGAGATTAATTATTGACATTTGATAGATCATACATATGATAATCTCATAGCGGGTCATCTGATGTACTTACTACTCTTAGTAAAAATCCACATATTAACTCTAAACATCTCATGCTTACAGTTTATAAGATCTATTGCTTGATCAAATCAAGGAGTATAACATGTGCTAGTCTATCCAGATTAACAATGTCCTGTCTCATTAATCCTATGATTAGAGATCATTTAGATACTAATATAATTGCACATGATAGGAATCTCATTATCATGATCTCATCATGATATCCTTCATGCTATGTTTTGTATCATAGACTTCATTAATTCGATTTAAGATAGAAATAAATTCATAGATAAATGAACATCAAATTAACAAAAATTGCCTTTCGCTTTATTGATCAAAATAAAGTTTGTACAAAAGTGCTTAAGGTGGTTGCCTTTAGAGTACTACTCTAACAAAGCTACGGCCTGAGCCATCTAAATATGAGACTCCAAAATTTTTAAACTACAATTTAGCCAAAAAATTTCACAATTACTTCATTAATTACCGATCTACTCCTTAATCCGTCCTCCATATCCATATGAAATTCTATGCCTTCCCAATAGATTTTTAAGTTGTTCATCTTCATAATTTCCTCTCTAATCTACTAAGTATATAAACAAATGAGGATACTAATGTCGAATTTCATCTTCTACATCCCAAGTGGCTTCTCTAAAAGAACGCTAATAACTTCGCAAAACTCGTACTATCAGAATCTCCCATCTCCTTTAATTTCCTAATCTGTCTATCCAATATCTCCACTAGCTTTGTCCTTTGCATGCAACTCCCACAGTTCGTTGACTTCCTCTATTTCGTCCGCCACTGTCATCCTCCACCATCCCAGTTGCCTCAAGGTTATCAAATGTCAATCGTGTGTTGTATGTTGTGACCGTAGTTTGTGTTAATTGTTGAATGAAATAAAATAACAATTGAATGAAGTTTTCACTTATTTGTCTCACATTTGTGTTTCTACGATTTGAGGAATATGGAATGAGAATATGAAATATTATGTTGTTTTGGATCTGAAATTTTAAATAAATATTTTGTTGTCTTATAAAAAAATATTATGTTGTCTCCTATCTATATTGATGAAAATTAGTGAATAGAATATTGTCCTAATAGAGAATGAAAGTCAACGAGGAATTAGTGAATGAAAGATTAAAATTTACTGACAAAATCACAATGAAGAATTAGTGAATGAAAGATTAAAATTATTTTGTGCATAAATTTTATATTGTTGCAAAGAAGTTGCCATAAAATGGTTTATAAATTGAATTGTGTAATCATACAGAATGGATTAATTAATGGTTGAATTATGTGATTACATAAAATGAGTTATAATTATGACTTTATGATTGAATTGTACTAACATAAAATGGTTTATAGTTGTGACTTTATGATTAGATTATGTAATAACACAAAATGAGTTATAGTTGTAAATTTATGTAATAACACAACATGATAATTTCTTGGATAGAATGTGCTTAAACCTCGAATTTTCTTAAGGAATCATTTATATAAGTTAATGAAGCTCACTTGCATGTCTATGTCATATAATTATTGAGAAGCTGTTGTTGCTCTATTTCTTCCTATTATTTTACACAACTTTATTTTGATGTGAAATTATTAATTTAATTTTGACATCTGTCTTTATTTATTTGACAGATAAATAAAGAGAAGTTTAAGTACTCATGATAATTTAACAGCTTAAAATTAGGAAGATTTGACGATCCAACTTAAGCTCATGCTAGATTGATTCCTAGAATAAAGAATCATATCATTCGTTTATATTGCAACAAAAATTTAAAAGGTGGAGAAATAACTAACTTAAAGAATTATTTGGCTAAGTTCAAAGGTGATTTGAAGCCTTATAATAAAGTGAGTCAGGATGTGAAATAACAAATGAAGACTTTGGTTGAAGAGTATCATCGAGAGAAAGATAAAAAGCAAAGACCAAACTGCCAAATTGGTAGTGGAACCTTATTTTCCAATGGTCAAGATGATAATGGGGATATTGAAGGAAGTTTTTCTTTCCAACAAGAAGGAAATGTTGCACCCGATGTGAGGAAGAGAAGAAGACAGATGTCTAACTTTTTTGTACCATGAACAACTCCTAGAGCCCAACTTTCAATCTGTAATGCCTTCCAATCTAAATAAGTGGCTTATAATGTTGATATAGCAATGAATAGATTGTAGTATGCTTAAGGTATATCATTTAATGTTGTCTGGTCTTATTATTACCAGCCTATGATGGATGTTATTGCCTTTTACAGTCTAAGATATAAAGATCCTTCTATTGATGACTATAAAGGTAAACTTTTGACAAAATTTGTATATAAAATAAACAATTATTTGGATGAAAAAAAGCCACGTAACTTATAATTGTTCAATCATGTGTGATAGTTAAACAAATAGAAGACAAGAGCCTATTATCAATTTTTTGGTTTATTCTGCTAAAGGGACAATATTTTTGAAGTATATTGATGCATTTAGCCTTATTAGAAATATTGATCCTATGTTTCAGATATTTGATGAAGTCGAGTAAAAAAACATTATTTATTTCATTACTGACAATTGTTTTACTTACAAAGGAGCTAGAAAAAGATTACAAAGCAGGGATAATTCTTTTTATTGGACTCCTTATGCTACACTTTACATTGACCTAATGTTGGAAAATGTAGGAGATGTTAGATACTTTCTTATCACTGATGAAAATATGCAGAAAGTATAAAAAAAGTGACCAATTTCAATTATAATTGTGCATGGGTTATAAATTTAATGCAAAATGATTTCACTAATGGTAAGAATTTAGGTCATCCTACTATTACAAAATTTGTGACTAATTTCTTATAACTTTAGTATTCTTTTCTAATAAATAATGAGTTAAGACAAATGTTTACAAATGATAAATAAGTCATATCTCAATATGTCAGGTCTAATACTAGAGTTGAAATTTGTAGAATTATTCTTGAAGATTATGAATTTTAGTTCTAATGTTAATTTGCCATCCAAGTTTATGAGCCTTTAGTGAGAGTACTTGGTCTGACTGATAGTGATGAGAAGACAATAATGAGTTATTTTTATAATATAATGGAGAGGCCGAAGGAAGCAACCATGCCAAATTGAAAAATAAGTCTTTTTTGTATATACCTTATCTTGCAGTCATTAATTTAATATGAGAAAGACAACTTTACTATCTGTTGATTGTAGCTTAGGTATTTTTGAATCCTAGTATCAATTTTAGACTAAGTTTTACAAAAAAAACTAAACTTAATAAGAGAATGCTATTAACTATTATAACAATTATTGCCTATGAGATGATACAAGATCTCCTAAACTCACAAATGAAGATTTATAAGGAGGTTTCTGGTAATTTTGGGATACCTAATGTTATTCTTTTAAAAGGCAAACTTAATCCAGGTATATATTTTTTCACTTTTGTTACTAGTTGAAAATTAATTATCATTTTGTTTTGTATATAAGGTTTTTTTTGTAGTCTTATAGTTGCTTTGTAGGATCAATTCAGAAGTGGTGTTCCAAAATTGCAAAAATTTGAAATTCAAATTCTAAGTCAACGTGTGAGTACAACAGAGTGTGAAAGGAATTGAAGCACATTTGATTCATCCATTCCAAAAAAAGAATAGATAGGAACACAAAAAATTGAATGACTTGGCCTTTATTCAATCCAATTTAAAGCTTCGATAAAGTCATGTTGTTATCATTATTAAGTTGAATATAATTTAGGAATCTTAATAGAACAAGTAGTTCTATAAATTCAATTTGCCTTCACCATATTGATCTTTTAGTAGATTAAGTTTTTGAGGAATCGAGTTTGATAAATGAGAATTGGATGAGAAAGTATTGACGTATCACTGGGTGCAATGAATTTGAATTATGGTGATGATGAAGCTCTCTTCTCATTGATGAGAATTTTGTACTTAATGAGAATTGAGGTCAATGTAGTTTTGAGTGGATATTCGATTGAATGTAGTTCCAAGTTTTTTAATTCTTTATCTTTTAATTTCACATGTATTTGACGCATGTGTTAAATTATGCATATGCAATATAAATATAAAATTTTTAACTAAATATTTTTGTTTCATGTTTCATTTCTACTTGATTGTGTTCTTCGACAAAAACTCTTGTTGTAATATTTATGGAGTCATGAAACTTTACTATTCCTTCTATTTTATGATTTGATGTAATCATTCTTTATTATATGATGAAACTGTAACTTCTTAAGTACTTTGTATTATTCTTAGTTTTATATTTATATGATGATTAAATAACCTTTTTAAGTTAATTATGGTTATTATTCATATGTGAAATATGTGAAAAATAATATGAATAGAAATAAAGAGATAGTTGTTATTTCAAAATTTTATTATTATGATTTTTGGAGACAAGGTTGATGTAAAAATTATATCGCACAATATATTGAGGGACTAATCTATAACTTTAAAAGAATTCATGAACTATTTTATAATTTTAAGAAAATACTCGAAATGATATTTAATATTGATTTGTACCAGTACTGTGTTGTACAAAAATTAAATTTAGTAGCGGTACCAATACAACATCCATAACATTGATTTGAAGTTGTTAAAATCATATTTTTTTTTGGTTAATTAGTCAACCTATATGTATTATTCGTCAACCTATATGGGTTTAAACTGCAAAATTTTAATTATTTAGAGTTTTTTTGTAACACTGATTAATCAGTAGACCAGTGTCCAACGACTAGTGAATCTAGTGTTGTAAATGCATAATGGTCGACCATAGTATATCAAATATAGACATTATAATGGCTAGTTTTTGCTCCAACAATTATTTTAGGTTCTAAAATACTATAAATAGGTGTTTTCTCTTTAGTTTTAGCATTAAGAAGGTTTTGGATGTTGTATGCACATATTTCAAAAAGTTTTTCAATCATTTGAGTATCATTATGTCATATTTGTGTGAATGAACTATTTTATAGTTATTAATTAAAAAAGTGAGATTTTTTTAGTTGTAATACATTGTTAAGGTGTTAAATATTGTACCTGAGATTGATCCAAGTAAGATTGAGGTTCCTCTTCACTTTAGAAGAAGTTGTAAGAAGGGTTCCTCTTTATGAAGAAAGATTGTACAAAAGTAATTATTCGCCTTGAAAGAAGAATTACAATGAAATTCTAAGAAGAGTCTTAAGAGTAGACGTAAGCAAGTGTTGTTTACCAAACCATTATCAATTGGGTTTGCATTCTCTCTTTGTATCCTCTTTAATTTATTGTTTAATTGATTTATATTAAGCAATTTCTTCAAACTTATTTATATTGATTGTTGATAACTAAATACATTGGTTAGAAAATTTGTTAAATTTTGCAAACACCCAATTCTCCTCCTCTTGGGTGCAATTAAGGAATAATAAGTGGTATCAGAGTAAATCTAATAGGCTAACATTTCTAACAAAATCTTATAGCAAAGATCCTAATGACATGTTTAGGAGCATCACCATCACTATTCAACCAAAAGGGGCAAAGCATTAGTACACTACCTTCTTTGATGGCAATGATTACCTTTATTGAAAAACTAAGATGAGATTTTTCTTAACGGCCGAGAGTGTAAAACTATAGGAAATAGTGTCAAATGGTCCCTTTAGTCCTATGAAAATTGTATATAACAAAAAGGTATCTAAATTAAATGAAGAACGGAAACCTCAAGATAAGATATTAGTATCTTTGAACAATAGGTCCATATACATCTTATTTTGTAATTTAAGAAGAAATGAATTTAACATGATCTCTATGTATGAAATGACTTATGACATTTGACATACATTGGAAATTACTTATGAGGGCACAAATCAAAATAAGAAGAGCAAAATAAGCATGCTAACACATCAATATGAATTGTTTCAAATGAAGCATAATAAAAGCATTTCTAGAATTTATAATAAATGTCAATGCTCTCAAGGGAATTGGAAAGACCTATACTAATGTTGAAATGGTAAGAAATATAAGTAGGTCACTTTCAAAGATGTGAAGAGCTAAAATGACGGTCATGCAAGAAGTGAATGATCTAACAACACAACTATTGGAGAAACTTATTCGATCTCTCCTTATATACGAAATGAGGATCTAAGAGACATAAGAAGAAATGATGCTTTTAAAGAAAAAAATTTAGCATTTAAAGCCTCAAAAGAATAATCAAGCGAAGGGGAAGAGACATCAACTAGTGAAAGCGAAGAAGAAGACATTCAATAGAAAATTCAAGAAGTTTTTGAAGAATAAATTCTCTTAAAAAAAAGGGAATTCAAAGAAGGTAAACATGATTTAAAACATAAATCCTCTAATATTATTTGCTTTGAATGTAAAAAACTCAACCATATAAAGTCATAATGTCCTCAACTCAAAGATAATGAGAAGTATGAGAGAAAATATAAGGAGAAGAAAGCATTTAAAGCATTAACTTGGGATAATACAAGTGTACCTAAAAGCCAACTTTCGAAAGAAAAGATAACTCATATATGCTTTACCGCTACGGACAATGATGAGGTAACATTCAATTCTAATTCTTGTAATAGTGGTAGTGATGTTAGTTTGACAAATGATGAATGAGTAAAAAATTTAGTAATCGTGAGTAATAAAAGGAAAAATTTGTTTTCTAAACTCAAGAAAATTCAAAACAATTTGATGCATGCGTAAGTAAGAATGAAAAGATAAAAAATGAATTATGTAGCATTAAAATACCCAAAAATGTTATTATTAATGACAATTAAAATTTAGATGCATTAAAGTATGAAAATAAATTATTAAAAAAGGAAACTAACGCTCTTAAGGATTCTTTATCTAAATTCAATAAAGGGAGTACAAAAATTAAAAAACATGCTAGGAGCTAAAAAAACTTCCAAAGATACGCATAGAATTAGATACAAACGTGAAAGTATTTCTAATTTTTAAAAGGAAAACATTGATATAGTGAAGAACTATTAAAATGGCAAATAACTATATGAAACATTCACATCCAAACATACACATGATACATCTACCAAGACTCCACCTATGAGCAAACATCATACTTTATATATATAGCTCACAACCTAGACATTTTAAAGATATTTAAGAGATTTTTTTCTACATTACTTGTTTTAAAGTGTAAAAGATGGTCAATTTGTATATATATAACATTGACAACTAAAAAGAAAATAAAAATAATGAAATCTTGTCGTCATGAAATATCCTCATAAATAAAATAATCAGGATATTTAGCTAAAAATTCCAAAAAATATCTAAAATAATCATATTCACTTGATGGGCAGTCATTATGGGTCAATATAGTTGTGCCCCGACGAGATATATTGCTATTGCTTGTACTAAACCCATGTTCTTTCTTATGCTCAAAGACAGGTGAGTATCGTCTGGTAGGACAATGTAGTCCAGCGTGAACTGAAAACATTAAGCTTTAGACGAAGAGGTCAAATGAATCCAGAACAGAGAACAGTACAATATCAGAGCAAAGCATCAAATACGCCTCATAAGCAGCTCCGCCGTTTGTGGAGTGTATGTACATCAAAAAGTTTTCTATAGCACAAACTCTAGCCCAGTAAGCGAGGTGAAGAAACTAACAGCGAAGTAAACATCCAACAAGAGTTGTGAAGATCATTCCCAGGCAACAGATATCATAGAGTTGGCAAGTCCAGACTCCTCAAAGGTCATTTTAGTTTCATAATCCAGACTAGTTGCACCTGTGATAGCCTGTGTCAACCGGAAAGGCCTTGTCCTTGGCTCCTGTAATTGCGAATAGCACAATGACCAAAGCAACTGCAAGACAATTAGCTTAACTTAGCTTCGTCTCGTATTGATACGAAGGAATTTTCAATTAAATAACTCGATGAATATTGTTCGATGAACCATATACCAGGGTTTAGTTTGACATAAGTCAGCTTGCATTTACACATATAAAAAGAGAAGCCAAGTGGACAATGCGACATTCGGAAACATTAGTTCATGCTCATTCATCAAGAGATTCAATTATTCCTGATTCTATAGCAGTCTTGAATGAGCTTCACCCAACTAACACAAGTACAATATCAAACGAGGGCTAGACCAGATTAGCCTCATTCAGCTAGATTAGGGTAACAGCTTCACGTAGCATTTACTCATATGTGCATATATATTTATATGTAATACACAGCTCAATCTCTCAGTGTAAAGCTCCCATCTTTAAGTCAAGGTAGGCAGCTTCAGCAGTCAACATTCTTGATAGAGGTGTCAAGCAGGAAGGCCTGTTGACGATAGAATATAGAACAGAGCAGAGAATTTGAACACAAAAGTTCCCACTGAAGGATCGTTTAATAAGGTTTCAAAGTCTACAACAGAAGGCACCAGCTTTTT
>JANQBM010000003.1:5321358-5340134 GCA_025594535.1 Erythroxylum domingense
AAATTATAATTTCTCCATTATGAAAAAGTAAAAATGCATAATTTTACAAAACATTTCCCATTATTATATAATTGAAACCTGGTATTAATTTTGAAAAGAATTTCTAAAGTGACAGCAAAACCAAAAGATTTATTATAGAAGAAGGGTGGAGGAACATTGTGAAAGCGCCTCTTCTCCTCTCCTTCTTTTCTTCTATTCTCTCTCACTGTCTCTGTTTTGTCTTGTCAAACTTTGCTTCTTCTTCTTCTTCTGCTTCTGCTTCTGCTTCTGCTTCTGCTTCTGCTACCATTTGCCACTGTTACATTCTTAGATTATTTATATATTCATGTATAAAAAGTGCATTATCTTTTACGGAAAATAAAAGGGGGAAAAAAAAAGGTTATGCCTACCGTTGATATTTCAAAATATTTCCTTGTTTCTGTGTACTTAATTGACAGCGGCATTTACTACCATCTCTCTTATTATTACTGCCGTAGAAGAAGTGGGCAACTTCAAAATTCGGTAATTTCTCTCTTCCTCTCTCAGTTCTGTTTCCGATCTGATCTAAATCAAAATTTGATGTTCTGTTTGCAAGTTTGTTACTTTTTCATTTTTTATCACGTGGGTTTGTTGTGCGAGTGTGTATAGAAATCTGAAACTTGGGTTGTAGTGTACACAACTTTGATTGTATTGGAGCTTGAGCTGATAAAAGAAGTATGGAGTAGGATACACAGATTTGGATTTTAACGGGATCTGTGAAATTTCACGTTTTTTTCTTTCTTTTTACAGTTTCAGTTGGGCTTTTGAGTGTTGGAAAGGAATGGTTGGTGGTGCCTCTTTGATTTGAATGTCTCAAGCCGAACAACAACAACTTGGCTTCTACTACTACTACATTGTTACTTTCTTTAAGTTTCATTTTTAGGTTTCTGTGTTTGCGACATGGCTACGAAACGCGCCTACAAGCTCCGTATCCTTTTATATTTTCTTGTCTTCACCCATTTTATTTGCTCTGGTCCATTTTTGATTGAAAAGGTCGAGTCTTGATTTGAGATTTGGGCTCATTTGCGTTTATGTTTGAAGTGATTGTTTGATTCACTGCGGAGATACTAGTGTAATGCCTGTCTGGGTTTTGCCTTGACCTGAAAATTTCAAAATTTGATGAAATAAAGAGGAATTTGTGGCACATTCTGCGGCTGTCAATTGCCTCAAGATTGGAAGGAAGTCATCGAGAGTTCTTGTGACTGGTGGAGAAGATCACAAGGTCAATCTCTGGGCTATTGGTAAGCCCAATGCTATACTGGTCAGTAGTACTTCACAGTCTCGTTTGAACTGCTTCCAACTTCCTCATTGACATTGTTAATGTTTATCACTCATTTGCTCATCTGATTGTGGATTGCTGCAATTTGTAATACTCCAAACTTCATATGCAGAGCTTATCAGGACATACCAGTGGAATCGATTCAGTAAGCTTTGATTCTTCTGAAATTCTTGTAGCTGCAGGAGCTGCTAGTGGTACAATCAAGCTTTGGGACCTAGAGGAGGCAAAGAGTAAGTTTTATGATTTGTTTAAATGCTTTAGGAAACCTTTGGATTCTGATTGCCTATCTTTTACACCTTTTACGTCAAATTTATGTTTAAATTTGATTGTGTCTGTAGTTGTTCGTACATTGACTGGTCACAGATCCAATTGCATATCTGTGGACTTTCATCCTTTTGGGGAGTTCTTTGCATCTGGTTCTCTGGACACAAATCTTAAGATATGGGATATCAGAAAGAAAGGCTGCATTCACACCTACAAGGGTCATACTCGAGGTGTCAATGCAATAAGATTTACACCGGATGGTCGTTGGATTGTATCTGGTGGGGAGGACAATACTGTCAAGGTTGAAATTGATGTTCTCTTCCTTTGTGCATACATTTCACTAACACTAACAAAAGCACGTGATATGCAGACCACATACACAAAACATTATTCTTATCTTTTTGGAGATCTTTTTTCTTCTTCCGCAATGAAGTTGAGAAACTTCAAGTTAGTTGTTTTTTAGCTGGGATTTCCTCTGCACAAAGCAGTTGTTTCAAGGTTGTTGGGTTTCAGTTCTTGAACTTTGCTACCTTTTATATATAATTATGAGCCATAATGCAGTAACTCATTATTGGACTTGGGATTAATATTCAGACACTGTATTGCTGTATGCTGGTTCAATTGCTGCAAGGTGGACTCCCGGTTTTTAATGCTTTATGTACAAGTATAGGGTCCTTGTTGCTTCAAACAATTGCGTGCAAAAGGAAAATGTTCTTGTGTTTATATTTGCTGTTTTTGGACTTGGTTTTTTGTCTAATCCACTCTATGATGGACACCATTTCAACAGTTGTGGGATTTGACTGCTGGAAAGCTCTTGCATGATTTCAAGTATCATGAGGGTCAGATCCACTGCATAGATTTTCATCCCCACGAGTTTCTTCTAGCAACAGGTTAGTATTGCTATCTAATTAGGAACCGATTCTGTAAAGCAATCTTGATCTTACCAGTTTATTATCCTATATCCATTTCATGTTCTTTTCTTGGTAGGAATTTAACTTTATGTCCAATCGTTATCATGAGTAATGTGCAGGCCTTTTCAAATCTTATTATACCAAAAGTCAGTATTAGTTCGCCTCTTTTTGAGCACTATGCACACCTATATTTGTAATAAAGATGAGATGGTTTTTGATCAATTATATGCTTGAATGTCATCGGTTTTTAAAAATTTATTTACTTTGTTTTGCCTTGCTATAGGTTCTGCTGATAGAACTGTCAAATTTTGGGACCTTGAAACTTTTGAGCTGATTGGCTCATCAGGACCTGAGGTAATTTAGAGTTTTAATAGCTTCCATAAAATTGTCTATGTGGTTTTAACTGTGAATTCTTATGAGAATTGCTTTGCACGGGTTATTCCTTTTGACTTTAGACCTCTGGAGTACGTAGTTTGACCTTTAACCCTGATGGGAGGACTCTGCTATGTGGATTGCATGAGAGTTTGAAAGTAAGCTCTTCTTTACATGTTTTCTATATAGAAAGGCTGAGGTGCAATGATAATCCTTCAGGATTATTGCTTAACGCCAATTTCCATTGCTTTATAGGTCGTCTCTTGGGAGCCTATAATATGCCATGATGGTGTAGATGTAGGATGGTCTAGACTGTCAGACCTCAATGTTCATGAGGGAAAGCTTCTTGGATGCTCATACAATCAAAGTTGTGTAGGAGTTTGGGTTGTAGATATCTCGGTACTACTTGCTCTTTCTCAATTCTTGAGTTTTGTTTCTATATATGTTTCTTTTGAGTTGAAAGCTAATCTAATATTTTCTTTCTCTCCTTTTCATAACATTTGCAATAATGAACAGCGGATTGAGCCATACGCAGTTGGCACTGTCAAAGAATCCAATGGCAATTTGGACTCTAAATCTGGTGGAAGTGGGAATTCAGCAGTGTTGCTTGAAAACAACATGAAAACAAGTTTGGGAAGATTATCTGTTTCACAAAATTCAGACACATTATCAAAGGAAACAAAATCTATTGCCAGATTGTCAGTTTCTCAAAATTCGGATCCCGTTAAGGAGTTAGCCAAAGAGTCAAAAATATTGACATGTATGCTACATTCTGCTTTTTCCTTTTATTGATTAGGTTTACTGTTCCTTTTTGTCTTGAAGGACATTTTGTTTTTGTTTGTTTCTCGTTATTGTTTGATTTTAGTTTTGCCTAGGGATTTAAATTGGCTATATTGGTTAAGTTGTGTATTTGCCTCTAAAATTCCTGGTTTTATGCGCTGCTTGAAGCCACAGGAAGTGTACCTGGTACTCCTCAGAAAGTTAACGTAAACACTGGTCTGAAGACTAATGCGGCTGCTCCAACGTCAGTCCCTAATGCAGCAGCACCAAAGAAGAATTCTTCAAAGGCCCAGTCAGCAGTTACTATCCCTGTCTTCAACAAGGCAGACTGCGTTCCTGTAATTGTCCCCAGAACTAATACAAGGTTTGAGCAGGCAGCTGAATCTAGAAAAGAAGTAGGTGGTGGAAGACAATTTCTTTTGCAGCCAAATTCTACTGATTTCCGAAAATTCCAAAACATGAGAGATGATGATGAACAGTCAAGTATAAGTTTGTCGGGTTCTAGCATTCGCAAGGCAACAGAAATGAGTGGTGCTGCAGATAGGAACGTTCTTCCTGTGGTCAAAGGCTCAGTCCCCAGAATAACAACTGCCGAGAGGAACATTATGGATGATAAATCTCTTGGATCAGAAAGAATTGAATCAAATTTGGTGCCAGAACCATCCACAAACTTTCAGGAAGAAATCTGTGAGTCGTTCCTGTCCCTGCAAGTGCATTTATTAGGTTTGACAATTTTATTTCTTTCATGTGTACCCAGCTACTGTTCTCAACATAAATATTTATAAATGAGATGTAGTAATTGATTTGATTTTGACAGTTTAATTCTTGCATATTTTAAAATTTTCTCAAAATATTATTGGGTTTGGACAATTTTATTTCTTTCATAGTTTAGATTGTTTGTGACTCAACAACTTTTGGATGCATACAAATTTTTTTCCATATTGATTGATGAAAAACTTTGTTTAAAATGCCATTAAAAGCAGGCAGCATAGGAAGATGCGGACTGATCTGCATTGATGTTTAGATTTTGACTTCTGCTTTTACTTGTTTAAGATTTTCTTCTTTCACTAGCAATATACTTTGGTTTATACTTATATTTGAATCTATGTCTTGAGATTTCACCTTACTTTCATACTTTAGCCCCAGACTATGAAGTTTTAGGTTCCCATCTAAGAACTTTTTATCTTTGGTTTCAGATGACACTCGGGGGCATAGAGTAAATAGAGAAACACCGGCTTTGGAAATTCAAAAAGGAGGTATGATGGCTCTTACTTGTTCTTGTAATACTTTGAGCTGTTCAAGGTAGTTTGACTTGTACATGCTCAATATGTAGGGAGAATGCGCACACTTGCTATAAATTGGGACAGGAGAGGAAGATCTTCAAATTATGAGGGATACCCTTCCAGTATTTCTCCAGGGCCACCATCTATAGACAACGTGCTTCCGCTGAATGTGGTAGGAACATTTTCCAGTTAATATTCACTTCTTTTTCCTCATCCTTCAATAATCCTCTTTTCTATGTCAACTTTAACAGTTTAGCATTGCTTCTTCTGCTCATTCAATCTCTCTTAAATGCTAACCTATTCCCTTGAATCTGTAGTCTAAACAAAGAGGATGCTCACCCTCAACCGAAAAGGAAATGGCTTGCTTGAGCAATGAAGATGTGATTGTAGACATTTTACGAGAACATGACCAATTTACCAGCTCCATGCAATCGCGCTTGACCAAGTTACAGGTGAATCCCATCAGGAAAGTGGGTTGCTATGATAGACAAATAAGAACACAACTGTATGTAAATCTTCTAGGCATAGGGTAGCCATATGTGTGCATATGCTAATGTGTATTGCTAATAAGTTTGTGGAATCATTTTTGATTCATGCATCTACGGCTTGGTCTGTTCATGTATACAATTGAAAAGGGCTAAAATTCACTTCTAACAATAAACATTTAGGAAATGTTCAATTCTGAATTAACTGCTTTGCAATAATGTATGCATGTTTAAAAAAGGCCAAGTCATTTGGACTCTTATGTGTTCTATGTACTTTTCCAGAACATAAAAGTCCTGCCTATCCAAAAGTACATTTCTATACAAGATATCTAATACTTTGGTTGACTATGACCATATCCGCAGTTTTTAACTTACATCCATCTACATCTTTGCTTTGTTTTAAAATTTTATGTTGACAGAAAATTTTAATAACCATAGTCCATAATTTTATTAAACGTAGTATGATGATTTCTACTTCAAATCTAACATTTTAGGTTTTTGTTATTTGAGAAATTTAGAGAAGCTTGGCGCCAATTGTTTGGTCACAGGTTTTGAATGAGTTGTCTTTGGATTTGGGTTTAAGAATGTGGGTCATTGGTTTGGTTGTGTTGGATTTTATCTTAGGCTTTCGCATAATTACATGGGCAAGGCGTTTCTGGAGCCTTGCCTGGTCATGCCATCCTCAAGTCTATCTTAAATAGGATAAAAGGATTAGATTGTATTTCAGGGAAAAACTTACGTTGGCAATGCCTATCTATTTCCTACAGGACCTTCAAGATTTAATCCTGCAAGAGAATAATTCTCTTCCAACCATGCTGCTTTTGCATCACTGCCTCTAGGTTTATCTTCTGTTTGCAATTTTATGTAGGATATGAACCAAATTACTATAATTTCGTTAATATGTAGGTAATCCTTAGGGTGGTAATATGTGAAATCAAATTCTTTAATTTTTGTTCCGTAACTTCTAATTTATCTATACTCAGGATAATTATATGTTTCTTGTGCATTGATTAGCAATTTGTACTGCAGTTTTATATAGAGTAAGTCATCCAAGTAGTGGTGATAAAATTTGTTGATTGTATCTTACACTTCTAATAAATGCAAGCGATTATTCATCGTCAAAGGATCCAACTATGTCGTAATTCTTGTAGGTTGTCCTTAGATATTGGGAGAGAAATGATGTTAAAGGGGCCATTTGTTCAATGGAGAAAATGGCTGATCATGCCGTAAGTTCCTAGTTCGCATCCCTCCCTCCCCACCTCTTCTCTGTTTCGCCTTAATTCTTAAAATGTTAATATACTATTATTACTTATTCCTTAAAAAGCACTTTTGTATCATTATGAATTTTAATATGGGATCCTCAAAGTTTTCGTCTCCTTAAATTGTTGTAAAATGCAGGTCCTTGCTGATGTAGTCAGCATTGTGGCTGAAAAAATTGATATTGTGACGTTGGACCTTTGCACTTGTCTTCTACCACTTCTATCTTGTCTTCTTGGAAGTGACATTGATAGGTAACAGAACAGTGCCATTTTCCCTAGACTATTATGGTTGCAAAGAATAAATAGTTGTCACTCCATGTTCTAATTTCCATGAAATTAACTAGAAAAGCTATGCTCTTTACTTCCCCATTATGTTACTTTCTTTTGTAAATGCATCTTATTTTGATTTGTTTCTTACCGTTTTATGAGATAGTAGCTATTTCTCAGAATAGTAATTAGCTGCTAGCCAAAATTAGTGGTCCTACTACTGTAGTTCGTTATAGTAAATTGAGTAGTTCGTTATTGTAAATTGAGAACTCTTCTAATACTGCACAACGGTGCTCTCCTATAACTTTGTTCTTTCAGTCATCTGTTTGTGGCTGATAAGGTTGGCGTTGTAGTTTCTCTCAAGTATGTGCCAAAATATTTGTTCACCAAACTATTCCTGTCCTTGGAACTGGAGATTTCTTGGATTTCAACTGACCAAGAAATTAGACTCTTAGTTCTGTTTTTAAGGGGATTAGATGTGGTTCCAGGAAAGCAGGTTTTGCCAATACAAAAGAAAAGCAGTTTTTGTCAGGACAAATATGGCAAAACTAATTTCAGAAATAGTATTATCCTCAATTCAATCGTATCCACATCTTGCCCTTCCAAATGAGTGTAGCAATTCCCACCTCATTTTTATCATTGGTTCTGTGTTCTAAAGAATAATGTCTTTGTTTTAAGGGCCTTCACTATTAATGGAGTAGATAGATAAATATCCGGTTGATAAAAAGAATTTAAGCAAATTATCTACTTTTGGTCCTTGAGATCTCAAAATCTTGGCCAAGTTTTGTATTGAGTTTTGTTTGTGATCTTTCGTATTAAGCTTTCTACTCAGCTTCCGGTCTGTCTCCATCAGCCCCAAATTCTTTGTGCTACGTCAGGCATTTCTGTTCCAATTCACTGCCTCATCCTCCTTTGGCTTTTTCATCTACATTTATATGTTTATTGTACGTCTCCATTGGTGTCTGTATGAATGTGCATTTATAAGATATATCTATACATGCCTACAGAAAGTCAGATACCTTATGTTAGAAACTAAATTTCCTGGCATATCAGGCATTTGAGCATCTGTCTGGACATGCTGCTTAAGCTTGTCAGAATATATGGTTCTATGATCTATTCAGCTGTATCAGCTTCAGCTCCTGTTGGTGTAGATATTGAAGCAGAGCAAAGGTATGCACTCTAGGTTTGTAGTTAATGAGAAATGAAGTCGTACTAAGGTTATACCGAATAGATGATTAGCTAAAAGGCGTTCTCCTGTTTATTTGATTTTATAGGTTGGAAAGGTACAATCTCTGCTATGTAGAGCTTGAGAAAATTAAACGCTGTTTGCCAAGCCTAACAAGGTGCAAACTTGTCTCTACTTCAGTTTGCAGTCCTGTAACTTCATATTTACATTTTCTTCCCCAGATTCATATTTTACCTATCTCTTTTGTTCTATAGAAGAGGAGGTTCAGTTGCAAAATCCGCCAATGAGCTTACTCTAGCTCTTCAAGGAGTTTCATGATCAGATATCAAAATCCTGAGTGGATATACTGTTTGTTGATAGATAGCACTTCAATCCTAATGCTTGAAGAAGAAAGGAACCTTCCACCCTTTTTCTCTGGGATTTACCTTCCACCCTTTTTCTCTGGGATTTATCTGCCTTGATTATTTATGGTCTTGACAGACAGGAGCAAGTTTGTATTTGTTAGTAATTAAGCAGGTGCTTCATGCATCATCCGATGCATTGCTTCTGTCCTCCGTCGCCTGACCCGGTGCCTCCGTGTATATCAATGCTCAGAGGAGGCAGTAAAGAGTAACTCATTCTACCTTACTAATTGGAATCTTTTGAGGATGTATATGTCTGCTCTCCTGCAGCTGTTACCGTGCACCTCATCGAAGAGGATCATAACTATCTCTAACGCAACATGTAGTTACAATTGTAAGATTCGGCTTGGATCAATTCGTTTGTATGACGCGAGTGATTCTTATAGAAAAGAAATACTCAGCTTTAGCTATGCCTTTGTTGTTCACTGGTTGTGGCTTATCTCAAGATGTGTGTAATTCACCTAAATATTGACTTCTTGAATGAAAGTTGACTCAGTTTCATTGCAGAGTTGGGCTTGTTCAGATACGTAGCAAATTTCTAGTACAGCTAAAACCATCCAATTATTCAGCAACCTTCCATTCTCTTCTGAATCATAGCGAGTATTGAGGTGGATGATAATGAAAAAATGCGATACAATCTATTCAAGCATGTGATAGCCCCTTTCTTATCCATTTTTTAGCAACAGAATCAAAGAAAAGGTACACATTTGTCCTGAAGGTGATCAATTTTGTTTATCGTATATTAACATGTAACGCCTCTAGCTCTTATCATGCTTGAGATTAACTTCTATGCCAAAAAAGATTCAAGTGTACATGAGTAATGGGAGCAAGCTGCAATAAAAATATAACTGAATAGCTGACTGGAAGTACATAAATGGACAAACCAATACAAAAGAGGAGCAGTATCAGAATCTCTTCAGATCTTGAAATACTTGTATCCGTAGTCTGGATTTGTCATTCCTTCTTCCCAATCACCCATCTTGCGACCTCCAAAAACCACTTGTTGAATGCCCAAATATCTGTCAAGAATGAATTAATTAGGAGTTCAGCCTGTGAATGATGCTGCAGAAACTAAAGGAGTTTATAGCAGCTTTTACATACTCTGAACTCAGGACAGTTAAGCTGTTAAGGAGCACATCAATAGCAAGAAAATCAGATGTACCAAGATCCACCCTGACAGACAATTTCAATTTTCAGATAAAACTGTCATATTAGTACAGGAAATGTGTTAAGAAGTTATACCAGACACGGCCCCAGTTGTCCTGAAACTCAATGTCACCGATATCGTGGAAAGAAGATGGCATCACTTTAGAGCCTTTATCAGCATCATAGAGGGGATCATAGTCCGTTGATGAATTTGCCAACTGCCAGTAGATGTAGTTGACATAACATCATTTGCTTTTGTCTAGATTGCAAAGTAAAATCAAAACGAATACGCCCATCTAATTCTATGCAGTCTTCTAACATTGTGTTCAAGATACGTGTGACCTGAGTCCTCTTTTCAGAGAAAACAATCAAAAAAATGAACTATTTTGTTCTTGATTCATCTCATACTAGAAAATTATAGAGCAAGTTGACATATACAGTGATATTTCACCCCCTCTTCCACTTCTTTTATTCGTTTTTTATTTAGGCAGCATCCCTGTGAAAAACTAGTCCCTGTTAAATTGTTAACTTTGCAATTTCTCCCGCATTTCAACTACTTTCACCTATGGTTATTGATGAATAACAAGTTAACAGATAAGCTTTATAAAATCTACACAATTATGAAACATTCCATACAGATTAACATCTCTTTTCGTTTATAATAGTGGGAGGAAAAAAAAAAAACATTGCTAGAAACATCAGAATACATCAACTCATAAAAGAAGGAACAGAAAACAGCTTCAAATTCATTCAGTTTGACTGATATTCTGTTAAGATTCTGGACTAAATTCAGCTTATATCTACTCCATCAGATAAAACAAGAAAGTTTGTTTTGCAATGCATACACCTCATCATTGTTAACTACGATTTTACATAATAGTTTTGTATTATCGTCATCATCTAATTACTATTCAAATGAGCAAATTAAAACAAGAACCCACCTATAAAGAGAAACACCAACTTAGCCCCCAGTATACCTTATGATTGTGAAAAACTTCTAAGCTGGGACACATATACATGTTCATCAAAAAGCAAGTGAAAACATAAAGATGCAAAAATGTACCAAACCTGCAAATTTGATGAATTAAAGGCACCCAATCGTCCCATAACATACCATGCCTGGATAACCTACAATCAATCAATTAGAATTCATGAGCACGCCTGGTGGAACACTTGCACACCCAACATAGAACCACGTAAAAAATGACAACCAATCAGAGCGGCATCCGCTTTCTTAGATGTTCTCAACCATCAAATAAAGAATTCAAGTAGCGAATGTTAAAGGGTCCACTTACGCTGCCAATAAGATTGATGTCCCGATCCTCAGGAGATCCATATAGTTGAAACCATATGTAAGAATCAACAAAGGTAAAGCTGCAAAGTCACCAGAAGTGAAAAAGAAACAGGAATTTATTATAGTCACCATAATTTTCCAGTCCTGCAGCAAGTTTGAACAAAAAAACAGATACTGGTTCAGTTTATAATTTACAAGATTTAACAGATTTACAAGCTTTTTGATTGGGATCAATATAAGTAACACGTAAAAGGAGAATTATATTCAAGGACATAAGACAGCCATCGCATTGGTTCTAACACATTCATAAGCAAGCATTTCTTCATTAATAAAATAAAATTCAGCCAAAACCCTGAGGTACTTAAAGAAACAAATAGATATCATTAACATCCACTATGATGGGTTTTAGGTAAATTTACCAAACAAAGATGATCAAAGACTACAACACGGTTGAAAGAATGTAACAGACAGCAATAAAGTGAGCAAGAGAACAAAGAACTGCAGGCAGAACAACTGTAGACAATGAAATTTCTTGATAATGATCCACACCTCAATGTCAACGCTCAAGATATACTAAGATAAAGCTCAAACTCATCACTCAAGAAGAAAGGTATTCCTTGGACAGTAAATTACTCTTCTAACCACGTAAGATTACTACTCAACTAGATCATCTCATCAGATTCATGCGCAAAAATGACGAATACTGATCCCTTCTTCATGCAACAAATATCTGCAAGAGAATTTGATCTAGAATGTTGCAACCAATGTGGATACCAAGATTAAAGAAAGATTGACATATTGTGAAGTCCTCACGTGGCATTCACTAAAAGTTGCAGTATTTGGCTATAGAGTGTAAATTGATTAACATTGGCTGGGGTTGGGTAGGGGCGCATTGTATTGAAGAGACTACTCACTCTCTGAAGCTGACTTTAAAGGCAAGAACAGAACCAGTTTTGGACTTCTGAAAGCTCCGACCTTTCTTCCTCACTCTGTCTTCAACCTGGTTATGTAATAGAGATGCGTTGTTTGTAATAAAATTGTTATGCTAAACATTGCAAGAGGTGGCAAGCAAAGACATTAAAGTTAAAAGAGGATTGATGATTACCCTCTTCTTCATAAGGTCAGGATTGCCAACGCTATCTCCAAGGACGGCTCGAAGCTCCTCGTCGTATTTGCAAGCGTCTTCTAACACTCTGCATTCCATACCCAAGAAGCTCATAATTGAACATGGTGCCAGTTATTATATTCAAAAAGAAAAGGAAAAAGAACATACTTTGCCCAGGAAGGATAGTTGTGAAGGCGATCATGTTCACGTTTCCTTTTGTCTTCACGAACCTTGAGTAACCTTCGACCTCTAGCTGTTGTTCCTGAAACCACAGTTGAAAGTCGATTCTTTCCCACATTCCCATCTACCAAAGCTGGTTCTTTGTCATTGATCATATGGGTTTTTTCATTATTTGAAGAAGATGATGCAGTAACGGAGAGTAGTGGAGTTGTTCTTCTCGTAGGGAAAATACGTTTACTATTACAACAAACACCACTACTGCTAATACTAGTGCTATGAAGATGAAGAAGAAGAGGGCTTCTTAGAAGGCAGTGAGTTTGTGTCTCCAAGCAGCCACCCCATCTCAATCCGCTTGACATTTTTCTCTTCGAAACTGTTACTGCTCACTTCCGGGATTATCATTTTTCATGTCACGACACACGATACCTCGAAAGGGGCCTGAGACCCAAAAGGCCTACACTGTCCCTCTGAACACCCTTGGCTATTCTTGGGCCTCAGGGACAAGGTTATGATTGTGTAGTATGTATTATTAGGGTTGGAAAACTCTATTTTGGTTAGAACATTTTAATCGTGTGTTACTTAATTTTGCTTATACATTTATGTTAATTTTATATAAATATATAGATAAGATTTAATAAAATAGAATAAGAATTAATTAATAAAAACGGAGGATTTGATTTCACATTATTGTTAGGTTATTAGTATATTCCTCTGCATTTTAACAAGACTCTCCCTTGAAATTGTTATTGTTGTTGTTGTTTTGTTATTAATAATAACTTAATACAAGTAATAATATTCTATAAATACATTGTATTGGATTTGGATTCGGATTTTTAACAACTTAAATTTGCATATAAATATTATTTTAAGTTTAATTTCAACTTAAAACTCGATTAAATTTAAAATATTTAAACTAAAATTAGTTTTCAATTCTCATATTAAAAATAAAATGATAAAGAGAAGAAAGATAACTGTATAAATAAAATATTTGAGTTTGATTCAATCACAAAACCTTTTTAAAGATCCGAGTTTTTTTATTTAATTTATTTCAAATAAAACTTTAGGTGAAAAATGAGCCCGCAACTTTAAACCGATGGCTGCAAACTTTTCATCAAGACAGCAGGACATCCATATCTTGTCTTGTAACTTGGTACACAGCCAAATGCTTCTTCCTCCCCAACATACTAAAGCCTTAGCGTGGCTCCAGGACGTACATCTTGCATGCATGAGAATCTACTTCTGCAGAAACTTGACCTTGGACACAGCACTGAGTTGTATGCTGCATATTGAGGATAGGAATGAAGAAATTTCTTAAAAGGAACATTAAGCTTAAGACATCCAAGAGTAACAGGAAAATGGGAAGATTTCTTACTGCCCACAAGTCTTGAACATCAACAACAGTTGAAGAATTCAGACCAATATCACACCAAGAAGCAGTGATAGTTGCTTGTGAAGTTCCTCTATTCCATAGCACCACAGCTACCCTATTGTTGGTAAGAGGACCAGCCCATACCTGAGCACATTTCAACAAATGTTACTATATATATACATCTGTATATATATAAGCAACACATTCGAGTTCAAACAACGAGGTTACCTCAAGATCCTCATCTTTCTTTACCTTCTTTCCCTGAACTCCAAGTTTATCTGTTTCTTTTTCATACATTACCAGGATATAATGATGTTGAGAGTTTAACATGGGATGCTAGATTCATTCTTACCTTGGTTGACTGCAATAACCTCAGTATTGCCGAGCAACTCCAAGGTCACATTGTCAATAGAGCGGACATCACAACCAATTAACAATGGAGCCTGTAACAAAGTTCAAAAGGAAAGGAAAAAGTTGTAATGGAATGCCACATTACATTTGATGATTGCCAAGTATTAAACAAAAGACTGAAGCTTGAATCTTACTTTAACCAAAGCCCATATGCTGAAGTGAGAGCGATACTCCTCTGTGGTCATGCCACCATTTCCTACTTCAAGCATATCAGGATCTAATCCATGGCAGACATTAAGTGAGCAGAAGCATCTCCTGGTTTTCAATAACTTGAAACAGTTGCAATATCTAGTGCATTTTACACTTGCAATGATTTATAGATGACAGTAATCATTTCTTGTAATATCAGATACAATAACCATTAGTAGTCACCATTACCCTGAACACGATAAGTGGAGTTGCAGATGAACTCCACTCATTCGCTTCAACCGGACCCTTAATCTTATCATCCAATGGCCAAATCAGTAAGGAATTTAGCAAAAGAGTATGAATTTGATAGTACCATTCCAACCACCAGGTCCAGCATATGATGCCCATTTGTCATTCTTGTCTGCAAGAGATGTCATTCTAACCAACAAGAGAACCTATCAGTCTGATAAAAAATGTAAATGTCAAATGCCGATGAAATATATAACCAGAAAGCTTATATACCTATTCCAATTATCCTCAATATCTCCAGTTGTTCTCCAACTGTTTCCTACACTCGCTGCCCAAGTAGCTGGATCTTCCTGACCCCTACGTCAGTAAATATTCCAAGGATGACCAATAGTGAAAACTGATTTTTCATTTTTTTGTTTTACTTCTGGTGTCAAAAGGACAAACATGAGAAATTTGGCTTACCATTCACAAAGGGAATAATATATAGACCTCCCAGAATTCAGTAAAGCCTTACTCATCTTTGGATACCTATAACACCATCAAGTATATCACCACCTCAGGCGCTTTTAGTCTTGTATCTCTGTCAAGTATTATAAAGAGTACCTTTCTCTTGCGCTTATATTGTCATTGTTACAATTGTCATACTTGAGATAATCAATTCCCTGCATTTGAAGTGTCAAAGTAATCATATTAGGTGCTTCCACAAAATACAAAGACTAGCCGAAGGAAACTTACCCATAAGGCAAAAGTCTTCGCATCCTGCTCTTCGTAGCCAAGTGAGCCAGGCATAGTCTTGCTGCAAGTTTGTGTCCTGACACAAACACGAACACAAGCACACATTTTGAACTTAGACAAGTTTCTGTATATATACGAAGATGTGCACAAAATAAATCAGGAAAAAGGAGAGGTTGAGTTTTTCATTTAAAGACCCTGCATCGGAGTAAATTCCAAGCTTGAGGCCCTTGCTATGAACGTAATCTGCCAGTGCCTTGATGCCTGAAGGAAATGTTCCAGCTCTTGCCACCAAATTACCCTGCCAACAGTCAGAAACAAGGACTGAATCAATAAATAAATACGGACTTGTAATGCTCTAAGTTCATACTGATCTACCAATTCCAAATCAGAGAATAACTAGTTTTTGATAAAAGATTGTATATCCTCTGGTATTTTTCTCCTTATACATCTTATAGATTGAATTGTTCAGTCTGTAAATAAAATCATAAACTATATTACCTGAGAATCTCTATTTAGTTCGCCCCAGCAATCATCTTGAACGCAAGAATAAAAACAAATGTAATCAAATTTAAGTGAATATAATAAATGTTATGTTCAATGCATGTATATGTAAGTTTATACCTATGTTCACATATTCGTATCCTATAGCAGCAAGACCGCTTGAAACCAATGCATCAGCTGTTAACGTTGTACAGAACAAGAATCTAATCGTTCATATTGAGAATTGAAGTTGAAGAGGAAAAAAAAAAGAAATAGAAGCTTATACTTGCCTGTTTCTTTAATAACAGTTTCATTGATGTGGCATGAAAAATGATTCCAGCTACTCCATCTGATCTCCCAGCACCCCAAATGAAATTCAGAAATTTTAAAATAAATAAAAAAAATCAAATTCTCAGCTAGTGTAATTTAAGGATGGCAATAAGCCGGGTTGGCCGAGTTCAACTTTATTTTAGAAAAAATTAAAAAAATGATATCATTTTATACTTTCTCATCGAGCCACGAGCTAGACCAGGACAGTACCGACCCGAGTTCAACCCATGGCCAGGTCAACCCGAGTCATAGTCGGCCTGGATCGGGCTACATTTGTCATCCCTAGTATAATTGCCCCATTAAAGAGTTTACTTTTCAAATAAAATCTTTATCAAGAAGAATAATTATATTTTTAATCTTTTGGTTATAATTCTCTAACTATTATATCTTTTAATTTAGTTTGAATTTCTATAATCACTTTATATTGATTAATTTTATTAATAGAAATTTTATGTGATATAATATATATACGTATATATATATGAACTAAACAAGAACTTACCCCATCTGGGGTGTTAGACCAAGGCCATTTTCAAGAGTTTTCCTCCTATTGATCTCCAGAGACGATCCACCTCGAGCTGATGTTTTTGATGACGACGATCCCTTAACTATATTTGTCAAAGTCAGTTGTCTAGCCCCTCCGGCCGTCGAATCTTTGGTTAACGCCAACAGTATCAATGATATTACAATAGCCGCAGTAATGGTTTTAGTTCCCTGACCCCAAAACCGGTTTGGTGATGATGGAAAGAGATAAGACATCATGTCTACCTAAACTCGAGGGTTTGGGACCTTATCAAGAGAAGAGGATTGATATATACAGCTACCTTGCAATGATGTACACATCCCATTTCACAAGCCATTGTTACATATTTGATGACAAGAACGACAAGGTCCGACGTAGTATAAGTCCAAGCATTTGCTCTCGTCAACTTTTCTTCGTGGATTACTATGTAACATGTAATAGAATCTCATCTGTGAGCAGCGGTAGGTAACTGATGACGTAAACGAGAAGCCAGGCCGGCGCTTAAGAGGCCACTAGACACCACTGTCACTTACTCGATCCATCTCTTTCTTTAATTAGGATTTGATTTACCAGTTAAATTTCAATAATGATAACTGTATCGTTTGTTCCTACATAGAATAGCACTATCAAATATGCTATGATATGTTAAATATCACCATTACCTAGGGGACTCCAAAAAAATAGATATATCTTTTAAGATATAGCAAGTACAAATCCAACTTTAACTATGAAGTCTCAATCCATGAAACTACAGCTAAATTGCAGCACCTTTGCCCTTTGTTCCTAGTCCCCTCTACAACCATCTTAATTACTATATAGAAAAACATATATTTGCTTCACGTACTGTCAGTTTTTACTTTAGTTTTCTACTTGATATCCAATCATATAGTAAGTAGCTCAGAATTCCCAGTGTAAGATTGATTTTGATGCTAGTGTTAGGATTAAAAAAAGGGGAATTCATCCATGTTATTGTTCACTAATCTCCAAAACAAACATCAGACACAGAGTTTCTCATCTTTGTATGTCTGTCAAAACCAAGCAATGATCTGCTAACTAAAATGGGACAGAGTACAGACCAAAGATATCAACATAGAAGATCACTTCAGACCATTTGTCTCACGCTAAGCTGATTCTTTCTTTGTTAGAATTTATGAAATAGGCTTCAAGATGTACAACTTGCATGCATGAGAGTCCACGGTGGCTGTTATATTCCCGATAAACTGTGTGCTCAACGTCTTACGCTGCAAGATGCCAACAGTCATATTACATATAGTATTAGACACTACAAGTTCTACAAAGCAAGCATTGAAAATGAACAGAAATTTTTTCACTGTGAAAGCATCAGCAGTACCTCCCAAACATCTCTTGCTTCTATGACGCTTCCAGGAGGAATTCCAATGTCATTCCACTCAGCGGTAATGGAAGATTTGATAGGACTTCGGTTGAGCAAGAGAGCAGCTACTCTATAGCCTGAAAGCGGCCCTGCCCATATCTGTCCAGAAAAAAAAAACATGTTTACATATGTAAATGTAACTTTCATGTCGACCAATACATATATGCTTTTTTTTTTTTACCTCTATGTCTCCTTCCTTTCTAACCTTCTTAGCTTGAATGCCAAGTGGATCTATGAACAAAATGAACAAGACCAAGCTGAAAGTTAGAGGTAATTGTGATAACAGAACGCAGGTATGCTCGCAAGTGAATGAAGAAAGTACATTACCTTTGTTAATGGCAATAGCCTCATTATTGGAAACAATCTCCAAACTATCTTTCGTTATATTCCTCAAGTCACAGCCAAGGATGAGAGGAGCCTGGATATACAGTTCATCACTTTCAGATGGTATAACTGAAGAAAGGTTCCTCAAAATGCCTTTTTCTTGCCAGTCTAACTGCATTACCTTGGAAATGGCCCAAATACTGAAGTGGACAATGTATTCTTCCTTTGTCATTCCACCATTTCCCACCTCGAGCATGTCAGGATCTGCACAAATCCGAATGTCATAAAAGGTTAAAGGTGCAATCTCCTTTTGTCAATACCAACGAGCATAACTCAAGAACAAACCATTCCAACCACCAGGCCTTGCAAGATCAGCATACACCTCATTATAATCTGCCCTGATGATCATGCTGCCAAATAATCACAGAGCTGCTGTTGAGTATTGAGCTTTGGATTCTTTCAAATCAAGCATGGCACATACTGATTTTACCTTTCCCATGTATCACTAATGTCAGTGGTTGTTCTCCAGCTATTTCCTACCTTGGAACCCCAGAGAGCAGGATGCATGTCTCCCCTAGTCATAAACAAAACCCAGAAGATGTC
>JANQBM010000003.1:5427608-5453661 GCA_025594535.1 Erythroxylum domingense
GATAAATTAAAACTCCTTTTAATTTATCTTTAATTCTCCAATTAAACAATTTATAATCATAGATCAAGATTGACGTCCAGCAATGCACCATGACCACCCAAATATTTAGGAATGTCAAAGTGATTTTGACTAACCTTTCTGTGCATGATTTTTTCGTATAATTCAATCATTTCATAAACCAATGTTCCAATTAGACATAGAGCATAGAATTAATGTCTACTATATTTTGAGTCCAATCATATTAGTTCTCTGCCATTAGCTATTGATTCAATTAATAATATTTGTAAACTATTTACAAAACATCATTCCACCTTGACGAAGGATTTCCTGAATCAATACTAATCGATAACAACGAAACATTCTCTCTAATTACTTTAGGGTGATGAATAATATCTTGATCACACAACTATCTCCATATAATTCATACTACATCCAATGACTACCAATTGAATAACCCATGATTAAATAGGTCATAAATAGTATCAAAACGTAGCAATCCCTATATAAGATAACTTTGGTGATCTCAAATTAAAGGATCACTTATACAATCATCACAATGAGAATCTCATAGACATGCAAGTAATGTTCCAAATGAATATCTCATATCAAGTATGTTCAGTGAACTTATTCTCTAACAAGCACCCATACGTTTATTTAAGTATCTCTATACTTTAACCTATAGGATCGACTACTTCGTTCATAAGAAAAAACAAAACGTTTGCTAGTCTTTTTATATTCTATTAATGTCTAATTTTAATAGAACAATAACTAGGAACATTTAGGAATAATACATAAATAAAATATGAATCTCATTATTATAATCTTATTATAATTTTATTTGTAATGTACAATTATCTCATGGACTTTATCATATACATCTAAACATGTACAAGATAAAGCATGTCTTTAAATAATTTGTCACTAAACTACAACCAAAATGATTGGTTGTAGGGTATAAACCAATAAAACTAACCTAGTGAAAGAAATATTAAACATTATACAACGTGTAGGAATACTCAACCATCTATCAAGTTTTCAGAAGCCTGATTTTGATCACAAAAGTTTGTCTTATATGGATAATAATGTACCTGAGAGTCCTCCGCTTCCACTTGCTCCAAATGATTCTTTGAATCCACCAAAATAGGATTTGATCACAAATCTGTTACATTTTTACCATTATACTCGCAAAGATTCTTGGGATCACCTTCAATGATCCATAGGTGAATCTCTTGATTCAAAAGATTAACCAGTAGAAATATGTTGTCCCTTGATAATGAAAATGAAGTGATTATTGATTTATTTCCTTCTCTTCAATTCGCTTTTTAAGCTCCCATTCCTTGTTGGATATACTTATTGCATAATGACTACATTAAGTTTCTAATTTGTAAAATATCGAGTCTCATGAGTCATTCTGTTAGAAAATAATAAATTTATAAACAATTACACACTCACACAAATAATAAAATAAGAATATTCTTACTAAGAATTACATGGGTATTTATAGAATCAATAAAAAATTATATAATAACTTAAAATCAATTAATGATTTAATACAACGAGGGAAATATTTTTAGTGATACAATAAATTCTATATAAAAATAATCAGTCTATTTTTATTTTATTATACCTCTCTGTAAGTAATTTCAAATAAATCAGAGTTGAATTTATTAGAAATTACTCTGATTTATTTGAAATTAGATATAAAAAACTTCAAAACGAATCTTAAATCACATGAATTGATCAAGATTTGATCATTCAACTGCTCCTTTAAAGTTACTATAGAATTTTCAAAATCAAGTTTATTTCTAACACCCTTCTAGAAACATGATTTAATGTGACTCCAAGTATCATTCATAATTTTTGAAAAATATCATACTTGAGAGATTTAATAAAAAAATTTCAGCAACTTGATCATGGGACTCCACTCTAAGTTAATCTCCTTCATAGCAACTCATTCTCAAATAAAATGAAACATTGTGTCAATATGCTTACTCCGATCATAGAACACTAGATTCTTTGTTAAGGCTTGGGCAAATTCATTTTCAACCATGATCTTCATTGCTTCAATTTGTTATGAATGAAACTCTCTCTTAGAACAACCTTCTCAACCAAATAGTGTGATAATTACATAAACTAGTTGCATCATTAAAGACTATAAGTTGTTTCATTGAACACCAAAAGAAGACATCATATACCAAAAAAAAGTACTTTTTCTATCATCAAAATTTCTGACAAATCACTATCATAAAAACTCATCAAATTAAAGTTTATAGAGAATGAGTAAAATATGTTATAATCAATTATACCTTTGAGATATCGAATCATATTTTTTACTACCTTTAAGTGAACTTCAAAAGGCATCTTTAGAAATTGGCTAATAAGTTCAACTATAAATATCACATCTAGTCTTATGCAATTCCATTACCTCAAGCTTCCCATGAGACTTATAAATAAAGTTAGATATACACTCTCTGACCCATCAAATTTTAGATAACTTTATTCGACACTTTATAGGAGTTTTAATTGATTTACTATCTAATATATTGAACTTATTAAGTACCTCCTTTCCATGACCTTATTTGAGTGATGAAAATTCGATCATCCATTTTTATCTCAAACTTTTAAGTCATGAAGTCTTCAAAATACAAATAAACAACAAATTGTCTTTATCCTTTTTTAATATAAATGTCATATTTTTTAAGCATATATTAAAATCATCTCTTAAAAATAATTGTAGATTTAGCTATTCCAAACTCTCGAGGCTTGTTTAAATCTATATAACATCCTCTTTCACTATAACCCTTTATCTTCCTAATCTTTAACCACATATCTCATTAGTTGCTCAATATAGACTTCTTCCTCTATTTACCATTGAGGAAAGCTCACTTGATAGCCAATTGATGAATCCTCCAATAATTTCGGACAACAAGACATATTAATAAACGAATAGTTTCTATGTGAAAAATAGGGACATACATTTTCATAGCCAATGTCTTACTTTTGATTGTACCTTTTGATTACAAACCTTGTCTTGTATCTCTCTACTTTACCTTTGGTATTTTTCTAACTTTGTACACTCATTTGACTCCAATGATAAGATGGCCTCTCATAAGAGAAATAGTTTTATAATTTTTTGATTAGATTTTTTTAGTTAAATAACTTGAAAAATGTGAATTATAATATAAAGGCTTAAATATACCCTATTCAATATTTTATATAACTTTTATTCTCGAATTGTTAACCATAATTTGTTCATGTATCTAACCTATAACATTATCAACAAATCAGAGAAAAAAAACTCAAACATTTTGAGAGAAAAAAATAGGAGTTCTAGCTCCTTAATGTCTTTTTTTCTATTTGTAGAAAAAGATTCTAGGATTTTTTAATTAATAAAATCAAGTATTTCATATTTGATTTATAAAGTTTCTTAAAATTCACAATTAAGTCATAATTTAATTGATTTTTCTTTCAAATTGCTCTTATATGTGACCCATTAAGTTCTTAATATATTGGCAGTGATTATAAATTATAATTATAATTCATAATTAGAATTAGATAACTTAAAATCCTATAAATTTATTTTTAATTATGTAATTAAATAATTTATAATCTTAAATCAATATTGACGTCTAGCAATAAGTCGTAGTCACCTAAATATTAAGAACGTTAAAATTGTTTGGCTCGACCTATTTATGTGTTGTTATAATACATAATTTAATCATCTAATTCTATTTGACAGTAAGGACATAAACTAACAATCTCTCACTTATATTAAAATCAATACCTACTTATATAATACCTTATCCATGCATATATCAATCGTTTATTTTCTAAGATAGCAACTTAGTAAGAGGATATACAACATTCTCTTTAGTAGGAGCTTATATTAATGTAATCTCTTTCTACTCCACAATCTCCCTAATCAAGTAAAATGTTTGGACCTTTGAAGAGATTTAGGCTCTTTTGTTTATGCAATGACATCATTATTGCCATAATACTATAATATTGGCTCAATAATATTAGGAATCACTTTAAACTCAGTTATGAACTTCTTAATGCTTGATGCTTCCTTAGCTACCTCTAACATTGAAATGTAGTTTGATTTGATCCTAGAAGCAACAATGATTTGTTGTTTATAACTTTTCTAACTTATTGCACCACCTTTTAGTGTAAAGATGCACTCTGCCTGTGATTTACTATCATCTAGATTAAAATGAATATGCACATCTGAATACCTTTGAACTCGTAGTTCAGCTCCTATATAGGTCATGAAAAATATCTTTAATTCTTCTTAAGTATTTTAAGAATTTTTCATAGTAATAATGCTTCACTTGCTACCAAACTTTATAAGTGCAATGACACCACTATGATGAAGTAGCATTATATTATGATAACAATGGTGTCATTGAACAGACAAAAGCACCTAGGTCTTATTGACGATCTAAACATGTATTCAAGAAGTTTGACTTGATCAAAGAGATTATAGAGCCAAAAGACATTGTATTAAAGTGAGTTCCCATTAAAGAGAATCTTGTAATTTCTCGCACTAAATCTTCATCTTAAAAAATATATAATCAACGTATAGATGGATATGGTATTAAATATATAGCCGATTGACTTTAATGCAATTGAAAGATTTTTAGTTTATACTCTTCCAATCAATCAATTAGTTACAATTTAATATATGACATTATTATTTAATTAATAATGGTAGTCTTTATCTTTATGTATTTTTATTAATTATACTTTATGTTTTAATACTAAACGTAAAATTCCTAGAATAATTACTTTGCAATTGAACCGATTATGAGATCATAATTATCATATTCAATTTGCATTTATATATTATTCTTAAATTGTTCATAGTTATAGTTTCATAAAGACGATATTTTAATAGAATAGTAAAACTAACACACATTATATTATTTTCTTATGAAGAAAGTCATTAACTAATAAATTAAAGTATAAAAATACTTAAACAAATATATGAATGTTTATTAGATTATAAGTTTGTTGAAATGGCTCGATTTTGAGGATTTCAAATAGATTATTACTTGTGTGTATATATATTTCTCCATTATGATAGTTGTCTAATTAATTCTTAGACTTGATATTATTAAAGTATTTTATATAGAAATTACTATATTTTAATATTACATATGAGCTACTATATTTATGATAGTTCAGTTAGCATTACTTGAATATATTATGAACTATATGGAGATAAATGACTAAATCCATAAAAGATTCGACACTTTAGAGTAATAAGGGAAAATATTATAATATTCTTTATTAATAGTGATTTAAGGAATGCTCTTACTATAGCGAATTGAGATCTAAAAAGATATTGTCAAATATCAATTATAAGTCAATTACCCAAAAAAATTAGTAAAAATGAATATTATTGTATTTAAATAGAGTAAACAATAATGTTATACTCTATATGCAATTAGAACATTTGATGATAAACAATTACAAACTATAGTCATGCATGAATAAGTTATTCAAATTATTTTGACATTCTTAATATTTGAATGGTCATAAAATATTATCATACGTTAATCTTGATCTATGATTATAAATTGTTTAATTGGATAAATTCCAATTAAATAAAAATTAAAAGGAATTTTGACTTATCTAATTCTAATTATAAATTATAAATATAATTTATAATCATTATCAATACATTAGGAACCTAATGGATACATAAAGAGTAATTTAAAAGAGAAGATTAATTTAAATTAAGTTGATTTTAATTTTCAAGTTTTAAAAACTTCAAGAATTAAATATGAGATATTTAAATTTATTAAAATTAAATGTGATTATAATCAGAGTTACAGTTTAATTATAACTGTAAGTTTAATCTGAATTGAAAGAAGTCCTAGAGTTTTTTCTATAAATAGGAAAAAGATATCAGGTAATTAAGCACTTTGCCTTTTTTGTAAATATGTTTTAGTTCTTTTTCTTTGATGTGCGTATATTATTAGAGGTTAGATATATGAATAACTTAAGGTTAATAGTTCGAGAAGAAAAGTTTTACAAGATTTCAATTCAAGTACATTTCAACCTTTTCATTTATGATTCGTATTTTTTAAGTTATTAGATTTGTGTTTCGATCATAGATGATTTTTCATTATTGGTATCGAAGTTAGGTTAACCAAGTTTTATGAATAAAGAATGATGAGTTTAAGTTAGATGAATAGTAATTTATAGAGTGACTCAATTGGCTTTACATTAGGTATGAGTTGGGAGAGAGATAGACACTTTAAGAGAACAATAAATTCGTAGAAGTTCTTAAATTTATTATAAATTCTCCACCTTTATCAATTCTTAAAACTTTAATCACAATACCACTTTCTTTTTCAAACAAAGCTTTAAACATTTGAATGCATCAAAAGTTAGGGACTTCTACGTCTTTCTACTATAATCATTGTTGAAGGGAATAAAGTGAGAGCTTTTACTAAAATGTAGAATATTGATAGGACCAGTTAAGAGTTGCTTGATAGCACGAGGGGTTTAGAAAGTTTTCCTTCAATGCTTTATAAGCAAACATACCTCAAATAGTCGTTCAAGATGATATATACTTGAAATGCCCCTTGTACTAGTCTTTAAACTTCCTCGTCCTCCTTAAGCATGTTGTAAGATTTGTAAAATACTCATAAATAGATTTACTATATTGCGAGGATGATCCTTGACTTAACATTCGCATGAGCAACCTACTTTACCAATTAAACCACCCCTATTATTCCCTTTTATTCTTTATATAACATCTACAACTTAACAATTTGCTTAACATTAAATCTTAATCGTCACAATAACTTAAAATAGCTCCAGAAATTTCCTCAATGAAGTTATCATCTAGAAACTCTAGAAATTCTTATGTGGGGACCTAATTTGAAAAGACCCTAACTGAGTTTTTTTAATTTTCATATCATAGTTTCATGCAATTTTATGAATAGCCTTTGCCTACAGGAATTTGGAGTAGGAAAAGAAAAGAATGGCATGACAGTTTGAAGGTAATCATTGATTTGAGGATGCAACTTAAAAAAGTCGATAATGAAGTAATGAAAGAACAATGTCGACCCAGTTTGTAATGTGTTGGTAGTCAGCAGCCACACAATAATCATTTTGGCTGCCATCAGGAGCCAGGCACTGAGGCAAAGCATCAGACCATTTACAGAGGCCAATAGAAAAGAACATTTTGTATGAGGGTAACTTCAGATAAATTAACTGCAAAGAGAATATCTCAACTTCTTCCATTGCAGTGATGTACAGTGCCATTGCTCTGCTCAGTCAACTTCATTTTAATGTTATTTAGACCCCATATCCGAATTGTACGATCATCACTAGCTGAAGCCAGCATATGAAGGTCAGTTGGATTCCAGCTTACGCAATTAACTGCTCCAGAATGCCCAGGCAATGCCAAGATTAGCTCTCCAGAGCCTCTATGCCAAATGTACACCTGCAATCAGAAATGCACCTTGAAAACCTCAGTAGATGAAAGAAACAACCATCGACGGCATTCCAACAGTGCTTTATATCTGGAAAGTACTGTCACAGACAACAAAATTATTATTGTTTAATAGATGAAAGTCATCAAATGCACTAATCATCGACTTAAAGACTTTCAGAGAAATGACTCGAGAAGCTATTCAACTAGAAGCCTGCAAAAAACTAATATTTCAATTTTTCTGAGGGAGCTGCTTATTACATAATAAAGCAGTGTAATAAATAGTATCAACTCGTTTAACAAAGCAAATTTGGATCACTTGATTCATTTTGTATGGATGACGATGATACCTGAGAGTCCTCACTCCCACTTGCTACGAAGGATTGCTCAAATCCACCAAAACAGGACCTGATGATAAATCTGCTATATATACCTTTACTCTTGGAAACAATCACGGGATCACCTTCTATGCTCCATAGGTGGATTTCTTGATTGATAAGATTGACTAATAAAAATTTATTGTCCTTTGAAAGTGAGAAAGATGTTATCATTTCCTCCTCCTCAATCAGTCTTTCAAACTTCAGTTCTCTGTCATGAATCAATATTGTAGAATATCTGCATACGCTTATAATCCTCTTTCCGTCGTCAGTTACAGCCATGTCTGAAATCTTTTGTGTCATCTGCCCTTCCCAACATTCTAATTCCCTTCCATCCAAATCCCAAAGGCAAATGCTTTTGTCAGTGACACCAGCAAATATCCCTTTACTGTCCGGGAACCAACCACAAGAAATCAAGCCAACACCAAATTTTTCATAAACATGAAGGCATTCTCCGGAACTTACTTCCCAACGTCTGATCACCTCCTCTTGTCCACAAGTAAGAAGTTGGCAGTCATTAGGGCTCCATGAAACAGTCAACACTGGTTTCTGGTGACCAGCTAGTTTGTGCTTAAATGAAACCTGACCATCCTCCTTAACCTGAAATGGTTAAATTAAAATAACAGTCATAGAAAGCTAAAACAAAACCAGAAAATTAACAAATTATCGTAAAATTTGTCATTCATGTGTAACTTTAATGTACAATATAAGTACATGCAGGAATGGCAAAACAAGCCCAGCCCAGCCCTAGCGATCTGGCCTCCCACCGCAAAATGATGTCATTTTAGTCTTACGCTTGAAGAAACTTAAGAATAACATGACATTGTTTTGGCCTACATTCTAGAAAGTTTGCATTCTGGCTTGAAATGTCAATTCGCCGCTTAACATCTTCAAGAGAATTACAAAGAGAGGGTGGGAAAAATGTGGCGCAGACCACTTAATCCCTTATAACCAATCCAAAATTATATGAGAGAACAACATCTACAATCTATCCTCATCAAGCCAAAAGACATCATCCATCCGATACAATATTAAAGATACCTTGTGCTTCTCAAGAATAAACCTTTCATTCAAATTAGAGGACCATTTTGGCCCAAAGGCCAGAGAATTTGAGTTCTCTCCCCCTCATCAGATGCAAACACTTTGATTCAATGGTTTATGTCACAAGTACGTTTTCACAACATACAGAACAGAGATTGCTGACGACAGTAAATTAGGGAAAGTCAAATTGAAAGAAAATCCTGACATGTACAGGGCCAAAAATTTGAGCACCTTCTTATACTCATCCAACCGCAATATTTGAAGCTTCAAAATCTATGGGAATACCAAAAAGCTAATCCAAACTATAGTTCATTAAAAATTTGGAAAATGAAAAACAGCAGGACTTTAGATAATCATTTTGCATAAATATATAAAAACTACAGATCAAGAAAGCGTTTTTCTAGGCTTTATAATTTTGATATGGCTTACACACAACCAACTATTTCAAGCATCCGAGACAGATTCTTGGTTTTTGGATACATCTGAAAGTGTAAAAGCTCCTCCAAGTTTTTGGGTGAGGTTTTAAGCTAAAAATTAAAAAATAAAATACACATGATTGACACATCATAAACACAGAGAGTCAATAATCTAACTCAATAAGTAAATAAACCGAGGACCAAACTGTGGGAATCAAATTGCATGTTGCAAAATGATAAAATTGCCACAGCTGCATGTATAAATGTACAATAGGTATAAACAGACCATATTGCCGACTTTAGTATTGACAGACAAAAAATTCTCGCATTTTTTCTACTCAGTGCACTGATTTATATTTGACACGTTTTTAAATTTTTTTTATTACAATGACATGCAAATTGTTTTAACTTAAATAACTTAACATTGTGTCTAATATTTACATATTTCATTTCTCATGTTCCATCATCTTAAATTATGTGAAAACTATTTCCACAAATGAGATTAAAAATGTTACATAGACGAATAATGCATATAAAAATTATATATTTATACTGAACCATAACTGAGAACTGACATAAATTTTTCCCTTAACATAGTTTTAAGAGTATTCCATGCAACTTAGGACCAAGAATCATGGGCAGAGCACTTGATGCTAAATGCTAGTATGATGCAGAACACTAGAATAATCTACTTGATGGCTCGTGTTTAACTGTATACAGGTCATGCAACAAGTTGCTCAAAAATTGGTGCAAAGAATTTTTCCTGGTTATGATTTCAAGAGAGAAACATCTTACAAAACAAAATTGAATGGAAGGTATTTGGTATACAACAGATAAAATTAGAACAAGCTATATGCAAAAAATTGTAAAATCATGTGTCCAAGTTCAGAAACCAAAAGTTGTTTACCTCCCATAATACCACTGATTGATCCTTGGATGATGAGGCTAAATATCTTCCATTATGAGAAAATTGCAAAAACCAAACTTCATCACTGTGAGCTTCCAGAATCTGTTCAAGAAACCAACAAAATAGTCATACTCTCTATGCTTCAACCATATGAACACCTCATAGCCTATTCGAGTTACTACTATATTACAGATATCACTACCAGCAGAAGGGGCAATTCAGTAATGCACAGAAAAGGTTAACAAAGACACTGCGAAAAGTGTAATGAGCATGAGGAAGAAAAATAATATACAAAAAAATATAATGCAAAATTCAACCACATAAAACCGTAACAAGAATTTTTGAGCTATAATTATGTTAATTAAATTCGACCATCTTCGTCACATCATCATTTCATGACACAAATCATACTGAATTGTTCAAAATTCACATCACTCGTGATTATATACACTAGTTCAAACATCAGAGACTTAATTACTAAAAGCATGAAGTATTAGAGACTTACTTGATAGTGTAGCAAGCAATAAATAAATGCAATGTTATGGTATTCTTTGCAAAACTAAACCAAGAATCTTAGGAAAAATAAACAGCAAGAGCAACCAGCAAGTCTTGCTTCAACAGAAAATTAAGAAGAAAGAAGCTTGCTGCACTCAAATTTGAGCTCATGTATGAATAGGAGCTCACATCAGACCTCATACATGTTTTGTAATCCAATGCTTCCTATCCTCTTTTGTGTCCATTTTCTGTTAGTTGGACTTGATATTAGTATCTGTTAGTTAAGGCGGTGATTAAATTAGATTAAGTGCATATTTGGTGCAAATTTTGTGAAACATGGGACCAAGCTTCTTCTATCTAATTTGTTGCAAATTAAGGAGATGCAGCTTTAGATGGTGATTTTCCTGACAAGTACCAAATCACAACAGACACTCAGACCAGTTCAAAAGCTAGAACGAGACAACTAAATAACAGTTCAAAAGCTCCTTAAAGTTGCTTTAATCATCAAAGGCAAAATTTGCATGTCAGGTGTACAATCAAGGCATCAGCCACTCACTGCTTTCACATCAAATTCCAAGAAAAAATAAAATGATTTAAAGATAATCTCAATCAAGAACTGCTAAACTGCTTGAATCAAGCACATATATAGAGAAGTATAGAATACAATGCCCTTGTCAACTCCAAGAATGATAGACACGGTTTCCATTGAGAGGGAGAAGCAAACGAACCTTAACAGTACTGATTGTAAGAGACGCTCATAAAAGAACCATCTAAAGAGATTATTATAAGATACATGCTCTTGTATGTGATTCGCAGAACAACAATGGGTTTATCAACGGCATATCAACAAAGGGAGAGAACTTCACAAAGTAGACACCAAAACGAACCATCAATCTAACCTGCACTGTCTGGGAAGGAATTTGGGTTCTGCCACATTGGTGATCCAAGTACAAATAAGTATCACTATTCAATGAATTGTGGAACCGACAAGCCTCACGTTGTCGATCAAGAGCCTTCTCAACTAGATGTTCCAGTCTTTTCTCAGGAACCAAAACTGATGGGGGAAGCAATTTCTCCAAATTTTCTAGAATCTGTGACTTTGACTTCACACCTCCACCATCCTCTCCCATAATTAACCCTCGCGAAGGAGAGATAACACAGGCAGTTAGCTCATGAACACGGTTCAAGTTAACATGAAGAGGCACAATTTCATTCCTTAAAGTTTCCAAAGCAGCAACCACTTTATCCATTTTCAACAATTCTAGGAACTTCTGTTCCAACATCAAGAAAGATGCTAACTTTATAGTGGACTCGTCCAAAGAACCAATTTTCTGACACGTTCGCACACCGTCATCCCATTTTCCTTCCATTACTTGTTGGATAAACAAGTTCACCACTGGTGAGTGCAACGGTATTCCTGACTCCTCTTCCAAAAGAGCACCACTCTTCTCATAACCAAGTGAATACAAAGCTCGAGTTATGATCTTGACAAAATCCGATCTTTTGATGACCCCTTTGGAGCCAACAGTTTCTCCATCCTCTTGGGAGGTTAGAGGCCTAGCCATCAAATCCCCCAAAGAGAAAGGCACTACTTCTGCAACAGATGAATGCTCTACCAAGTCGTTAGATTCTCCTGATGGCAATTTTACACGTTTCAAGGGCGGCTCAATATCCTCTACAACTCCCATGAAAGTCCAGCTCAGGCCATACATAAACTATAAGAGACAAAGAAATCAAGCTTTATAAACTTGATATATTAAGCAAGACTATAAATTGAAACAGACAATTACTGTCTGGACACAATTTAGCAACGTAAGTACTGAACTTGTAACTGATACCATCATCGATAACCCAGAAGCTGCAACAATTTTGCTAGTGGTAGTAAAGTTATGTAAAATTCAATTTAGAACATAAAAGAACTCATGCACATCCAAAAGAGCAACTTTATTGATTACTTGACCTCAAATAATTGTGCATTTTCATGAATTTCCAATTATCAACAAAAATGGAACTGGGCTTGTAACTTCTACCGAAAATATCAAAAACCCAGAAAGGAAACCAACAGATTGAGAGCAAAAAGAAGGGAAAATAAACAATCAGACAGAAAGAAAGGAGTAGAAGCAACAAAAGAAATAATCTCACCAGAGAGCATAAACCAGAATGATAAGTGAAGAGATATGGAGAGAGCAATCAATCCAATAATAGAGAGGAGAGAGATTTCGGGTTAAATTTATAATAGAGAGAGAATGCGTACAGAAAATGAACAACAGAGGCGTGGAAGAGTCATTTCTTATGGAAAAAGGAAAGGGATAACCATATGTTACTCCCACTCCCAATGTTCCCTAAACTTTCGGTGTCTTTGTTAATTTGTCAAATTTAAATATTACCTAATATTTGATCATATTAAGCGATACACAACGTGATTCTACAAATGTTTTTGGATATATTCAAATCTTCCTTTGTTTCCTATAACTTATGTTCAAGATATCAGATTACGAAGGAAACAAGTTTTTAAAGTTTGACAGACAGAAATATTTAGCTAGTATGCAACTTTTTAATTATTTTTTTAATAAGCTCAATTTGGATTAGGCATAGTAAAAAGCTCTAGATCCAATTGTCCTAACTCAAAATCAACAAGTAATTCGAAATTAAAAATATTCAAACATGATCTAAGTTTAAGTCAATTAAAATAAGTTTGGTTGAGATTAAATTCAAGCTTGAGCTTGAACTTAAATTCATATCTTATTATTGTTTTAATTATAAGTACACGACTTAATTGTAATTAGCACCGATAAATATGCATCCAATTACTTAATCTTTAACTTTTATTCTCTCAATTCAACATAGTAGAAGAACATGAACAAATCTCAAAAAATCTAAGATGTTAAATTTTAATGTCCATCCTAATTAGGTATAATATATACTAAATCTTTGAATTCTTGATGAATCTTGAAAGCTTTCTTGTTCATCTTATAAGATTGTCTTTCATCTTTATCTCTAATTGTTTAATCTAGCTCTTAACTTGCTCTTTTTGCCTCACAACTTGTTTGTCAAAGAGTCTCCCTTTGTTTTCAGTTGCCTATTCTTTCAATAAAACGAATCCCAACGTGGTGCTAATACGGTGTTATACCCCTTAGTTCGAGATAGTAAATTCATGCAGACATTAACAAGCCTTGATCAGTATTCGACACGCAGAACAACAAAACAAGGCACAAGACTTGCGAGGAGGCAAAGAAGAAAAGGAGCAATGTTAAGCATTGACATGCATTAGGCATATTGGCGGAAATCTTCGACAAGATGCTAAATTCAGATGTGAAACTAAAAGAAGACTTGAGACGGATAACATGTGGAAGGTTAGCTAGATCACATGCATGACGGGAATATATGAGAGTTCCAACTTCCAAGGTGACTTAGAAAGTAGATCAAGCATGGTACGAGTTTTGGGAGAGTTTCGAACCTTGTATGAGTTGACTTGGTTAAGGCTAAGTTCTTGATTGATTAACGATTTAGTGTGTGCTCAAATAAATAGGCCATAACTAAAAGAGTTAGCATGGGTAAGCATTAGATGAACCAGCGTGCTATTGGCTTGGATGACTCATTATCAACGGATAGAAATGAGGATATCTTGGATAATGTGGCAAATAAGATCACAGTGGATGAACATCAGTTCTAAGAGACAAAGATCGTATGGAATGATCATTTGAAGATAGAGGAGATCTCTGTATATATGAATAGATCATTCTTAGATAGATGTAATCTTTTATCTTGTTATTGTGATGTAGCTTAATCCTATTAGATAAAGTATTAATTGGATGGGGATGTCATTTATTGGTTAGTATGATGTAATATGATAAGGATAAGATAGGATAAGATTGTGATCTTAGCTAGTAGAGTTCTATTAAGATTTTAACTTAGTGATTTAGAAGTGCTTATAAATAGCTCATTTAAGCCTTGCTTTTCTCAAGAAGAAGTGAGAGATGAGTGTGGGAGACACTTAAAGATTGAAAGAGTATTCCTTTGTATACTTTGAGGGAAGTAATGAAGGTTGGCTTTTAGTTGTATCTCTTTCTCGTATTCTCTTATTAACATGAATATTAAGTTCTTTCATAGTTATTCTTGCAAGGGTGTGAGAGTGAAAGACTACGAAAGTCATGAGGCGTTTGAGACCAAGTAAGTTGGTCGACGATCACCGGACAAAGCTGAATCTTACTTTGAGGTAAGTGAGATTGTCTTGCAAAGAGATTAGCGCATCTTGTGTGACAATTGCTTTGAAATCACTTATGGGGTAGGTATTCTATTGAATTTATGATATTAATCTGTGTGTTAGGATATATTTACATTGATTATTTAATGTTTTTTTGGATTTTGAATTAGAAAAAAATTTAAGAATTTGTGAGAGACATTACAATGTACTTTGGATTTTATTTTTTAGAAAATATATTTTGAATTTTTATTTGGAAAACTCATTCTTATTACAAGCATTACTGTGTGCTGTCATTGCAGATCAACCTCATGTTTCAATCAGTGTCATCAAATTCCACATCTGAAGAAGATGAATTTTGAAGAACTCGTGTAGATGATATTGACACAAAAAGGTACCATGCCTGCTAAATGTCGGCAGCAAAATATTTCATCGCGCGAAGTTAAGCATGATTCCAGTCTTATCATGTTCTGGTTCTTCTTAGGCCCCATATACGAATTGTATGATCATCACTGCATGAAGCCAGCATGTGAAGATTTCCAGGGTTCCAGCTCACGCAGTTAACAGCTCCGGAATGCCCAGGCAGTGTCAACAGTAATTCTCGTGAATATCGATACCATATGTAGACCTGCAGTCAGAAATGTAATATCTCTATTTGATTAGAAGTTTGTGCAATGAAGCTGTCTTCAGCCTGAATCTGTCATTTTATTGATATTTTCTCAGGTTTTCAGAAACCTGATTCTGATCCCGAAAAGTTCTGTTTTATATGGATAACGATTAGTACCTGAGAATCCTCGCTTCCACTTGCCACAAATGATTCCTGGAATCCACCAAAACAGGATCTGATGATAAATCTGGTACATTTTTTACCATTATACATGCAACAAAACTTGGGATCGCCTTCGATGAACCATAGATGAATTTCTTGATTCAGAAGATTAACCAATAGAAATCTATTGTCCCTTGATAATGAAAACGAAGTGATTATTTCGCTCTCTACAATTCGTTTCACAAGCTGCCGTTCCCTGTCAACTATCCTTATTACATTATCGCTGCATAATCCTATAAATTCCCTTCCAGTATCAGTTAAGATGACATCTAAAATCTCGACGCTCATGTCAAGCTCATTCCCAAGATTTATCTTTTGACCATCGAACTTCCAAACACATATAATTCTGCTACAGGTTCCAGCAAATATTGATTCGCCATCAGACATCCATCCGCAAGAAACCAAGCGAAATTCATGCGTATAATCACAATGGCGTACTCCGGATTCCACATCCCAACGTATAATCATCTTGTCTTTTCCCAAAGTAAGAATGCTTCTGTCATCTGGACTCCATGAAACACTAAGCACAGGTTTCTGATGACCGTTTAGTCTGTGTTTCAATGAAACTTGCCCATCTTCCTTAACCTGAAATTGTTAATTTTGACATATCAGTTCAGTCGAAAACAGAAGTGAAAATAAGCATATGAGCACTTCATGAGGAATACCTGTGTTCCTCACTGGAGAAGTAATCATAGACCAAAACTTACCTCCCATATTATTGCTGACTTATCCTTGGATGTAGAAGCCAGATAATTTCCATTATGAGAAAATTTCAGAAACCAAACTTGGTCACTATGCCCTTCCAGGATCTGTTCAAGAAACCACCAAAGCGTTCAGACTCTCTCCTTCTTTTTACTGCTATATGAACACTTAAGGTATTAGTTGAAAATCATCAAGCCAGGATAAATTTACCTGCAACGTCTCTGAAGGAATGTAGTTTCTTTGGCATTGATGATCCGAGCACAAAGAAATATCACCATCAGGAATATTGTGGAACCGACAAGAATTACGTTGCACATAAAAAGCTATCTCAAGTAGATGCTCCAATCTTTTCTCAGGAACCAAAACTGATGGGGGAAGCAAATTCTTCAAATTTTCCACAATCTTTAACCTCGAATTTGCACCTCCGACATCCTCTCCCGAGATTAATTTTTCTGGAGGAGCAGTAAGACAGGAAGAGAGCTCAGAAACTCGGGCCATGTTGACACCAAGAGGCACAATTTCTTCCCTTAAAGTTCTCGTAGCATCATTAACTTTCACCCTTTTCAACAAGTCAAGGAACTTCTGTTCCAACAGCAAGAAAGTTGCTAACTTTATAGTTTCACCATCAAAAAGATCGATTGTACTCAACGTGCCTACGCATTCTTCCCATTTCCCTTCCATCACTAACTGTACCAACGGTTTCAACCTGGATAGGTGCAATGGAATTCCTGACTCCTCCTCCAAAGCAGCACCAGTCTTGTTATAACCTAGTGAATACAAACTACTAGTTATGATCTTGATGAATTCGGACCTTTTGATGACTCCTTTAGATCCAATAGTTTCTGTATCCAAAGAGCAAGATACTGTTTTATTAACAGATGAGTGTTCCAATGAGGTTTTGGAATCTCCACTGGACATTATTTCACGTGTGGAGCGTCCGTCAGAATTCTCCATGCCTCCCGTGAAGTGTTCAGCTCAACGTGTATACTCTGGAACAGAAGTAAACTATAGATGAGAGGCGAGAAGTGCACAAAAAAAATCAAGACGAAAAGATTCATAGAAGTACAAGCATCTTGAATTGAAAAAGAAACAAGAAAAGACCTTACTTTTGGTTATACAAGATATACATTTGACTAACAAAAATCTGTTCTTGAAATTTTTAGCGATAACCCAAAAGAAAAACTGAGGATGAACTTAAGAAAGAATATTGATTAGTATGCTGACAAAACCAGCAAGATAAGAAGTTGACAAGAAAAGAAGACAATCTTGAACTGAAAAAATGATGCGATCGAGAATCGAAATGCTGCAATCTTGGTAGTTCTGATAGTAAAGAGAAACTGAAACTAAATTCAGAAGATAGCCATGAACTCATTCTACATCCAAATGAACATCTCTGATACAGTTTGGAATCTGCATGAATCGCCAATGATCAATCTCTATCTCTAAACTTGAGGAAATTGATTTGCTTACTACGGAGAAGAAGAAAAGGAATGAAGAAGAAGAAACACCGCAAACTAAAAGCAGGAATGAGAAAAGAAGTATGATCAGTAAAAACAAAGAAGATTGGGGGTTACCCTGAAAGATAGATGAAGATAGCGAAAGAGTGAGGAAGTCCCAAATGGAAAGCGAAATCCTATGGAACTGAGATACTTTGACGTTGGAAACTACAAGAAATGAGAGTGCGCGAAGGAGTATGACGAGAGTGTTTTTAAGGTGAGTTTAAAACGTTGCACGTTATATCGGAACGAAATTAGTTTAAAATTTAGTAAAATTAAAGAATTTAGAAAATAGTTGAAAAATATTATTTTTATTTATTAAAAATTTATTACTTATAAAAATTAGTTGATTAATTAATAAACTGATAATTTTAACATTAAAAATTATTAAACTAAATCATATCGAAAAGTTAGAAACTGAATTAAAAAATTATTCAGTTCAAGATTTTTATTATTAAACTAGTTTAATTAGTTACGTTTTTTAAACATCGGGAAAATAGAGCATAAAATCTAAATGCGTTTTTTTTTCTTGACAATTTGTTTTTGGAATATTTTTGTTATTGATAATCTCATCCCTTCGTTGTTATATACATATTATAGAGAATTATATACGCTAAAAAGGGTTGCTTCTTTTAGAGATTTGTAAAAACAAGCATTTGATATTTGAAATTAATTTAGTATTTTTACTATCGCAATTACACAAATATTAACATACATAATGTTTATGTTGGACAATAGGTAAATAAAAAAGAAAAAAGAAAAAAGGAAAATACCAATTAGCTTGAATGATAAATAATTAAATATTTCTTTTTTATAAATGAAGTATATGAAGACATTTCATTTACTAGTAAAAGCGAACAGGCCTGAAGTCAATTGAGTCCACAGCAATTCGGCCCAAGCTTGACTTGAATTTTATTTTAAAAATCAAAATAATATCATTTTTTAACTAATCTAGCCTAACCCAAGGTTCGGTAATGCAAAACTACATCGTTTTATAAAAAAATGATTTCGTTTTGCATTAACAGGCCCAAGTAACTCAAGCCTAAGTTCGTTGACATCGGATTGGGTCCAGACTCTTTTGTCATCTCTAGATGGAATGGAATTTGTGATTTGATATTTTTAATCAATAATTGACACAATGCTAGTGACTTGATCAATAAGCAAATTACCAATCTAATATACTAATAATATTAGCAAATTTCTCTCTTAAAGCTTAAGAACTCCAATAGTATTTGAACATATTAGCCAACAATCACGAATCATCATTTCAAGTGAATCCATAGCATAGCATTAAATTGCCATTTGTTTACTTTAAAGTTCAGCCTACCTAACAACGAGTAGTCATCGAGACATTTTTGCTAACAATTGTATATAAAACTAAAAACAGTAAATCGTAAGCAGGAGATTGAATCAAGCGGGGAACGAGGAAAAAGATATTGGTTTTCCTGGTATAGTCTGAGCTTAACTTCATAATATGTTAAGGGCTCTTTTTTATTTAACTTCTAAATGTCCTGTCTTATTTCAGACGTTATCACTCTTATCTAGCAACTATCAAATGCAAAAGCTTTCCCACAAACAAAAGAATAGATGTCTCTTCCCTGACGAATCCTCTGATGACTGCATGACAGGAGTGGGATTATAATGTTTGTTTTTGGATCACAATGTGACAATATTATCACAAAATGCTCCTAAAGCTTGGATTTCTTACTGGAAGATTCCCGGGACCAAAGGGGAGGAATAATTTTGAAATCTTGCACTGGCTGTGGCTGTTCCTGCTGTTTCTTCTCTGCTTCTTCCTCTTCTAAAATGTCCTTGGAGAAAGCATTAGGGTTCGCTTTGATGCAATTCTGCAAAGCCACAAAAGGATGCACACAGTCTGAGCCCTGCTGGAAAGGAAAACCATCCCCAAGTTAGTTGACACTTTCATCAAGTTTAAACAGCATTATGTGTTTCATTCACTGCTATTTACTCTACATGAAGAAAAACAAAGTAAATCCTTTTTTTTTTTTCAATTGTTTCAACACCTAATATAAATTATATGCTCATATCACGAACAGAGAGCATTTACACTATCAACCCTCCACATCCCTTGTTAGGGAAATTTCAAATCGCAGCATCAGCCAACATTAGTCAATTGTCAATGAAACCCAACAGCTGCTACAAGAATTAAAACAATGCAAATACAAGTAATATCCATCAATCAGGAGCAACACATCATGCTCAATAGTAATGTTTTAAGGATCTGATTTACAGAATAACAAATAATCATACTCACAAGTATGAATTCGTGTATTCAAATGTATCATACAATTTTATCTACTCTTTTATTTCTTTTATGATATATATACAATTACAGAATATATGTATAATTTGTTTATTTCACATATATGACATTTCACGTATGAGGTGGGTGTCAAATTCCATATTCCTAGTTAATTATTTTGAGGTCTGTGGTTCTCTTGAACCCGAAACGAGGTTGATGTTAGTTTAATCTGGACATATATTATTGCTTTGATGTGGGTTTAAAAGTAGTATTGCTTTGATATTAAGCAGAAATATCGGACATATAAGTGATGCAAGTGACAAGAACATGACCAATGAGCAACTCCTAATAAACTTCTAATCGGATTCCTTATCAAAAGAAATATGATAGATTATGAATTATGATGTGAACCAAAGATTCATTGAAAGGAGATTGTGATATTCCACATTAAAGATGGATGCCAAATCCCACAACAGAAAGGAGAGGTGAGGTGAAAATTGTTACAATCTTATGAAAAAAGCTACTAATCAACTCTTAATTAATTATTTTCGAGCCTGTTACTCTTTTAAACCTGTATTTTTTTAGTTTTTAATTCTCTTAACCTCAAAATGTAACCTATTGTTAATTCAGTCTAAATTTGTTGCATTACAACATATGAGTGATATCTCCTCCTATACAAAAAAAAAAAAAATCACATTTTCGGATAAAATATTGATAAGAGGGAAATAATACTGAATGTAGCAGTACAAATGCTGTGACCATAGGAACAAAAACGATTATACAAAAGCTGGCTTTAACAGGTCAACTAGTGTTGCATCAAGGTTACCTTTTCCTCAGCAGTGCTTTTGAGAAAACACAGGAAGGCATCTGAAAACTGTGCCCCACAAGGACCATTACGCAAGTCAGCTATGCATGGACATTCTAACGCCTTCTGAGCCTTGACCTCGAGAGACTGAGAAATCCATATGTAACATGTTCATCTACAGTTCTGAATCATGGGGCAAACTCCACACAGGCCTGAAGAAGTAGACTAACCTCATTCTTGTCACTGCCATAAGCTATAGCCTCTGCATATACAATAAACAATAAACCCATCAAATTTTGCATCCATTTCTAAACCAAACCAACCAACCAACAGAGATTAACAAAGCAGAAAGCCTACAGAAGTTAAAGCATATGACAGGAGAAATACGCTAGAATTCCCAACAAGCTCCACAATAGAATTTCCATACACTGGTAATGCTTAACACTAAACCTTGAAATATGCGTGAAATACTCAACGTCCAGAACCAATTACAACACAAACAACAGTCTGTCTATCCTATTTCAGGCCTCCACTAAACCGCATTTTAGTCAGCCGTTGCTCAGAAACAAATTATATTAGAGATTCATTACAAGCTCCAAGCAAGAACAATAAATACATGTCTGCAGCTGACATGGTTACTTGTTCATTAGAAATTAGGTAGTTTAGTTAATGGAAGAATCAAAATTATTCGGGATTCAAATAAAATATTCAAAACGCTGTTTATCCAATCCTCTAATGTTCCCTTTTTATTAATGCTAAAGCTGGGCATAGAACATTAGCGGCCATGATAAGTAGCAGGGTATCAGTTAGAACAAAAGACTGCATCTTGTTTGCACAAAAGATTGTATCTTGTTTTTTGTTGACTAAAATGACGAAATTGAGATTCCAGCGAAGCCAGTCCAAGCTCTTTTTGTCTTGATAATAAATGAGCATAAGGGGTAGCTAAAACAAAAACAACAAAGACCTTCAATAAGAGATTCCATGGGAACAGACGATGAAGGCGGTGACGGCGAGCGGTGGGTGGTCGGAGATTGATCAACAGCTGCACTTGCCTCCGCGCTTTGAGCTTGACCCATTCCGTTCCACTGACTATTAATTGCTTGAAGAGAAAGGGAAACTAAATAATTTTGAAATGTAAGTCAATTCTTTTTTATTTTGAGTAGGGATGATAATAGACGGATTGAATTTGAGCTACTTATGATTGAGGTCGATTTGAACTTTACATTTCAACTTGGGCCTAACTTGAGACGCAATCGAGTTTGCACCCAAATCTTGAGCCTGTTTGAATTTCGTGTGACCTGAAGCTTGATCAAGTTAGGCTAGGCTTAAAGGCCTATTACAATATCGTTCTATTACATATATTATATCACTAAAAGTTATTGGGATAATAAATTTCACGTAAAAAAGAAACAATATTTAACAATAGCATATAAGGTTGAGAATAAGTAATTTTCCGTAAGACTTAAGTCTTTTGGATCGACCTCATTCTCAACTTAACTTATAATTTTAAGATGGTATTAGAGCATATGAGGCCCAATGACTTAGCAAATATCTTAGAACCCGAAAACTTCAAATAGTTCACTTGATAAATCCAAAAAAAGATTACAAGTGAGGGGGCTTATTGGGATAATAAATCTCACATTAAAAAAAACAACATCTAACAATACCATAGGATGCGAATGAGCAATTATCTATAAGGCTTAAGTCTTTTGGATCGATCATATTCTCAACTCAACTTAAAGTTTCAAGAAAAGTCAACATGCTTCCAAGAATAAACTTAATTTCTCATTAAAGATACTTATATCATACTGATTTTCAATGATAATCCAGGCATTTGGTCAATAACTAAAAGCCTCCTAAACGGAAGAATCCAAAAAAAAAAAAAGGTAAAGTGTGACCCTGACCAAAATAAGCAGATATGCATGCAAATTCATCCTTCAATGTCAACTAAAGTGGCTTGAAATGTCATAAATCAAGACTACAAGTTTTTACAAACTCAAACCTTCAATACTTACTTACCAATAGTTCAAGAAGTATAAGTTATTCAATAAAAACAATATTTTGTCAATTCATCATCATTTCATATATCTATGATGTATATAAAAAGTGAAAGCACAACACTATTAAGCTTAACTCTAGCATTCTATAAACATCTTGGATAAAAATAACTTGGAAAATATGTAGAACTTGAGCTTATCTAACCACATCATGTTAAAGGCAATGCCACGATTTTATTTGTTAATCTGAAAAAAAAAAACTATACAAATATACGAAAGTTAAACTATGTACATCTTTATTTATAAGATTTATGGTAGTCCAATTTGGTTTCTTGCAAAAAGAAGTAAATTGAAAAGAAAAGATTAAAAAATATACCAAAAAGGATGCAAGATAACTTACAACATATAAATCGACTAATGGTTCTAACAATAAAAGAAAATGGGCTAGCAAATTGTTATAGTTGAAATCATTAATAGTTACCATTTAATCTACTAATAAAAAATTATTATATTAATCATACTCAATTATATGATAGTCTTATTAAACCAATGCATGATAATTAATAAATAGATATACGTTCATCATCATATATTTCTTATAAAAAATTAGTTAGATGAAATGTATCCATTATAGTCACATTTTCTATCCCTGACACAATATAAAAATAGAAAATATAAGATAATATTGTAGATGACTATTAAAATTATACAAGTAAAAACTAACATATCATAAAGTATATAGTTCACCTTAAACAATTTTTAGTACCTAACTAACTTTAAGAACATATTAAGACTTCTAGAATTTTATGATGAACTTTAACTATAATGAAGACTCGCTGTCTAAAAACCAATACTAAAAGCAAACTCAAGCATAGATACTTTAATTGCTAACAAATCTTGTTTAATTACTCGCGTAATCAAATATTGAGCTTCACTTGACTTTCATAATGATAATATATCACATTTTTCCTTAATTATGGTAATAATATCTAACTCCAAATAGTTATAAAACTCCATATTATAAGAAATCCTGACCTTTTTCCTCTATGAATTACTTAAAACAAAGATCCAAGAGTCTAACTTTGCTTGATGATGATCTATCAACAAAAGATGAACTCGATACTTGTAACACCCCAATATTATAAATTATATACCGGAACATCCTGTAGACATTCTAGTATGAAATCTATAATAATAGCAAGTTAACTATCTCATGTTCACTTTATAACAAGACAACTTATCCAACTTAGTCATGACATCAACTAGTATACATAAAAGTTACCAAATTTTAAAAATAACAAACCACATTCCTCATGTCATGTTATAAACCATTATTTACAATGTAGCATTTCATATGGATACATTGTCAGCCTATCAAAATCACAATTCAGTTTACAAAATGTGCTACATAAATGAGGAAATAAACCAAAAACTAAAAACTAATCTTTTGTCCCCAACTAACCGACCTTTGAGCCATAACTTGAACCAAAATGTAGTCTTAGTAGCTAGCCGTCGTTCTATCTCGAATCTAAAATTGTCAACGTTACAATTTTGGGTGAGTTTTGCGAACTCAGTTGAGGTAACCATCATCGATGATTCACTCAATTCATACAACACCTTATCACACATCTTTACATTTTGTAAGAAATATCACATATCACATTCTCATTCAAATACAAAGTACCAAAACATTTTAATCAGTCAAACACACGTATTAAAATGTATATGCAATGCTCGCAATACTCGCTTTCACTTATTATTATTGTTGTTGTGACCAAGTGCCTTTTTACTAACCCATATCCCTCGTGGATATTGAATTGTATCAGATAATGTCCCATCTCTCTTAGTGGATACCGTGTACTTTCACAACTGAGCCTGAGGCTTTGATGACAGTATGAGCTTTAAGCTCTTTACACTAGTGACTTCGGTCACAACTACCTTTATCTTTCATGCATTCATGTAATGGAATGCTTCACATTTTCATATTCTCAATCAATGACATGATTTCATATTCACATTCAGAACACATTTATCATCGGACCCTGGTCTGACATTCAACAAGATTGTTGAGTAACATTTATTTCATCCAATTCACATACAAGGAGCACTTCAATATCACCTTCATCAAATCAGAATCTTCGGACTTTCGTGTCCGGAATCAGTATAATCAATCACACATTCATAAGATAATGCAAACATAATAAAAAAAATAATTAATTAAGTGAGACCATTTAGGTTACTCACAATTGCTCCCTTTTTGCTTAATGCCTTGAAGTTCTAGCAATATCTGGAAGTGGTTGCTCTACTTGCTCTTCTATATACAATCAAATACATTTATGTCACTCATGTGTATTTTCATGAGAATAATCAGTCATAAATACATTTATGAATGTATCATGTAACATGCATGTTCAATGACAATTTCTTGAGTATGTTTCTTTAATACTCTTTATAATTAATTTCAACATCTTCCAAACATTCTTTTAATCCTTAAAACCCTTTTATTCACTTTAATCCCTTCAGTCAACATCAATTAAATTCATAAAAGCTAATTTAAACCTACATACTTCATATGGTAACGTTCTTACCTGAAATAGGTTGAAAAACATCCAAAACATCACTCTTTGATAAAGCCTCTCGAGTCGCGATCATGCTTGTGCACGATTGTGATCTTCTTCCTTCATCAGCAGAGCACAATCGCAACTTCCTTCATGCTTCAGTAGAGTCATGATAGTGCTAAGGCGCGATCGTGACCTGCTATGTTTTCTTCCTTCTTTCTTGCCATTTTTGACCTAGAATTAGATGTTTTTAGGCAACACTTTCTTATAATCAAAAGTTTATACATGTCTTAAGTTTCTAATGACATAAAAATCAAACATTTTGGTTTAGTATCGTGCAAGTTGTTGGACCCCGATTTGTTTAAGGATTTATTTTATTATTTTGATTGTGATTAGACTTTCATTATAATTTTTGGGGATATAATTTTTTTTTATAGATTGAAGTTATTAAATGGAGAAATTGAGATTTATTTTAGAAAGCTTATGGTGTTAAATTGAAATTGAAAGAATAAGAGT
>JANQBM010000003.1:5458291-5481880 GCA_025594535.1 Erythroxylum domingense
ACTAGTTTGCCGTGCAGACGGCTGTTGTTGCGCCTGCTGAGACTGTAGAATCTGGCGAATCACCAGATCAGCTGCTTCCTCGATTTGTTTTCGAGTGAGGGAGGTATGCATGGGCGCAGGAGGATCTGCGTTGGAGAAGCGTTGGAGGCTTGGGCGCATGTTAGTCCCGGCGTTATCCTCCAAGGCTGCGCTTTGTTCTTCTTCTTCTAATTACAATACATCCTGATTAGCATAAATAACATAAGTATATCCCTTTTTAACTAAAATTCATAATCTAACATTCCCTAAACTTAATGAACCATATTCTATAATTTTTATGAATTCTTAAAAGGTCCAATCTTGGATAAGAAACGTGCTTACCCCCTGCAATTTATTACATCCCTCTAAAACCAACCATGGAGGTTACGAGAGCTGAAATCGCAACTTGTAATCTTCTCTGCTGTGGATTCTATTTTCAAGAAAATATGGTTAAACCTAAAGATATAGATGTTCTCGTCGCTAACTACAATCTCTTCCCTCCTACTCCATATATATCCCTCTATGATCACTAACAAGGATAAGCTTTAAAGCAATAAGGTTCAATCATTTTAGGACAGGTTACAGTGTTGGTCTAATCTTAATTGACTTAGCTCAAGATCTTCTCCAAGTTCATCATAAGTTAAATGTTGTTATTGTATTCTCCATTTTTAAAGGATATTAAGCAAATTCAAAATAGGTAGGACAAGAGACCATCAACATAAAACATTTATCCCAATCTCATTACCAACTTATTGTTGTCTCTCACTTTTCCCTCTATATCTTCATAATATTGACTTAAAAAATTTAGATAAAATCCTGAATTTTGCAGGTAAAGGTTAAGCGTGTCATCTCTTGCCATAAACCATTTATATCAACTTTAAATAGTTCTCACTGTCATTGTCACATAAGGAGAAGAAGATTAGACGATGGTTAATAGAGAAATACATCAAATAAAGGATTGATGGGTCAAAGATGAAGTTTAGTTCCTTATATTGTAAGTGAATCAATGACACTTTTGACAAGCACCTCTTTTGTTATGTATAAAAGTTATTACTAAAAGAGGAGTATAAAAGGTCCCTATAACCATTTTCATAAGTTAAGAAATATAAAGTATTTTGCTTATCTCTTTTCTATGTAATTCTCTACCATCTCTCCTCCTTCTCCTAGATTCTTCACTATTATTCTCTCATTTGTTCTTCATTTCTTCTTTAACAAAAAAAATCACAATAAATGGTATCAGAGCTTTACAATTCTTGGTGAGGAAATTCCATATATATGACAAAGAAGATTAGGACCAAAAGTTTGAGAAGCTTGAAGAAAGTATCCAAAAACTTAAAGAGTCTTAGATGCAAATTGAGAAGTGAATGTAGAAAATTTAAGTACATTGTGATCACCATCAATATGAGATAAATAATCTAATATCAATGTTCAATCACTTTACCAAATAGTAAGGAATGTCAACTTTAGAGAATACAAATCTTGCTCCAGATACAACAATAGCCAATATTCAAATTGAAAGTTTTATGACAATGTTAATGGTAGAAGGAGGGGCAATGCTTTTGGATAAGGAAGCCATGTGAGCAACTTGAATTTCAATATGAGTATTATGGTGGCTACAAAAGAGGGCAATGGTGAGTAATACATATGAAAATCTCAAGTTAGTGATTCATTTACCATTAATGTTAAGAAAGAACAACTTGATAGAAAAATTAAAATTACTATCTACCTTTATGGACACCAATGTAGATACTTTAAGGAGAGCATCAATCAATATGTTATTGGTCAGTTACAGAGATATGATGGAAAAAAACTCACTTTTGTCAATAAGAAGAAGAAGTGATTGTTCCTTTTTATCCTTTATGTAAACCTCTTTAATAGACCTTCTTAATTAGTTTTTCTATTAGACCTTGTGGACAAAGTTTTCTATAATAGGAGGGATAGTTACATATAAAAGTGACTGCTATAATAGGAGTATAAAAGGTCCCTTTAGCCATTTTCATAGGTTAAAAAATATGAATGAAGTATTTGGCTTCTGTCTATTCTATGTAATTCTCTATCTTTTTTCCTCTTTCTTCTGGATTCTTCTCTTTACTTTTCTCCTCTATTCTTTATTTCTTCTTTAATGAAAAATAATGACAACATCATTTGATCCTCTCCATTCATGTCATGAGCTATCAATGGTAAGAGTTTGTCGACATATGTTATGAAGAAACAACTACTAAATTATAAGGAGTATGCCAACTATAATCTCTCAAAACATAATATACCACGAAGAGGAAAATAAATAAGGCAAAGTTAGCATTAGTCTCTCCAAAGAGGCCTTGAAATCTAACATTACAACCATACATCTCTAGTCATGGTAACATCAAAACAATTTCTGTTGCTCACATCACTCATTGGATGCAAAATCTTTAACTCCAAATGGAAGCCACATATCCAAGACTTTAAACAAGCTTTTGAAAATTGGGAGAAATTGGGAATTAGGGTTCAATAGGTTTGAGGACCATTAGATTTAGAATTTTGGCTACAAAAAGGATATGATGAAATTATTTTTGTTAATTAAGTTTTGTTAAGAATTTAAATTAAAAACTATATTAATTTAATAAATTAGATAGTTAGGCGCAAATTGGCATATGGTAAATATATGATAGTAGGTCTTATATATCGATTAAAAATAATAAATAATAGATGAAAACTTAACCGTATTTAAATTTTCATTCATTAAGTTCATTATAAACATTTTTAAAATGTTAGAATTTATTTTGAATGTTTTGAATCGTTATGGTTTAACTTATATTTTAATGAAAATGTTAAAGTAAAAAATACACTATATCCGTAAACTATATCATAACTTCTTTAAATCATGTTTTGTATCATAACTCTTTTGTTAAAAAGGGAAATCATAAAGAATGAATGACAAAGACATAAAAGAAACCACAAGAATTTTTTTCATAATGAACAAAATGAACAATGAGGAACTTAAAACCCTAAAATTGACAATTACATTTCAACATATGTACTTACCGTAGGAATTGAAAAAGAAAGAGAAATATACTTTAGGAATAATTTTCACAAAGGAAAGGTGAGGCATAAAACTGTGTAATGATTATGAGAAATTGAGATTGAGAGAATGAGATTTGATAATTAGAAGGAGTTTTTGAGAGACTTGTGTAATGATAATGAGAATTTGAGATTGAGAGATTGAGATTTGATAGTTAGATGGAGTTTTTAAGAGACTAGACAAATATTGAGAGATGAGAGAGAGATATGATTGGTTAACTTGGCTGCACTTTTTGATTTTTTATACATAAAACAATATTATTTTGTTACATTTTTTGGATAACAAAACAACGTCAATTTTTGTTATAAGAGAGATCGAGTTTTAGGTCGTAAACAATATTATGAATATCATACTGGTACCGATACTAAATTTGATTATGGTATAGTATTGTATTAGTACCGATTAATATTGATTACCATTTTGGGTAATTTTTAATATATAAAATAGTTCATGAATTTTTTTTAAAATTGTAAAATAGTCTCTTAATATATTGTACTGTATAATTTATAATTTTATATTAACCATGTTTCAAAAAAACATAATAATAGAAATTTAAAATAACAACTATTTATTAATTTATATTAATATTACCTTTCACATATTTGACATATAAACAATAACTATAATTAATATGAAAAAGATTATACAATATAAAATTAAGGACAATACAAAGTACTTAAAATGTTACAACTTTATTGTATAATAAATAATATTATATCAAAACATCAAATAAAAAGAATAACAAATATCAATGACTCTCTAAGTATTATAATTTACAAGAATAATTCATGTTAAGAAAAACTATAAGTGAAACCTAAAATAAAAAAATTTACAATTTTTTATATATTGTATATATATAGAGTTTAACATATACATAAAATAAATGAAATTAAAAAAAAAGAGGAGAAATAAAAACTTGAAACTTCATTCAATCAAATCTATGCTTAAATTATATTAACTTCAATTCTCATTTGGTACAAATTTCTCATTATTGAGAGGAGTCTTATCATTACCATCAGTCAAATTCATCGTACTAAATGACAAGTCAATACTTTCCCATCCACGATTGTCTTACAAGTCACTCTCATCTATCAAACCAAGTTCCTCATAAACCTAATATGCTAAAAGATCGATATGGTCAAGGGAAATTAAATCTATAAAACTATTTGCTCTATTAAAAGTCACAGTAAACAAATAACATTAAATTATTAAGAAATAACAAGAAATTATATCAAACTTAATAATGATAATAACATACTTTTCTCGAAGCTTTAAATCGTATTAAACAAAGACTAAGTCATTTAATCTCTTGTGTTTCAAGTTACTCCTTTTCTTAGAATGGATGAATTCAAATGTGCTTCAATTCCTTTCACATCTTATTGTACTCACACATTGACTAAGAATTCGAATTAGTCCTATCAAGCAATTGTAAGACAACAAAAGTAACATTATAAACATAACAAAGTAATGATTAATTTTTAACATGTAACAAAAGTGGACTTTTTGACAAATAACAGTAAGCAATCACTAGAAACATCTTTTTAAATCTTTATTTGTGAGTTTAAGAGATCTTGTTTCATCTCGTGAACAACAATAATTGTAATAATTAATAACATTTCTTTATTAACTTCAGCTTTCTTTGTAAAAATTGGTCTGAAGGTAAGGTGTGTACAAAGAAAACTTATTTTTCAGATTAGCTTTGATTACTTCTTTCGTTATCTCTTTGCATAATAAAAATAACTCATTGTTACTTTCTCATCACTATCAATCAGACAAAGTACCCTCACTAAAGGCTTACAAATTTGAATGACAAATTAACATTGGGATTAAAATTCATTATCTTCAAGTATAATTCTAGAAACCTCCAATCCAACATTAGACTTAACATGCAGAGATATAACTCACTTATTGCTTGTAAATATTTGCCTCAACTCCTTCTTCATCAAAACAAAAAATTAAAATGATAAGAAATTAGTTGTAAATCTTGTAATACCAGGACGACACAAATTCTTACCATTTGTGGAATCCTTTCTCATTAAATTCAAAACCTATGCATAATTGTAGATGAACTTGGTCACCTTTTTTGCTTTTTGTACAGTCTCATCAATAATAGGAAAATATCTAGCACCTCCTATATTTTTCAACATCATGTCAATGCAATGTGCAGTACAAGGTTTTTAATAAAAAAATTATACCTGCTTTGCAATCTTCTTCCATCTACTTTATAAGCATAATTATTGTCAATAATAAATTGAACAATATTTTCTAGCCCAACTTCATTCACAACTTCATCAAACATTTGAAATAGAGTATCAACATTCCTAAAAAGACCAAATGCATCAATGGACTTCAAAAACATTGTCCCTTTGTAGAATAAACCAAAAAAATTAATAATAAGTTCCTGTCTTCTATTTGTCTAACCATCACACATGATTGAACACCTAAAAGTAGCCTAAGTCATTTTTCTTTCATCCGAATAACTTTTTCTTTCATAAACAAAACTACTTAAAAGTTTTCCTTTGTAGTCATCAATTAAAGGAGCTTATATTCTGGACCGTAAGAGGCAATAATATCTACCATAAGTTAATAATAATAAGATTGAGCATCATTGAATGCTATACCTGAATTATACCACCATCTAGCCATTCTCGAGCCACTTCTCTAAATTGTAAGGAACTATAGATTGAAGGCTAAGATCTAGGATTTGTTTATGGTACAAAAAAATTTAAACATATATCTTCTTTTTTTCCTAACATCAAGTGTAACGTTCCCTTCTTATTGAGTAAGAATACGACCACCTTCAACATCCCCACTATCATCTTGGCCACCAACAAAAGAACTTCCACTACTAATTTCGTATTTCAATATTTGCCTTCTATCTTTCTTATGTTGATACTCTTCAACCAAATTCTTCATTTGTCGTTTCACATCATAACTCACTTTTTTACACGGCTTCACATTACCTTTGACCCCAACTAACTTCTTCTTTAATCTGGCGATTCCTCAATCTTTCAAATGCTTGTTACAATACAAACAAATGGTATAATTTCTCATTTCAATAATCAATCCAACATGAGTTCAAGTTGGATCATTGAATCTTCTTGAAGTGATTGAATTATCAAGATTACTTAAAATTTCTTTCATTTATCTGTAAAAATAAATGAGAACATATAGCAAAATTAACATAGTAACTTTATATCAAAATAAAGTTGTGTACCAAAAACATAAAGAAATAGATCAATAATAATTTCTCAATAACTTATGTTTCTTTCTAAACTCAAACATCAAATATATACATTGATTGCTGCATTTTCACAATTATAACTTAGCTTGTGTAATTACATAATTCAAACATAAGATCACAACTATAAACTATTTTGTGTAATTTTATAATTCAAAAATAAATTCACAACTATAACCTATTTTGTATGATTATATAATTCAATCATAAACTCTCAAGTTACAACTATAATTCATTTTGAGTTATTACATAATTCATCTATAAGCTCGCAACTATAATTCAATTTGTGTAATTACATAATTCGACTATAAAATTACAAATATAACTTATTTTGTGTGACTTCATAATTTAAACATGAACTCACATCTATAACCTACTTTATATAATTATGTGGTTCAACCATAAACTCTTAACTATAATTTATTTTGTATGATTGTTGATTAGTTGATTAAATATCCACGCATAGTCATAAACTCACAATTATAACTCAATTTGTATAATTACTAATCATATAATTTAACCATAAATTAATTAATCCATTTTGATGATTACAAAGTTCGATTTATAATATATAACTCAATTTACAAATTTTAGCGTATCTTAATCTCAAATTTTAGACAATCAACCTCAAATTTATAATCCAATTCCAAATTTTAGACATCAAATGCTTAACCTCAAATTCATAATCAAATTCAAAATTCCAATTCCCAATCATCACAGAAAGTCAAAAATACAACCAATTCTAATTTCCAAGTAACATTGAACATTGTTAATTTTTATGAATAGCACAAATTCAAACTTTCATTCCACAATTCCACAATCATAAATTCAAAATTCACAATTCATATACGCCACAAATCCACAATCCTACGACACAAGAAATCATATTATCAATTTCTCAATTATCACACACACACACGCGCGCCCGCATGATTCCACTTCCAGCAAATTTTTGCTAGCAAAATGTAACCTTTGCTTAAGCTCACAAATCACGACACTGAAATTTTACAACACAACATAACACAAGAGGATGATGTGATGTGACGATGGATGGCGATTGGCAGTGTTGTAAGCGATTGATAGTGTTGCGAATGACTGGTGATGGCAACTGATGACGATAGCGATGGCACGACTAGTGACGGCTGAGGTTGTCACTGACGTTGAGACGACTTTCCTTGGGTCACTGGTCATCTGCCGAGAGTTTCGGGTTTAATACCGATATTTTAGCAACAATCCAATAAATCTAAATGTAGTACTTGGTGTATTGATTTTCTTTTAAAAATAGAGTGTGTGTGAGTTTTTTATTTCAAGAATAGGCTGGGTTGAACTAGTTACACTTTTTGTCGTTTTAACTAGTAAAAAAAAGGATTTCATTAAGTGGATTATGAAAAAATCATGAATCAGCCCATTTGTACTTACTTCAACAAACGAAGGGTGAGCCTCTTCGAACGAACAACCTTTTTTGTCTTGGTCCCAAATCAACATTAAGCAAGTTTGAACTAATTGAATACTTGTGTCTGAAATTCCCCAAATTAGTTTACCATTTCTACAAAGAATATAATTGACAACTTGAAGTTTCATATTATCCTTTTCCTGCAATAAATCCTGTGGGAAAAATGTTCAGAATTCTTGAATTCGGAAGGAACCAAATCTCCCCAAGTAGGATTCAAACTTATGACCAGCCAGTTAATAGTTGACCACTCTACTACTGAGCTACTGAGGAATAATGAGAGATTCGATCTCATAGAGTTCAATTCCCGTTTTGAATTGGAGAGATGAGGTCATGGGAAAGAGGCAGAGAGGAGCAGTTGCGACAAGGAGGGGAATAGAAACTAGGAAAAAACGACGAACTTCTATTCTATCAATTAAATGTTTTTTTTTTACATTTCAATCCTCAAATTTTTTAAAATTCATGATACTAATTAGTATTTAAACGACATTGACCGGTACGATACGAAATTCTTAATTTTGGTGGTAAAACCTAAACCATTGTTTGGTCCTATGTTCAAATTAAAAAAATCGAGTATAATCAACCCGAATGGAAATCAACTCGAACCAAATCTATGTCTTTTAGCCGGACAGACTTTTTCTTTACTAGGTCTAATTTTGAGAATGGAAGAGAAAAAGAAAATTAGAAAGTGAGAGATAAAAACAATAAAAATAAAATCGAGAATTGTAGATCTGTAGGGAAAAAGTGAAGAGGGAAAAACAGAGAAAGGAAAAGGAAAGCTGTTTTTGTTTGATTTTCTGTTATTGTTCGCGATTGGAGGATTTTTATTCGAATTGAAACTTAAACTGAATCAAAATCTAGAGTGACAGAGAGAGAGATGGAATTGGATCAGTGGATAGTGAAGGTTAAAGAAGGTCAACATCTGTTGGAGGACGAGCTTCAACTTCTATGCGAATACGTAAATCTCTCTCTCGCTCTAGGGTTCTCATTTATTGTTTACCTTTTCATTTTTACGTTACTAAGCCTATATTTGAGCTGTTATCTATGTTATGCATGTTTTTCATGAGCGCATTTTTGGGATATAATCGTGATTAGGGTTTTGAATATTCGTGCGTTCTTGCTATCTGTGTGCGCACACAACTAGTGCTTTGATTACGGGTGTGGAGATGAAGCATTCTAATACTTGATATGCTGTGGAAATTGGCTCATTCTGAAGTATGCATCAGTACATGCAAACCGAAAGTGACCTATGCGTTTGGGTTCTGATTTTGCACAAAAAAAATAGGAAACCATCGTATTGAATCATCCTGTTACATTTCGCTTAATGTGGAAGGAGCAGCATAGAGGTCCTTTGAAGAAGAGGAAAGGCATTCCTTTCTTATAAACACTTGGGTTGGAATGGTTAATTTTGGTTTTGTGGGAGCTTTTAATTGTGTTGTTGATTTATAGACTTTGTTTTCTTTCTTCTTGTAGATAATTATGGCTCCTCGCTGCTCTTCTTGTACCAAAAACCAAATGTGTGTGGATTGCATATGTGTTTATTTAATTATTGTTAAGGATGCTAACACCGAAGGTCATGTTCCTGGACGGGGATTTGATTAATTCATTACAAATTTTCTGTCTGGTACAGGTAAAAGAGATACTTGTTGAGGAGTCCAATGTGCAGCCTGTTAACAGTCCGGTGACTGTCTGTGGTGATATTCATGGCCAGTTTCATGATCTAATGAAGTTGTTTCAGACTGGAGGTCACGTTCCTGAGACAAATTATATATTTATGGTAATTCATTTTTCCGTTTTCCAGAGCTGTTTTAAGTCCTAATAAGTCAACTGCTAATTTCCTAATAAGTCCACTGCTAATTTTATGAGAGCTTAACAAATATTTCAGGGGGATTTTGTTGATCGAGGTTACAACAGCCTTGAAGTGTTCACTATTCTTTTGCTTCTTAAAGCAAGGTAGACCTTTGCACTCGCTATCATTTGATTCCAACTTACTACATATTCTCTTTTGTATCTGCTATGGCCATTCCACTCATGCAATCTGTACATGTTCTGCGAGTGTGTAAGTGTGTGGTAAACCGAGTTTCACCCTTTAACATGCTTGACTATGTGGCTTCGACATCATTCTTGATCCTTTTACCACTTATGCTGTATGTACATGATGTTCTCTTTTATTTGTGTATTTGGTGGGGGGAGGGTACTCATGTAATGGATCACAGTAACCTTTTATATCTAAACATCTCCCAGGTTAAAAATAAGGTAATGCAGTACAATGCTTTGAAGGAAAGTGACTCGTATATCCCCTGTTGGTTTCTGATACTCATTATCATATTACTTAAGAAATGAATTAAAGAACTTTAGTTTATCTCTAGGAAAGATGCTGACCTTCTTTATCTAGGAAATGATGTTGAAGAAATCATATGATACATATCAAATGCTGGTACTGCATTAGTTCAGGGTGAAGAACTGTAAAATATCTATTTTTCTGTTGGGACTCTCTCCAACTCCGAGATGTTATTGTCTTTCCAAATTTCCAGATTTGGTCATAATTAATTACTTGTCATCTTAATATTTTGTTGAGGTTTTTACTACAAAGATATTTAATAAGCATCTGTTGATTTGATTAACTATTCTGTTTCTTTGTTTCTGTTTTCAGATACCCTGCTAATATTACACTCTTGCGTGGAAATCATGAAAGCAGGCAACTAACTCAGGTACTGTCAGCCTAAGCATTACTCCTCTGCTTTCTTCATAGGTTGCACCATTGAACAGTAAGGTTTCTAAGGGCATTGGAATTCACAATTTATGCTTGATTTCCCAGTCTCATATTTTCTGTGGTAGACTTGTGTGAATTCTGATCTTAACAGCATTGTTTCTTAGGTATATGGTTTTTATGACGAGTGCCAAAGGAAGTACGGAAATGCCAACGCTTGGCGGTACTGTACTGATGTTTTTGACTATTTGACACTTTCAGCAATCATAGATGGCACGGTAAGCCCCTCATTCTCCGTTTATCCGCCTCTTGATATTTGTTCTTATTCAAGTATGTTATCTTGCTTTTGCACCTGGCTTTCCACCCTTAAGTTTGAATGCTATCTTTCTTATTCATTCTGTAGGTACTTTGTGTCCATGGAGGTCTCTCTCCTGATATCCGAACAATTGATCAGGTGTTCTTTTGATCTTTTGTTTACTATTCATCTAGAAAATTTTGTATATACAGTATTATATTGTTTAAATCTTGGCTTTATATGTCTGCCTTAGTTTCTAATGCATTCTAGTTCTTCATTTTTGGTTATGATAATTGAGGAGTTTGATCTGAAGTCTTTAAGACATTTTCAAATAGACTCTTGTAATTGGGTAGGTTCATACAAACACTTACCCAGACAGGAAGTGGGTAGGTTTCTAGTAAGGACAGGAGTGAGAGATATGAGCAATGGGTTTTATTTGGTTTATATATGACTTTCTATGAACAGTTGACGAAATACTTCCTACCTCATTTTCTTTGTGTTGTTTATATGCAAGAAAATAATTTAGGTTCAAAGCCCTCTGCATGGGTGGTTAACTAGATACATAATTTAGGATGTCATCATCTAGGTTTGAGGGGAAAAGACATGACATTTTGAGAGTCTTGACAACTGCTGAAACACCATTACACAATTGTGAATATGTGGATGCTGATTGTTCATTATTGAATGTAGAGATATGTTGTTTGTATGATAATTATGCTCCAAAAGTATAAGGCTAGATATATCTGGGGAAAAAAAAGTTGCATCTAGCAGATGCATTTTGGTTTTGGTTTGCTTTTCTAAAGCTGTATATAAGTAATTTCTTTCCAAGGAAATTTCTTGTGCCAATTAGTCTACTTGATGCTTGTAGATATAGACAGTCGGTGATACATAAATGCACATTGGCTCCTAACATGCATCCATGAGTATCATGCTGCATTTTTTACTATTAAGGGGTATGAATGTTTCCCATTACTTGGCAGATACGAGTAATTGAAAGAAATTGTGAAATTCCGCATGAAGGGCCTTTCTGTGATCTGATGTGGAGTGATCCTGAAGATATTGAAACATGGGCAGTTAGTCCCAGAGGAGCAGGTTGGCTTTTTGGATCAAGAGTCACATCTGAGGTAATCCAATCTTAACAAATCTCATTAGGGTAAAATTCTCTTGATTTTTTGCCTTCTTATATCCATTTTATTTCTGTGTACTTGCAGTTCAATCACATTAACAATCTTGATCTGGTTTGTCGAGCACATCAACTTGTACAAGAGGGTCTAAAGTACATGTTTCAAGATAAAGGCTTAGTAACAGTAAGATTTTGAGCTATTTGTGTTTTTCGTTGAGGCCAAACTTATTTGTGAAATAAATTTTAATGCTAGCCTTAACTATTGTAGGTGTGGTCAGCTCCAAATTATTGTTACCGTTGTGGGAATGTGGCCTCCATATTGAGCTTCAATGAAAATATGGTGAGTATCAGAAACTTACCCATTTAATGTCCTAAACACACCTAACTATGATCTGGTGAAACCAGTGATTCACCTCTGTGAGGAGTCCTCCTTTATGTTATTGCAGCTTAGATCTGCCATCTGTTCTTGAGTTTGTCCTTTCTCCTAGGAATATCAATAACTAGTATAACAATTTAATTTGGCTTTCTTGGAAAAGAGAGGGAAACATTAGATACTGTTTTGGGTTTTAGGGCTGGATCAATAGATAATGTATACGATAACTGAATTTACTCAGTTGGAAAGAGAATCTGCTAAAATAGAAATTGTGAAGCTGTAACGTTAGAACTTTGTACTCAGAAGAAAAGAAACAAAATAAAATACGTAGACCCTCATATCCATCTGAATATAGGGGGCATCCTGCAGAAAAAAATCTCCCATATACGCTAATCATTTCACTTTGTTTTGGTTTTAAAAACATTTCTCCGTGCTGGTGTTGTCAAAGCCTAAAGTTCATACACTTGCATGGATTAGAAAAACAAGAAAAGAAGAAGGAGAAGTAGAAGACAGATCGGAGACATAAAAAAATGTTTAAAAAAAGAGAGGCATATTCATATTAATTTATTTTGCCTCAAAACCTACTTTTGGAGAAATTGGTGTTTAGATGGCAGTGTGAGGATAATGATACCTTGGGAAATAAAATAGACAAATAAATGTCAATTTCGTATCTGCTTGTATCATTTGGGACGAAAGCTAAAATCACCCCTTGTATTCTACTTTACCATTTGCTCGAGTTTTTCACATGCATTATATTGTGTGATGCCGTAGGAGAGAGAAGTGAAGTTTTTCACTGAAACGGAGGAGAACAATCAGATGAGGGGGCCCAGAACCGGAGTACCTTATTTCTTATGATTGCCAATTTGTAAAATTGTGATGTATTGACTGGTTAATGAGAAAGAGCTGTCGTATTGAAGCCAGGGTGAATACGTCGATGTAGACATGTTTACAGGTGGGGGGACCTTTGATTTCCTTGGAATGACATTCTCCATCCAATTTAAAAGGCTGATTCTGGGATCTGTAGCATTCTGTTTTGCCATTTTTGTTTTCTTTTTGGGTTGTTTATTTATTAGATAATTCTTCCTTCAAGTTCTTTGTCATGCAAAATTTGGAAAAGTTAGTCTGCTTCTCAATGTTCTTTGCCTTTATTTTTATTATTTTTCTAAAATAAGATAGGCAACTGATGGTTTTGATCACTGTTGCTTGTTGGGATTCACATATGGGTTTCTATTATAACCTGATCCTTGGAGTCAAAAACAACTTGGTTATCTTCTTGTTGGATGCAAGAATCGCAATAATAACATTGATGAGACTTGGAAAAAAAAAGGAGCTCGTGCAGTTTGCTTGTGGAGTTTGGCATTTTGCAGAATTTCCTGAAGTAGGGAAATATGGAAAGGAGGCAGATGGCAGCTGAATGGTGGTGTTTTACAACCATGTAGCTATCTATGAGCTCAAGATATTCTCCTAACATTAATCTGTAGTCATCCACCTTTGAGAGTATTTCAAGTAAGTCCGTATATATAATAACTTATAAATACCGTATAATTTGTAAATAACGTATTTGACATATTTAAGTTTCATATATTTATTCTTTTTTTTTCGGAAATATATTTATTCTTCGTACTACGATTAAAAGGTTTTGTTAATGACTTAATATTTTAAATTAATAGACTTTTTGAGAGACTTAATTCTCTAATGGAGTCGCTGCCCCTAAAGGCAATTAATGAGTGGATCGCCCACTAAAAGCAAATAAAATCTGGTGTAAGATCATTATAGATCCAATCGGATGGTTTAATCTCATGATACAATTTTCTTTGTTGAACAAGCTTTAATTAAAATTCCAAGGCATCAAAAGTCAATATTTAATTTTATGGTCATGGTAGGCCACAGGTTGGCTCGTAGCTAGGCCCACCGATAAGTTGACAGGCTTGTGCCCAGCCGTATTATTCATTTGGTCATCAGGAATGGGCCAGCCCAGCTCGTTTATGAATTTTTGAAAAAAAAAAATAAAACAACTTCATTTTAAACAAAGTGATACTGTTTCAGGAAAAAGTGTGCGGGCCATAGGTCGGGTAGGATCGAGTCCGTGTCTCGCACTGGTTAGCCCGTGGCTCACCGTCATGCCCAACTTGAGCCAAAACTAAATTAGATCGGGTCAGGATTAACATCAATAATTAAAATGGTTAATTATAAGAAGAATGTTTTTTATTCCATTATTGCGTTGGAAGCAAGTCCTAAGAAAAAAAGCTTTTGATTCCATTATTGCGAACAAAAACAATGCCTAAAATGCCTTTTATCTCGTTGGTGATGTCCTTTACAATCCCGATGGCCGACTGCCCTCCCCGACAAATGTGGAACAAACACAGGTGCACAACCCATCCCGACGCCATCATTGGTCCGCTGACATTCCCTCGTCATCGTCGTCCCAACCAATTTCCCATTTTTGCTCAAAAGCTTGTCGCAAAATTAAATAATTATAATTAAAATTAAAAAATAAAAAGCAAACCAAGAGATGCTAAAGGGTAACAGTTTGTTTCTGAGTAGCAAAAGCAATTTATTTGGCATAGCAAGACGCAACACAAGTCTAGCTCTCGTTTGTTTCCCAGCTCTCTTCTTCCCTTCACTCTCCGCACTCACTCTTCACCGTAAGATGTCTTCAACTACGGCTCCCGTCACCTCGCCTCCGGTGGCCAAGAAGGTGAAGCATGTCATGGAGTTGTTCGGCGACTCCAGGCTCGATAACTACTACTGGCTTCGCGACGACTCTCGCTCCGACACGGAGGTCCTTTCCTATCTCCGTCAAGAGAATGCTTATACCGATTTTGTTATGTCTGGTAAGCCACATTTTGATTGCAAAGTTTTTAACTTTTTATCTTTTTTAGTTGGGCTGTTTAAAGATTCAGCTGTGATTACCAAAATGTGTTATTTGGGACCGATATTATATTCAGATCACTAAAAACATAAGATCGTTGCCGTTTGACAATCATTACTTGTGTGTTTCCATATATGGTCAACATTTATGATTTAACGCTTTGTCTACGTTGGATTCGGTTACTAAATAACCATCTTAGGAACCAAGGAGTTTGAGCAGCAACTCTTTGCTGAAATAAGAGGACGAATCAAGGAGGATGACATAACTGCCCCACTAAGGAAAGGGCCTTTTTACTATTACAAAAGGACCTTGGAGGGGAAAGAGTATGTCCAACATTGCAGGCGACAAGTATCGAATCATGATGCTCCGCTTTCTGTACATGATATAATGCCAGAAGGACCAAATGATCCTCCTGAACATGTTATTTTGGACGAAAATCTTAAGGCTGAATCATATGAATATTACTCAGTTGCTTATTTGAAGGTGAATAACAGTTAATTTTTACTTTGTTCTTGGATTGAGTCCTACGGTTGTTCATATGTTTGTTCTCTTTACATAGGCTAGTCCAAATCATAAGCTGGTTGCTTATGCAGAAGATACCAAAGGAAATGAAATTTATGATGTTTTTGTCATTGATGCGGAAACTAGAGCTCCTATTGGGAAGCCTCTAACGGGCACTACATCTTATTTTGAGTGGGCCGGGAATGATTCTTTGGTTTACATCACAAGGGATGACACCCTCCGGCCGTACAAGGTATTGTTCAATTCTCTTACATTTCACGTTCAAAAGGCCATTATTGAATGAAGCACTTTATTTTTACTAGCAATTAATGTAACCAATAAATTGGAGCAGATTTTTGTGTCAATTAATGACTGAAGCACTTTATTTTTACTAGTAATTAATCTAACATGCCGCCTAACACAAATCACAATAAATCATAAATCCTGAACGAATAAGGGCAATGTGATTTCAACGTGAACCTGTCATCACTCATAAAGGCTCTAATACCATGTGAAGAGATCTTTTAATTCTCAAGCCTAAGTTGTAGGTTATCATAAGTTAACAATGATTGATCATTCATCTTTAGTGAAACATGCTCCTGGAGCCAAAGAATATGACTACTAATACTTGCATGTAAGAGCTCCTCTTTAGTCAAGGAGACAGAATGGGAGTCAAGAAACCTTTGAATTGGTCGATATTATCCAGAGCAAGCTCAAGAATTGAACATCAACGGAGAAAGTTTTATGGTGAAAGAAAGAGATAAGAAACAGAAGCTTTTGAAAGAGATAAGAACCAGAAGCTTTTGAACTTGATTTCTACAGACTTTGCTTTAATCAATTTCTTTTCTAGGTTTGCATATTAAAGATCATGGTTGGTTTTGCACTAGCACAATCTTCAGAAGGTGATCATTCATCGGAGAATGACCTTTACAACAATGCATCTTTGTACCATGCCTTAAGCAACACTGAGGGTAGTCCAAATGTTGAGAAACTTTCTCACAATTTAACATATCAATTAGTGTGAAAAAGATTTGGATCCTTTTACTTTTTTAAACTCTCCTTTCTGATGTTAATGTCCTAATAATCATGTTCTTCGATCTTTGAAACTGGCTAGTGGCCCCATTGGCTATATAAGAGATTTGTATTGGGGTTGAACCGGAACAGAGATTGAAGTACTTTTTCCTTGTCGAGAGTTTGAGAAACCTTTTCAACCATATCTTTGTGCATAGATTGATCTATTTATGATTCCTTTAACAGGTGTGGTTGCATAAGTTGGGAACAGACCAGTCCAATGACTCCTGCCTTTACGAGGAAAAAGATGATATGTTTTCTCTTGATCTTCAAGCATCAGAAAGTGAAAAGTTTTTGTTTATTGGATCTGAAAGCAAGACAACAAGATTCGTTTTTTATATTGACATTTCAACACCTGATGACGGTCTTAAAGTTTTGACACCTCGTGAAGTTGGTATTGATACATTAGTCAGTCATCGTGGAAATCATTTCTTTATTAGGAGGAGAAGTAATGAGTATTTCAACTCAGAGCTGTTGGCCTGTCCTGTGGATAATACTTCTGCAATTACTGTTCTTATTCCCCATAGAGAAAGGTGATATTTGCTTCTTATGAAATTTTGGTTCACTTTATGTCTTTTCTTAATATTCAATTTACTTCAACTTATATCCATTCTTAGATATTCATCTCAAAACCATTACTATGCCATGGAAAACCTGGTTATCATTTATATTTGCTGCTATTTTTGATATGTTTGTGTCTGATTAGTGCAGTAAACTGTCCACCATCCAATTATTTTTTGTTTTGTTTTAAACTATTGTGGTTTTGTGCAGCATAAAAATTCAGGATATTCAACTTTTTGCTGATCACCTGGTTGTGTGTGAGCGTGAAAATGGTTTGCCCAAATTAACAGTTTATCACCTTCCAGCTATTGATGAGCCACTTACAAGGCTTAAAGATGGTCAAACTGTTGACTTCATTGATCCCGTATACTTTGTAGATCTGAAAACGTCTGAGTTTTCTTCCAGCATTTTGAGGTTTTCTTATAGCTCACTGCGGACACCATCATCTGTGTACGATTATGATATGAACTCAGGTGTTTCTGTACGAAAGAAGATTGAATCAGTAAGATAACAAGTGACTACTTCTTAAATATGATTATTCATTTCATTATCCAATCAACTGGATGGCCTTTAAAGAATATCTGTATGCCTTATTTTAGATGATTACCTAAATTTATTCATGCTATATAATTAAGTCATACCATTTCACTACATATAGAAAGTAGCTTGTTTTCATAACCAGATTGGGTTGATACGAAGTTAAAGCTCCCCATTTTCTAACCTTCTTATGTTCTATTTTCACTATTAGTCTTACTCTTTCAATCTTCTCAGTCACAACTTTAGTTTGCTAATACCATCTTCTAATGTAGTAGAAGCAAAGGGTTGGTAAATGAAAGCTGTTAGAGTATTTGATATTGACTAAATATGAAAATGTTAAAGGGTTTATAAGTAGTAAGGGCCAACTATCCAAATGACTAATTCTATTCATTTTGACAATGGTTGACTCAAGCCCAATTCTTGTTAATGGACTCTACACTCTACCTATATTAAAAATTCGAATATGGTATCAGAATGGATTTAGGCCAGATTATTAATTTCCCGGTTGTCCGGTTGGATGTCCAATCTTAGCGGCCTGGTCTAGTTACCACTGCGTTTATTTCAATTGACAACTGGATGTCCAGTCCCAGTTGCACTTGAGGGAGAGTGGTAGAGTATCCTATATTGACTAAACATGAAAATATTAAAGAGTTTATAAGTAGTAAGGGTCAACTATCTAAATAACTAGTTCTAGTCATTTTGACAATGATTGACCTAAGCCCAATTCTTATTAGTAGACTCTACATTCTACCCATATTAAAAATTCTAATAAAAGCTAATGTAGATAATGAAACCTTTGTTTAATTTTCCAAATAATAATAGGACTTTAATCCTAAAGACTTGAGTATGTTGATTGAAATAGGAAAATTTGAAATACTGAAGTTCAGATTGTTCACTGCACATTCAGAACGTACATTAGAGGAAATGATTGCTGTCTGTAATCTGTATTGTTCATTTCAGTTGTTATGCATTTTCTCTAATACTTAACTAGTTCTATGTTAACCCATTATCTTACTGTGTTGATACCGTTAGCTTTTCTCATTCAAATCTATTTTATTTTGTTTATTTTATTCAGGTCTTGGGAGGCTTTGATTCATCTAAGTATGTTACTGAAAGGAAATGGGCGACTGCTTCAGATGGCACTATGATTCCTATATCTGTTGTTTACAGAAAGGATCTTGTGAAATTTGATGGGACTGATCCGTTGCTACTTTATGGATATGGTTCATATGAGGTAATGAGTTCTGAAATACATTTTTCTGCTCTTGTAATGGTACAGATCTGCATGCTGTGGCCATGTTTGTAAGAAATGGCAGAAGGAATCGTGATGACTTTTGTGATTAAAACTTTAATTTCTAAATTTGATCATTGTTCTGGTACTGCAATGGTGCATTGCTGTGCCGTCTATAAAATAAAAGCTCGTATCATCTGTTGTGCTTTCTCTATGTTATTATGTTATGTTATTGTCTGGAAGTCATAAACATCTCCTTTTCTTTTTAAGTTATCATTCGATCATGAGTTGAATTTATTGCTGATGGTTATTCATAGATCCGCTGTGTGGGTGCCTTTCTTTTCCGTTTCCTGCAAGTTCAATATTTCTTTCCTCACTTGCATCTTTCTGTTGTATTTACTGGTTAACACCCCAAAGTTTTTGTTTCATGAATAGATATGTATAGATCCTGAATTCAAGGCATCAAGACTGTCTCTACTAGATCGGGGTTTTATATTTGCGATAGCTCACATTCGTGGAGGTGGCGAAATGGGCAGACAGTGGTATGAAAATGGGAAATTTTTGAAGAAAAAGAATACTTTCACAGATTTCATTACTTGTGCAGAGTTTTTGATAGAACAAAATTACTGCTCAAAGGAAAGATTGTGCATTGAAGGAAGAAGTGCAGGGGGATTGCTCATTGGTTCTGTTCTTAACATGAGGCCAGACTTGTTTAAGGCTGCTGTTGCTGGAGTACCTTTTGTGGATGTTTTGACTACAATGCTTGATCCAACTATCCCTTTGACAACTTCAGAGTGGGAGGTACATCCTCTCTCTAAAGAGGGCTTATAATGTCTGTAACCAAAAGAACCCTTAGTGAAATGCATAGAATGTGCATGTCTTCATATTACAAAAGAGTGTTGGATGCTTGTCTTATTTCTGAATTTCTGTACTAATAATTTTCTCTCATGGCCTGAAATTTCTATCTTGTTTCCTTTAAGCTATTCAGACTTCAGCATATTCTGCTTACGGCCTGGTGCCTTTCTTCCGGAATTGTTATTAACATTGGGATGTTTTGATATGACAGGAATGGGGAGACCCTCGGAAAGAAGAGTTCTACTTCTACATGAAGTCATATTCCCCTGTTGACAATGTAAGCAACAGACAGCTCGGCATCATATCTGTTATTACCGTCTTGCATTACCCTGGGCTTAGAAAATCTAATAATAATTCTGTTAAAAATCAATGTTGGAGCATATTATGCATTTATTTATAGCAATGTTGTATTTACCGTGATCCGCATCCATGCTTTGTGCAGGTTAAGGCTCAAAACTATCCTGAGATTCTTGTTACAGCTGGTTTAAATGGTAAGTGTTAATTATTGAAACTTCAACTTGTTTGTCCATAACTGATCAATGTAAAAGCTTCTCATATGAGAGTCATGGATAGATGGGGCCAGAGTAATCGCTTGTCTTTGACATATCAGTCACTTGATATTGTTGCTCTAGATTTGCAGAACTGATAATATTTTCTGTTATCATTTTCCTATTGGTTGTTAATTCAAAGCAAAAACTCACGTTTATCTCTCGTGCTTAGTTGGATGGCACATCTCTATGAACAAGACAATATGCCACAATAGGACCATGGAAACTTGAAGTGAAATCTTAGCCTCCTGGTTTATATACTTAAACAAGTATTCCTGCAAACATCTCTTCACTTAAAAAGCCTCAAGGGTGTTAATCTGAAAACTCGTGAACTTTACCATGACCCATATATTGCAATGGCTTTTCTAATGGTGAGCACCATGCACTTAATTGGACTCTTTCATCGTTTCTGATAACTATAATCAGCACAGGATGTAATGATGGATGTGACACTTGAGACTCAGAATCAATTAGAAATATTATCTGTCTGACCACCCTCATACATGATCATATTTAATACACATTCCTCATTCCAGCCTGCCAAATAACCACAGTTGGTATAATGTTTGAATGTGGTGGAACTATGATAGAGAATTCTGAGTAGGGTTATGAATGATAATCTACACAAACGCATTATTATATTGCATATGCCGCCATCCAAGTAACATTTGTCCAGATTTCTATAGCTAACCTTTATTACCTTGATTGTAACCACTTGTGACGTATTGTTTTATGACTTTTAACCATTTATTCATGATTCCTCATGAATGTAACCGGCAAGTTATCATTTCAATTTTTCGTACAATTATATCTTCACCAGAGCATTGTCATTTTGACAAACATAACTACTAAAGATGAATCTTTATTTGTAGTTTAGTTATCTTAAGTTCATATTCTAATGTCTTTCTTCTGCTAGTCACCATTGTTGATATAGCAACTGCCTAAATTAGAATGTCATCTTTTATGATTACTTGATTTCTACACTCTGGCGTTGAAGCTTTTGGTGGGTGCCCTGTGTGGTCAGTGTATTTTCATGCTTTTCTCATAGAAAAGTATCTGCTAGATTGGATAGATTGGGGAGAGGCATAATTTTTTTAAATATATCCCTTACATTTCTTCTCTTACATCTTGGTCTAAATTATGGAATGTCGAAACAGATCCACGTGTTTTGTATTCGGAGCCTGCAAAATTTGTGGCGAAGCTGAGAGACATGAAAACTGATGATAATGTACTATTGTTCAAATGTGAACTTGGTGCTGGGCATTTCTCAAAGTCGGGAAGGTAAGGTTTATCTTCAAAATTGTTGTCAGCTCTTCCTTTGTTCATCTATGGCCGTAATTATATCAACATACAAGAAGAGAAAAGCTTATGGCTGTAATTTCTGTGAACAGTATGTGTTTCTTGGAGCATTTTCAAGAGCTTATATGAAGTTTATTCATCTCATTCATTGATATATTACTAAAGGATCCCTAATCATTCATGATAACCTGATGGCAAGTTTCTAACATCGATAAAATAATTTATGACCCTGAACTTGGTAGTAGAAAATGAAGCCAATTCTTCTGTTTAAATGGTTTTCTTGTGGTTGCAGGTTTGAGAAACTCCAAGAAGATGCATTTACTTGTGCTTTTCTTCTGAAGGCTCTTAACATGATTCCTACTTGAATCTATGTGTTTGCAATCTGAACAACATGTCTGGACTGCTGTGTTAAGTGAGGTTTCATTCATGAGCATTCGAGAGGTTGAAGAGATTTTGGTTGGAGATGTTTCCGCGCTTCGTGGAACTCGTTACACGTTAACCTGGAAAACAGCACTTTTCTTTTATGAAATTAATAAATTTCTGAAGAGAATTACATTATTAACTTTTTACATAACCTCTGATAAGTTTGTATAAAGGTATTATATATATATATATATATATATATATATACACAAATGAAATAAAAATAAATATTGAAAGAGTATATTTGCCCGTGAAGGTTTTTTTGAATTAGATAAATTTAAAAAAAAATAAAAAATGGATTTAAACTTAGCGAAATTGGGAATTTGTCCTTATTTTTCAAATAAATCTACTCCTAAGAGAAATTATAACTTTTTTTTATGAACCAAACCAAGCAGCTGCAAAGGGCTATTTACAACCATGAAAACAACTCAAGTACTTGTTTTTAGATTCGGGAAACAACTCAACTATAAATAGATATTATTATATATAATTTCTTTAATCGTTTAATGTTACTTTACTGTTTTGAAATAATTAATATTTAATTTATTAAATTGACCTCTTTCTCTTTTTATGATATCGTTTCTAATTTTTATATTTTTTATGATATCATATTTGATTTGTCATTATTGTCAAATTTAGAATATATGAATAGTTTCTTTTAGTCTAATAGCATACAATTTGACTAGATATTAAGCATAAAATAAGTAAACAGAAAAGAAAGTAAAAAGAAAATAAATGATAAGAAATAGATTCGAACTTAATTTAATTCTTCCTAAATTTTTTATTTTTGATAAACCTGATCTTACCATAATTAGAGATACAATAAAATAGGTTCTTTTGAAAATTAAAATACGCTTATGCTGCCACTTAGACTCAAACCGAAATGTTTTAGCATTGCTTCTTAAGTGCAGCGTGTCTACAGCATCTACCACACAAACATACACACACACACATATATATATATATAATCAAGTAATTGAATTTTAATTAAAAAATTAGAAAATAAAAATTATATTTATTTATCAAAATTAATTAATTTGAAAAAATCCGTTTAATTGATCAATTATTTAATAATAAATTATTAAAATAAATAGAACTAAAAAATTAATAGTTATTTAATAATAAATTATTAAAATAAATAGAACTAAAAAATTAATAGCTAAAAGTTTTACCGTTAACTAATTGGATTAATTTAATTTTAATTATTAACTTATATAAAAAGACTAAAACAATAAAAAATTTATTTCGATTAAAATCTAATTTTTAATCATTTAAGTAGGCATCTTATTCAAATAAAAAATGTATTTTTAATGAAAATAAAGTTTTCTAACCAATTAAATTACAAATCGAACTAATTTAAAATTTTTATAATTAAATTATCGAATATATTTTTAAATTGTGAATTTTAAGATGTTAAATT